>OX638069.1:21798803-22226112 GCA_951804385.1 Trifolium dubium | reverse complement strand
ATATTGATTACTGAAGAACCTTCAATCTTCTGCATTGAAAAAAAATGTGAACCCGAAATGTTTGTAAGGAATTGAATGTCTTGATGACTAACAATGTCGAATGAATCTATTGGCCATAGTCGCTGAATGTGATACTGAAAGCTATTTGTTGCCTTATAATCGATACATATTGAGAACAATGATGGTCTTTTAATTTTATATTGTTTATTGATGAACAACATTCAATCTTCTGCATTAAAAAAAAAGTGAACTTGACTTTTTTGTAAGATTTTGAATGTCTTGATGACTAAAAATGTCGAATGAATCTATTGACCCTTGTCACTGATGTGAATGTTATTTGTTGCCTTAAAATGGATACATGTTGAGAACGATGATGGACTTATGATTCTATATTCATTATTGAATAATCTTCAATCATCTGCATTGTAAAAAAAGTGAACTTGAACTTTTTGTAAAAGATTGAATGTCTTGATGACTAAAAATGTCGAATGAATTTATTGACCCTTGTCCTTGATGTGAATGCTATTTGTTGCCTTATAATCGATACATAGTGAGAACGATGATGATGTTTTCATTTTATATTGTTTATTGATGAACATTCAATCTTCTGCATTAAATAAAGTAAGGTTGACTTTTTTGTAAGATTTTGAATCTAGTGATGACTAAAAATATCAAATGAATCTATTGACCCTTGTCCCTGATGTGAATGTTATTTGTTGCCTTAAAATGGATACATGTTGAGAACGATGATGGACTTTTGATTCTATATTCATTATTGAATAACCTTCAATCATCTGCATTGTAAAAAAAGTGAACTTGAACTTTTTGTAAAAGATTGAATGTCTTGATGACTAAAAATGTCGAATGAATTTATTGACCCTTGTCCTTGATGTGAATGCTATTTGTTGCCTTATAATCGATACATAGTGAGAACGATGATGATGTTTTCATTTTATATTGTTTATTGATGAACATTCAATCTTCTGCATTAAAAAAAGTAAGGTTGACTTTTTTGTAAGATTTTGAATCTGTTGATGACTAAAAATGTCAAATGAATCTATTGACCCTTGTCCCTGATGTGAATACTATTTGTTGCCTTAAAACAGATACATATTGAGAACAATGATGGACTTATGATTTTATATTGATTACTGAAGAACCTTAAATCTTCTGCATTGAAAAAAAATGTGAACCTGAAATTTTTGTAAGGAATTGAATGTCTTGATGACTAACAATGTCGAAAGAATCTATTGACCATAGTCGCTGAATGTTAAACTGAAAGCTATTTGTTGCCTTATAATCGATACATATTGAGAAAAACGATGGTCTTTTAATTTTATAATGTTTATTGATGAACATTCAATCTTCTGCATTAGAAAAAAGTGAACTTGAACTTTTTTTAAGATTTTGAATGTCTTGATAACTAAAAATGTCGAATGAATCTATTGACCCTTGTCCCTGATGTGAATGCTATTTGTTGCCTTATAACGGATACATATTGAGAACGATGATGAACTTATGATTTTATATTGATTACTGAAGAACCTTCAATCTTCTGCATTGAAAAAAAATGTGAACCCGAAATGTTTGTAAGGAATTGAATGTCTTGATGACTAACAATGTCGAATGAATCTATTGGCCATAGTCGCTGAATGTGATACTGAAAGCTATTTGTTGCCTTATAATCGATACATATTGAGAACAATGATGGTCTTTTAATTTTATATTGTTTATTGATGAACAACATTCAATCTTCTGCATTAAAAAAAAAGTGAACTTGACTTTTTTGTAAGATTTTGAATGTCTTGATGACTAAAAATGTCGAATGAATCTATTGACCCTTGTCACTGATGTGAATGTTATTTGTTGCCTTAAAATGGATACATGTTGAGAACGATGATGGACTTTTGATTCTATATTCATTATTGAATAATCTTCAATCATCTGCATTGTAAAAAAAGTGAACTTGAACTTTTTGTAAAAGATTGAATGTCTTGATGACTAAAAATGTCGAATGAATTTATTGACCCTTGTCCTTGATGTGAATGCTATTTGTTGCCTTATAATCGATACATAGTGAGAACGATGATGATGTTTTCATTTTATATTGTTTATTGATGAACATTCAATCTTCTGCATTAAAAAAAGTAAGGTTGACTTTTTTGTAAGATTTTGAATCTGTTGATGACTAAAAATGTCAAATGAATCTATTGACCCTTGTCCCTGATGTGAATACTATTTGTTGCCTTAAAACAGATACATATTGAGAACAATGATGGACTTATGATTTTATATTGATTACTGAAGAACCTTAAATCTTCTGCATTGAAAAAAAATGTGAACCTGAAATTTTTGTAAGGAATTGAATGTCTTGATGACTAACAATGTCGAAAGAATCTATTGACCATAGTCGCTGAATGTTAAACTGAAAGCTATTTGTTGCCTTATAATCGATACATATTGAGAAAAATGATGGTCTTTTAATTTTATAATGTTTATTGATGAACATTCATTCTTCTGCATTAGAAAAAAGTGAACTTGAACTTTTTTTAAGATTTTGAATGTCTTGATAACTAAAAATGTCGAATGAATCTATTGACCCTTGTCCCTGATGTGAATGCTATTTGTTGCCTTATAACGGATACATATTGAGAACGATGATGAACTTATGATTTTATATTGATTACTGAAGAACCTTCAATCTTCTGCATTGAAAAAAAATGTGAACCCGAAATGTTTGTAAGGAATTGAATGTCTTGATGACTAACAATGTCGAATGAATCTATTGGCCATAGTCGCTGAATGTGATACTGAAAGCTATTTGTTGCCTTATAATCGATACATATTGAGAACAATGATGGTCTTTTAATTTTATATTGTTTATTGATGAACAACATTCAATCTTCTGCATTAAAAAAAAAGTGAACTTGACTTTTTTGTAAGATTTTGAATGTCTTGATGACTAAAAATGTCGAATGAATCTATTGACCCTTGTCACTGATGTGAATGTTATTTGTTGCCTTAAAATGGATACATGTTGAGAACGATGATGGACTTATGATTCTATATTCATTATTGAATAATCTTCAATCATCTGCATTGTAAAAAAAGTGAACTTGAACTTTTTGTAAAAGATTGAATGTCTTGATGACTAAAAATGTCGAATGAATTTATTGACCCTTGTCCTTGATGTGAATGCTATTTGTTGCCTTATAATCGATACATAGTGAGAACGATGATGATGTTTTCATTTTATATTGTTTATTGATGAACATTCAATCTTCTGCATTAAAAAAAGTAAGGTTGACTTTTTTGTAAGATTTTGAATCTAGTGATGACTAAAAATGTCAAATGAATCTATTGACCCTTGTCCCTGATGTGAATGTTATTTGTTGCCTTAAAATGGATACATGTTGAGAACGATGATGGACTTTTGATTCTATATTCATTATTGAATAACCTTCAATCATCTGCATTGTAAAAAAAGTGAACTTGAACTTTTTGTAAAAGATTGAATGTCTTGATGACTAAAAATGTCGAATGAATTTATTGACCCTTGTCCTTGATGTGAATGCTATTTGTTGCCTTATAATCGATACATAGTGAGAACGATGATGATGTTTTCATTTTATATTGTTTATTGATGAACATTCAATCTTCTGCATTAAAAAAAGTAAGGTTGACTTTTTTGTAAGATTTTGAATCTGTTGATGACTAAAAATGTCAAATGAATCTATTGACCCTTGTCCCTGATGTGAATACTATTTGTTGCCTTAAAACAGATACATATTGAGAACAATGATGGACTTATGATTTTATATTGATTACTGAAGAACCTTAAATCTTCTGCATTGAAAAAAAATGTGAACCTGAAATTTTTGTAAGGAATTGAATGTCTTGATGACTAACAATGTCGAAAGAATCTATTGACCATAGTCGCTGAATGTTAAACTGAAAGCTATTTGTTGCCTTATAATCGATACATATTGAGAAAAACGATGGTCTTTTAATTTTATAATGTTTATTGATGAACATTCAATCTTCTGCATTAGAAAAAAGTGAACTTGAACTTTTTTTAAGATTTTGAATGTCTTGATAACTAAAAATGTCGAATGAATCTATTGACCCTTGTCCCTGATGTGAATGCTATTTGTTGCCTTATAACGGATACATATTGAGAACGATGATGAACTTATGATTTTATATTGATTACTGAAGAACCTTCAATCTTCTGCATTGAAAAAAAATGTGAACCCGAAATGTTTGTAAGGAATTGAATGTCTTGATGACTAACAATGTCGAATGAATCTATTGGCCATAGTCGCTGAATGTGATACTGAAAGCTATTTGTTGCCTTATAATCGATACATATTGAGAACAATGATGGTCTTTTAATTTTATATTGTTTATTGATGAACAACATTCAATCTTCTGCATTAAAAAAAAAGTGAACTTGACTTTTTTGTAAGATTTTGAATGTCTTGATGACTAAAAATGTCGAATGAATCTATTGACCCTTGTCACTGATGTGAATGTTATTTGTTGCCTTAAAATGGATACATGTTGAGAACGATGATGGACTTTTGATTCTATATTCATTATTGAATAATCTTCAATCATCTGCATTGTAAAAAAAGTGAACTTGAACTTTTTGTAAAAGATTGAATGTCTTGATGACTAAAAATGTCGAATGAATTTATTGACCCTTGTCCTTGATGTGAATGCTATTTGTTGCCTTATAATCGATACATAGTGAGAACGATGATGATGTTTTCATTTTATATTGTTTATTGATGAACATTCAATCTTCTGCATTAAAAAAAGTAAGGTTGACTTTTTTGTAAGATTTTGAATCTGTTGATGACTAAAAATGTCAAATGAATCTATTGACCCTTGTCCCTGATGTGAATACTATTTGTTGCCTTAAAACAGATACATATTGAGAACAATGATGGACTTATGATTTTATATTGATTACTGAAGAACCTTAAATCTTCTGCATTGAAAAAAAATGTGAACCTGAAATTTTTGTAAGGAATTGAATAATCGATACATATTGAGAAAAACGATGGTCTTTTAATTTTATAATGTTTATTGATGAACATTCAATCTTCTGCATTAGAAAAAAGTGAACTTGAACTTTTTTTAAGATTTTGAATGTCTTGATAACTAAAAATGTCGAATGAATCTATTGACCCTTGTCCCTGATGTGAATGCTATTTGTTGCCTTATAACGGATACATATTGAGAACGATGATGAACTTATGATTTTATATTGATTACTGAAGAACCTTCAATCTTCTGCATTGAAAAAAAATGTGAACCCGAAATGTTTGTAAGAAATTGAATGTCTTGATGACTAACAATGTCGAATGAATCTATTGGCCATAGTCGCTGAATGTGATACTGAAAGCTATTTGTTGCCTTATAATCGATACATATTGAGAACAATGATGGTCTTTTAATTTTATATTGTTTATTGATGAACAACATTCAATCTTCTGCATTAAAAAAAAAGTGAACTTGACTTTTTTGTAAGATTTTGAATGTCTTGATGACTAAAAATGTCGAATGAATCTATTGACCCTTGTCACTGATGTGAATGTTATTTGTTGCCTTAAAATGGATACATGTTGAGAACGATGATGGACTTTTGATTCTATATTCATTATTGAATAATCTTCAATCATCTGCATTGTAAAAAAAGTGAACTTGAACTTTTTGTAAAAGATTGAATGTCTTGATGACTAAAAATGTCGAATGAATTTATTGACCCTTGTCCTTGATGTGAATGCTATTTGTTGCCTTATAATCGATACATAGTGAGAACGATGATGATGTTTTCATTTTATATTGTTTATTGATGAACATTCAATCTTCTGCATTAAAAAAAGTAAGGTTGACTTTTTTGTAAGATTTTGAATCTGTTGATGACTAAAAATGTCAAATGAATCTATTGACCCTTGTCCCTTATGTGAATACTATTTGTTGCCTTAAAACAGATACATTTTGAGAACAATGATGGACTTATGATTTTATATTGATTACTGAAGAACCTTAAATCTTCTGCATTGAAAAAAAATGTGAACCTGAAATTTTTGTAAGGAATTGAATGTCTTGATGACTAACAATGTCGAAAGAATCTATTGACCATAGTCGCTGAATGTTAAACTGAAAGCTATTTGTTGCCTTATAATCGATACATATTGAGAAAAACGATGGTCTTTTAATTTTATAATGTTTATTGATGAACATTCAATCTTCTGCATTAGAAAAAAGTGAACTTGAACTTTTTTTAAGATTTTGAATGTCTTGATAACTAAACATGTCGAATGAATCTATTGACCCTTGTCCCTGATGTGAATGCTATTTGTTGCCTTATAACGGATACATATTGAGAACGATGATGAACTTATGATTTTATATTGATTACTGAAGAACCTTCAATCTTCTGCATTGAAAAAAAATGTGAACCCGAAATGTTTGTAAGAAATTGAATGTCTTGATGACTAACAATGTCGAATGAATCTATTGGCCATAGTCGCTGAATGTGATACTGAAAGCTATTTGTTGCCTTATAATCGATACATATTGAGAACAATGATGGTCTTTTAATTTTATATTGTTTATTGATGAACAACATTCAATCTTCTGCATTAAAAAAAAAGTGAACTTGACTTTTTTGTAAGATTTTGAATGTCTTGATGACTAAAAATGTCGAATGAATCTATTGACCCTTGTCACTGATGTGAATGTTATTTGTTGCCTTAAAATGGATACATGTTGAGAACGATGATGGACTTTTGATTCTATATTCATTATTGAATAATCTTCAATCATCTGCATTGTAAAAAAAGTGAACTTGAACTTTTTGTAAAAGATTGAATGTCTTGATGACTAAAAATGTCGAATGAATTTATTGACCCTTGTCCTTGATGTGAATGCTATTTGTTGCCTTATAATCGATACATAGTGAGAACGATGATGATGTTTTCATTTTATATTGTTTATTGATGAACATTCAATCTTCTGCATTAAAAAAAGTAAGGTTGACTTTTTTGTAAGATTTTGAATCTGTTGATGACTAAAAATGTCAAATGAATCTATTGACCCTTGTCCCTTATGTGAATACTATTTGTTGCCTTAAAACAGATACATATTGAGAACAATGATGGACTTATGATTTTATATTGATTACTGAAGAACCTTAAATCTTCTGCATTGATAAAAAATGTGAACCTGAAATTTTTGTAAGGAATTGAATGTCTTGATGACTAACAATGTCGAAAGAATCTATTGACCATAGTCGCTGAATGTTAAACTGAAAGCTATTTGTTGCCTTATAATCGATACATATTGAGAAAAACGATGGTCTTTTAATTTTATAATGTTTATTGATGAACATTCAATCTTCTGCATTAGAAAAAAGTGAACTTGAACTTTTTTTAAGATTTTGAATGTCTTGATAACTAAAAATGTCGAATGAATCTATTGACCCTTGTCCCTGATGTGAATGCTATTTGTTGCCTTATAACGGATACATATTGAGAACGATGATGAACTTATGATTTTATATTGATTACTGAAGAACCTTCAATCTTCTGCATTGAAAAAAAATGTGAACCCGAAATGTTTGTAAGAAATTGAATGTCTTGATGACTAACAATGTCGAATGAATCTATTGGCCATAGTCGCTGAATGTGATACTGAAAGCTATTTGTTGCCTTATAATCGATACATATTGAGAACAATGATGGTCTTTTAATTTTATATTGTTTATTGATGAACAACATTCAATCTTCTGCATTAAAAAAAAAGTGAACTTGACTTTTTTGTAAGATTTTGAATGTCTTGATGACTAAAAATGTCGAATGAATCTATTGACCCTTGTCACTGATGTGAATGTTATTTGTTGCCTTAAAATGGATACATGTTGAGAACGATGATGGACTTTTGATTCTATATTCATTATTGAATAATCTTCAATCATCTGCATTGTAAAAAAAGTGAACTTGAACTTTTTGTAAAAGATTGAATGTCTTGATGACTAAAAATGTCGAATGAATTTATTGACCCTTGTCCTTGATGTGAATGCTATTTGTTGCCTTATAATCGATACATAGTGAGAACGATGATGATGTTTTCATTTTATATTGTTTATTGATGAACATTCAATCTTCTGCATTAAAAAAAGTAAGGTTGACTTTTTTGTAAGATTTTGAATCTGTTGATGACTAAAAATGTCAAATGAATCTATTGACCCTTGTCCCTTATGTGAATACTATTTGTTGCCTTAAAACAGATACATATTGAGAACAATGATGGACTTATGATTTTATATTGATTACTGAAGAACCTTAAATCTTCTGCATTGAAAAAAAATGTGAACCTGAAATTTTTGTAAGGAATTGAATGTCTTGATGACTAACAATGTCGAAAGAATCTATTGACCATAGTCGCTGAATGTTAAACTGAAAGCTATTTGTTGCCTTATAATCGATACATATTGAGAAAAACGATGGTCTTTTAATTTTATAATGTTTATTGATGAACATTCAATCTTCTGCATTAGAAAAAAGTGAACTTGAACTTTTTTTAAGATTTTGAATGTCTTGATAACTAAACATGTCGAATGAATCTATTGACCCTTGTCCCTGATGTGAATGCTATTTGTTGCCTTATAACGGATACATATTGAGAACGATGATGAACTTATGATTTTATATTGATTACTGAAGAACCTTCAATCTTCTGCATTGAAAAAAAATGTGAACCCGAAATGTTTGTAAGAAATTGAATGTCTTGATGACTAACAATGTCGAATGAATCTATTGGCCATAGTCGCTGAATGTGATACTGAAAGCTATTTGTTGCCTTATAATCGATACATATTGAGAACAATGATGGTCTTTTAATTTTATATTGTTTATTGATGAACAACATTCAATCTTCTGCATTAAAAAAAAAGTGAACTTGACTTTTTTGTAAGATTTTGAATGTCTTGATGACTAAAAATGTCGAATGAATCTATTGACCCTTGTCACTGATGTGAATGTTATTTGTTGCCTTAAAATGGATACATGTTGAGAACGATGATGGACTTTTGATTCTATATTCATTATTGAATAATCTTCAATCATCTGCATTGTAAAAAAAGTGAACTTGAACTTTTTGTAAAAGATTGAATGTCTTGATGACTAAAAATGTCGAATGAATTTATTGACCCTTGTCCTTGATGTGAATGCTATTTGTTGCCTTATAATCGATACATAGTGAGAACGATGATGATGTTTTCATTTTATATTGTTTATTGATGAACATTCAATCTTCTGCATTAAAAAAAGTAAGGTTGACTTTTTTGTAAGATTTTGAATCTGTTGATGACTAAAAATGTCAAATGAATCTATTGACCCTTGTCCCTTATGTGAATACTATTTGTTGCCTTAAAACAGATACATATTGAGAACAATGATGGACTTATGATTTTATATTGATTACTGAAGAACCTTAAATCTTCTGCATTGAAAAAAAATGTGAACCTGAAATTTTTGTAAGGAATTGAATGTCTTGATGACTAACAATGTCGAAAGAATCTATTGACCATAGTCGCTGAATGTTAAACTGAAAGCTATTTGTTGCCTTATAATCGATACATATTGAGAAAAACGATGGTCTTTTAATTTTATAATGTTTATTGATGAACATTCAATCTTCTGCATTAGAAAAAAGTGAACTTGAACTTTTTTTAAGATTTTGAATGTCTTGATAACTAAACATGTCGAATGAATCTATTGACCCTTGTCCCTGATGTGAATGCTATTTGTTGCCTTAAAATGGATACATGTTGAGAACGATGATGGACTTTTGATTCTATATTCATTATTGAATAACCTTCAATCATCTGCATTGTAAAAAAAGTGAACTTGAACTTTTTGTAAAAGATTGAATGTCTTGATGACTAAAAATGTCGAATGAATTTATTGACCCTTGTCCTTGATGTGAATGCTATTTGTTGCCATATAATCGATACATAGTGAGAACGATGATGATGTTTTCATTTTATATTGTTTATTGATGAACATTCAATCTTCTGCATTAAAAAAAGTAAGGTTGACTTTTTTGTAAGATTTTGAATCTGTTGATGACTAAAAATGTCAAATGAATCTATTGACCCTTGTCCCTGATGTGAATACTATTTGTTGCCTTAAAACAGATACATATTGAGAACATTGATGGACTTATGATTTTATATTGATTACTGAAGAACCTTAAATCTTCTGCATTGAAAAAAAATGTGAACCTGAAATTTTTGTAAGGAATTGAATGTCTTGATGACTAACAATGTCGAAAGAATCTATTGACACTAGTCGCTGAATGTTAAACTGAAAGCTATTTGTTGCCTTATAATCGATACATATTGAGAAAAACGATGGTCTTTTAATTTTATAATGTTTATTGATGAACATTCAATCTTCTGCATTAGAAAAAAGTGAACTTGAACTTTTTTTAAGATTTTGAATGTCTTGATAACTAAACATGTCGAATGAATCTATTGACCCTTGTCCCTGATGTGAATGCTATTTGTTGCCTTATAACGGATACATATTGAGAACGATGATGAACTTATGATTTTATATTGATTACTGAAGAACCTTCAATCTTCTGCATTGAAAAAAAATGTGAACCCGAAATGTTTGTAAGAAATTGAATGTCTTGATGACTAACAATGTCGAATGAATCTATTGGCCATAGTCGCTGAATGTGATACTGAAAGCTATTTGTTGCCTTATAATCGATACATATTGAGAACAATGATGGTCTTTTAATTTTATATTGTTTATTGATGAACAACATTCAATCTTCTGCATTAAAAAAAAAGTGAACTTGACTTTTTTGTAAGATTTTGAATGTCTTGATGACTAAAAATGTCGAATGAATCTATTGACCCTTGTCACTGATGTGAATGTTATTTGTTGCCTTAAAATGGATACATGTTGAGAACGATGATGGACTTTTGATTCTATATTCATTATTGAATAATCTTCAATCATCTGCATTGTAAAAAAAGTGAACTTGAACTTTTTGTAAAAGATTGAATGTCTTGATGACTAAAAATGTCGAATGAATTTATTGACCCTTGTCCTTGATGTGAATGCTATTTGTTGCCTTATAATCGATACATAGTGAGAACGATGATGATGTTTTCATTTTATATTGTTTATTGATGAACATTCAATCTTCTGCATTAAAAAAAGTAAGGTTGACTTTTTTGTAAGATTTTGAATCTGTTGATGACTAAAAATGTCAAATGAATCTATTGACCCTTGTCCCTTATGTGAATACTATTTGTTGCCTTAAAACAGATACATATTGAGAACAATGATGGACTTATGATTTTATATTGATTACTGAAGAACCTTAAATCTTCTGCATTGAAAAAAAATGTGAACCTGAAATTTTTGTAAGGAATTGAATGTCTTGATGACTAACAATGTCGAAAGAATCTATTGACCATAGTCGCTGAATGTTAAACTGAAAGCTATTTGTTGCCTTATAATCGATACATATTGAGAAAAACGATGGTCTTTTAATTTTATAATGTTTATTGATGAACATTCAATCTTCTGCATTAGAAAAAAGTGAACTTGAACTTTTTTTAAGATTTTGAATGTCTTGATAACTAAACATGTCGAATGAATCTATTGACCCTTGTCCCTGATGTGAATGCTATTTGTTGCCTTATAACGGATACATATTGAGAACGATGATGAACTTATGATTTTATATTGATTACTGAAGAACCTTCAATCTTCTGCATTGAAAAAAAATGTGAACCCGAAATGTTTGTAAGAAATTGAATGTCTTGATGACTAACAATGTCGAATGAATCTATTGGCCATAGTCGCTGAATGTGATACTGAAAGCTATTTGTTGCCTTATAATCGATACATATTGAGAACAATGATGGTCTTTTAATTTTATATTGTTTATTGATGAACAACATTCAATCTTCTGCATTAAAAAAAAAGTGAACTTGACTTTTTTGTAAGATTTTGAATGTCTTGATGACTAAAAATGTCGAATGAATCTATTGACCCTTGTCACTGATGTGAATGTTATTTGTTGCCTTAAAATGGATACATGTTGAGAACGATGATGGACTTTTGATTCTATATTCATTATTGAATAATCTTCAATCATCTGCATTGTAAAAAAAGTGAACTTGAACTTTTTGTAAAAGATTGAATGTCTTGATGACTAAAAATGTCGAATGAATTTATTGACCCTTGTCCTTGATGTGAATGCTATTTGTTGCCTTATAATCGATACATAGTGAGAACGATGATGATGTTTTCATTTTATATTGTTTATTGATGAACATTCAATCTTCTGCATTAAAAAAAGTAAGGTTGACTTTTTTGTAAGATTTTGAATCTGTTGATGACTAAAAATGTCAAATGAATCTATTGACCCTTGTCCCTTATGTGAATACTATTTGTTGCCTTAAAACAGATACATATTGAGAACAATGATGGACTTATGATTTTATATTGATTACTGAAGAACCTTAAATCTTCTGCATTGATAAAAAATGTGAACCTGAAATTTTTGTAAGGAATTGAATGTCTTGATGACTAACAATGTCGAAAGAATCTATTGACCATAGTCGCTGAATGTTAAACTGAAAGCTATTTGTTGCCTTATAATCGATACATATTGAGAAAAACGATGGTCTTTTAATTTTATAATGTTTATTGATGAACATTCAATCTTCTGCATTAGAAAAAAGTGAACTTGAACTTTTTTTAAGATTTTGAATGTCTTGATAACTAAAAATGTCGAATGAATCTATTGACCCTTGTCCCTGATGTGAATGCTATTTGTTGCCTTATAACGGATACATATTGAGAACGATGATGAACTTATGATTTTATATTGATTACTGAAGAACCTTCAATCTTCTGCATTGAAAAAAAATGTGAACCCGAAATGTTTGTAAGAAATTGAATGTCTTGATGACTAACAATGTCGAATGAATCTATTGGCCATAGTCGCTGAATGTGATACTGAAAGCTATTTGTTGCCTTATAATCGATACATATTGAGAACAATGATGGTCTTTTAATTTTATATTGTTTATTGATGAACAACATTCAATCTTCTGCATTAAAAAAAAAGTGAACTTGACTTTTTTGTAAGATTTTGAATGTCTTGATGACTAAAAATGTCGAATGAATCTATTGACCCTTGTCACTGATGTGAATGTTATTTGTTGCCTTAAAATGGATACATGTTGAGAACGATGATGGACTTTTGATTCTATATTCATTATTGAATAATCTTCAATCATCTGCATTGTAAAAAAAGTGAACTTGAACTTTTTGTAAAAGATTGAATGTCTTGATGACTAAAAATGTCGAATGAATTTATTGACCCTTGTCCTTGATGTGAATGCTATTTGTTGCCTTATAATCGATACATAGTGAGAACGATGATGATGTTTTCATTTTATATTGTTTATTGATGAACATTCAATCTTCTGCATTAAAAAAAGTAAGGTTGACTTTTTTGTAAGATTTTGAATCTGTTGATGACTAAAAATGTCAAATGAATCTATTGACCCTTGTCCCTTATGTGAATACTATTTGTTGCCTTAAAACAGATACATATTGAGAACAATGATGGACTTATGATTTTATATTGATTACTGAAGAACCTTAAATCTTCTGCATTGAAAAAAAATGTGAACCTGAAATTTTTGTAAGGAATTGAATGTCTTGATGACTAACAATGTCGAAAGAATCTATTGACCATAGTCGCTGAATGTTAAACTGAAAGCTATTTGTTGCCTTATAATCGATACATATTGAGAAAAACGATGGTCTTTTAATTTTATAATGTTTATTGATGAACATTCAATCTTCTGCATTAGAAAAAAGTGAACTTGAACTTTTTTTAAGATTTTGAATGTCTTGATAACTAAACATGTCGAATGAATCTATTGACCCTTGTCCCTGATGTGAATGCTATTTGTTGCCTTATAACGGATACATATTGAGAACGATGATGAACTTATGATTTTATATTGATTACTGAAGAACCTTCAATCTTCTGCATTGAAAAAAAATGTGAACCCGAAATGTTTGTAAGAAATTGAATGTCTTGATGACTAACAATGTCGAATGAATCTATTGGCCATAGTCGCTGAATGTGATACTGAAAGCTATTTGTTGCCTTATAATCGATACATATTGAGAACAATGATGGTCTTTTAATTTTATATTGTTTATTGATGAACAACATTCAATCTTCTGCATTAAAAAAAAAGTGAACTTGACTTTTTTGTAAGATTTTGAATGTCTTGATGACTAAAAATGTCGAATGAATCTATTGACCCTTGTCACTGATGTGAATGTTATTTGTTGCCTTAAAATGGATACATGTTGAGAACGATGATGGACTTTTGATTCTATATTCATTATTGAATAATCTTCAATCATCTGCATTGTAAAAAAAGTGAACTTGAACTTTTTGTAAAAGATTGAATGTCTTGATGACTAAAAATGTCGAATGAATTTATTGACCCTTGTCCTTGATGTGAATGCTATTTGTTGCCTTATAATCGATACATAGTGAGAACGATGATGATGTTTTCATTTTATATTGTTTATTGATGAACATTCAATCTTCTGCATTAAAAAAAGTAAGGTTGACTTTTTTGTAAGATTTTGAATCTGTTGATGACTAAAAATGTCAAATGAATCTATTGACCCTTGTCCCTTATGTGAATACTATTTGTTGCCTTAAAACAGATACATATTGAGAACAATGATGGACTTATGATTTTATATTGATTACTGAAGAACCTTAAATCTTCTGCATTGAAAAAAAATGTGAACCTGAAATTTTTGTAAGGAATTGAATGTCTTGATGACTAACAATGTCGAAAGAATCTATTGACCATAGTCGCTGAATGTTAAACTGAAAGCTATTTGTTGCCTTATAATCGATACATATTGAGAAAAACGATGGTCTTTTAATTTTATAATGTTTATTGATGAACATTCAATCTTCTGCATTAGAAAAAAGTGAACTTGAACTTTTTTTAAGATTTTGAATGTCTTGATAACTAAACATGTCGAATGAATCTATTGACCCTTGTCCCTGATGTGAATGCTATTTGTTGCCTTAAAATGGATACATGTTGAGAACGATGATGGACTTTTGATTCTATATTCATTATTGAATAACCTTCAATCATCTGCATTGTAAAAAAAGTGAACTTGAACTTTTTGTAAAAGATTGAATGTCTTGATGACTAAAAATGTCGAATGAATTTATTGACCCTTGTCCTTGATGTGAATGCTATTTGTTGCCATATAATCGATACATAGTGAGAACGATGATGATGTTTTCATTTTATATTGTTTATTGATGAACATTCAATCTTCTGCATTAAAAAAAGTAAGGTTGACTTTTTTGTAAGATTTTGAATCTGTTGATGACTAAAAATGTCAAATGAATCTATTGACCCTTGTCCCTGATGTGAATACTATTTGTTGCCTTAAAACAGATACATATTGAGAACATTGATGGACTTATGATTTTATATTGATTACTGAAGAACCTTAAATCTTCTGCATTGAAAAAAAATGTGAACCTGAAATTTTTGTAAGGAATTGAATGTCTTGATGACTAACAATGTCGAAAGAATCTATTGACACTAGTCGCTGAATGTTAAACTGAAAGCTATTTGTTGCCTTATAATCGATACATATTGAGAAAAACGATGGTCTTTTAATTTTATAATGTTTATTGATGAACATTCAATCTTCTGCATTAGAAAAAAGTGAACTTGAACTTTTTTTAAGATTTTGAATGTCTTGATAACTAAACATGTCGAATGAATCTATTGACCCTTGTCCCTGATGTGAATGCTATTTGTTGCCTTAAAATGGATACATGTTGAGAACGATGATGGACTTTTGATTCTATATTCATTATTGAATAACCTTCAATCATCTGCATTGTAAAAAAAGTGAACTTGAACTTTTTGTAAAAGATTGAATGTCTTGATGACTAAAAATGTCGAATGAATTTATTGACCCTTGTCCTTGATGTGAATGCTATTTGTTGCCATATAATCGATACATAGTGAGAACGATGATGATGTTTTCATTTTATATTGTTTATTGATGAACATTCAATCTTCTGCATTAAAAAAAGTAAGGTTGACTTTTTTGTAAGATTTTGAATCTGTTGATGACTAAAAATGTCAAATGAATCTATTGACCCTTGTCCCTGATGTGAATACTATTTGTTGCCTTAAAACAGATACATATTGAGAACATTGATGGACTTATGATTTTATATTGATTACTGAAGAACCTTAAATCTTCTGCATTGAAAAAAAATGTGAACCTGAAATTTTTGTAAGGAATTGAATGTCTTGATGACTAACAATGTCGAAAGAATCTATTGACCATAGTCGCTGAATGTTAAACTGAAAGCTATTTGTTGCCTTATAATCGATACATATTGAGAAAAACGATGGTCTTTTAATTTTATAATGTTTATTGATGAACATTCAATCTTCTGCATTAGAAAAAAGTGAACTTGAACTTTTTTTAAGATTTTGAATGTCTTGATAACTAAACATGTCGAATGAATCTATTGACCCTTGTCCCTGATGTGAATGCTATTTGTTGCCTTAAAATGGATACATGTTGAGAACGATGATGGACTTTTGATTCTATATTCATTATTGAATAACCTTCAATCATCTGCATTGTAAAAAAAGTGAACTTGAACTTTTTGTAAAAGATTGAATGTCTTGATGACTAAAAATGTCGAATGAATTTATTGACCCTTGTCCTTGATGTGAATGCTATTTGTTGCCATATAATCGATACATAGTGAGAACGATGATGATGTTTTCATTTTATATTGTTTATTGATGAACATTCAATCTTCTGCATTAAAAAAAGTAAGGTTGACTTTTTTGTAAGATTTTGAATCTGTTGATGACTAAAAATGTCAAATGAATCTATTGACCCTTGTCCCTGATGTGAATACTATTTGTTGCCTTAAAACAGATACATATTGAGAACATTGATGGACTTATGATTTTATATTGATTACTGAAGAACCTTAAATCTTCTGCATTGAAAAAAAATGTGAACCTGAAATTTTTGTAAGGAATTGAATGTCTTGATGACTAACAATGTCGAAAGAATCTATTGACACTAGTCGCTGAATGTTAAACTGAAAGCTATTTGTTGCCTTATAATCGATACATATTGAGAAAAACGATGGTCTTTTAATTTTATAATGTTTATTGATGAACATTCAATCTTCTGCATTAGAAAAAAGTGAACTTGAACTTTTTTTAAGATTTTGAATGTCTTGATAACTAAAAATGTCGAATGAATCTATTGACCCTTGTCCCTGATGTGAATGCTATTTGTTGCCTTATAACGGATACATATTGAGAACGATGATGAACTTATGATTTTATATTGATTACTGAAGAACCTTCAATCTTCTGCATTGAAAAAAAATGTGAACCCGAAATGTTTGTAAGGAATTGAATGTCTTGATGACTAACAATGTCGAATGAATCTATTGGCCATAGTCGCTGAATGTGATACTGAAAGCTATTTGTTGCCTTATAATCGATACATATTGAGAACAATGATGGTCTTTTAATTTTATATTGTTTATTGATGAACAACATTCAATCTTCTGCATTAAAAAAAAAGTGAACTTGACTTTTTTGTAAGATTTTGAATGTCTTGATGACTAAAAATGTCGAATGAATCTATTGACCCTTGTCACTGATGTGAATGTTATTTGTTGCCTTAAAATGGATACATGTTGAGAACGATGATGGACTTTTGATTCTATATTCATTATTGAATAATCTTCAATCATCTGCATTGTAAAAAAAGTGAACTTGAACTTTTTGTAAAAGATTGAATGTCTTGATGACTAAAAATGTCGAATGAATTTATTGACCCTTGTCCTTGATGTGAATGCTATTTGTTGCCTTATAATCGATACATAGTGAGAACGATGATGATGTTTTCATTTTATATTGTTTATTGATGAACATTCAATCTTCTGCATTAAAAAAAGTAAGGTTGACTTTTTTGTAAGATTTTGAATCTGTTGATGACTAAAAATGTCAAATGAATCTATTGACCCTTGTCCCTTATGTGAATACTATTTGTTGCCTTAAAACAGATACATATTGAGAACAATGATGGACTTATGATTTTATATTGATTACTGAAGAACCTTAAATCTTCTGCATTGAAAAAAAATGTGAACCTGAAATTTTTGTAAGGAATTGAATGTCTTGATGACTAACAATGTCGAAAGAATCTATTGACCATAGTCGCTGAATGTTAAACTGAAAGCTATTTGTTGCCTTATAATCGATACATATTGAGAAAAACGATGGTCTTTTAATTTTATAATGTTTATTGATGAACATTCAATCTTCTGCATTAGAAAAAAGTGAACTTGAACTTTTTTTAAGATTTTGAATGTCTTGATAACTAAAAATGTCGAATGAATCTATTGACCCTTGTCCCTGATGTGAATGCTATTTGTTGCCTTATAACGGATACATATTGAGAACGATGATGAACTTATGATTTTATATTGATTACTGAAGAACCTTCAATCTTCTGCATTGAAAAAAAATGTGAACCCGAAATGTTTGTAAGAAATTGAATGTCTTGATGACTAACAATGTCGAATGAATCTATTGGCCATAGTCGCTGAATGTGATACTGAAAGCTATTTGTTGCCTTATAATCGATACATATTGAGAACAATGATGGTCTTTTAATTTTATATTGTTTATTGATGAACAACATTCAATCTTCTGCATTAAAAAAAAAGTGAACTTGACTTTTTTGTAAGATTTTGAATGTCTTGATGACTAAAAATGTCGAATGAATCTATTGACCCTTGTCACTGATGTGAATGTTATTTGTTGCCTTAAAATGGATACATGTTGAGAACGATGATGGACTTTTGATTCTATATTCATTATTGAATAATCTTCAATCATCTGCATTGTAAAAAAAGTGAACTTGAACTTTTTGTAAAAGATTGAATGTCTTGATGACTAAAAATGTCGAATGAATTTATTGACCCTTGTCCTTGATGTGAATGCTATTTGTTGCCTTATAATCGATACATAGTGAGAACGATGATGATGTTTTCATTTTATATTGTTTATTGATGAACATTCAATCTTCTGCATTAAAAAAAGTAAGGTTGACTTTTTTGTAAGATTTTGAATCTGTTGATGACTAAAAATGTCAAATGAATCTATTGACCCTTGTCCCTTATGTGAATACTATTTGTTGCCTTAAAACAGATACATATTGAGAACAATGATGGACTTATGATTTTATATTGATTACTGAAGAACCTTAAATCTTCTGCATTGAAAAAAAATGTGAACCTGAAATTTTTGTAAGGAATTGAATGTCTTGATGACTAACAATGTCGAAAGAATCTATTGACCATAGTCGCTGAATGTTAAACTGAAAGCTATTTGTTGCCTTATAATCGATACATATTGAGAAAAACGATGGTCTTTTAATTTTATAATGTTTATTGATGAACATTCAATCTTCTGCATTAGAAAAAAGTGAACTTGAACTTTTTTTAAGATTTTGAATGTCTTGATAACTAAACATGTCGAATGAATCTATTGACCCTTGTCCCTGATGTGAATGCTATTTGTTGCCTTAAAATGGATACATGTTGAGAACGATGATGGACTTTTGATTCTATATTCATTATTGAATAACCTTCAATCATCTGCATTGTAAAAAAAGTGAACTTGAACTTTTTGTAAAAGATTGAATGTCTTGATGACTAAAAATGTCGAATGAATTTATTGACCCTTGTCCTTGATGTGAATGCTATTTGTTGCCATATAATCGATACATAGTGAGAACGATGATGATGTTTTCATTTTATATTGTTTATTGATGAACATTCAATCTTCTGCATTAAAAAAAGTAAGGTTGACTTTTTTGTAAGATTTTGAATCTGTTGATGACTAAAAATGTCAAATGAATCTATTGACCCTTGTCCCTGATGTGAATACTATTTGTTGCCTTAAAACAGATACATATTGAGAACAATGATGGACTTATGATTTTATATTGATTACTGAAGAACCTTAAATCTTCTGCATTGAAAAAAAATGTGAACCTGAAATTTTTGTAAGGAATTGAATGTCTTGATGACTAACAATGTCGAAAGAATCTATTGACCATAGTCGCTGAATGTTAAACTGAAAGCTATTTGTTGCCTTATAATCGATACATATTGAGAAAAACGATGGTCTTTTAATTTTATAATGTTTATTGATGAACATTCAATCTTCTGCATTAGAAAAAAGTGAACTTGAACTTTTTTTAAGATTTTGAATGTCTTGATAACTAAAAATGTCGAATGAATCTATTGACCCTTGTCCCTGATGTGAATGCTATTTGTTGCCTTATAACGGATACATATTGAGAACGATGATGAACTTATGATTTTATATTGATTACTGAAGAACCTTCAATCTTCTGCATTGAAAAAAAATGTGAACCCGAAATGTTTGTAAGAAATTGAATGTCTTGATGACTAACAATGTCGAATGAATCTATTGGCCATAGTCGCTGAATGTGATACTGAAAGCTATTTGTTGCCTTATAATCGATACATATTGAGAACAATGATGGTCTTTTAATTTTATATTGTTTATTGATGAACAACATTCAATCTTCTGCATTAAAAAAAAAGTGAACTTGACTTTTTTGTAAGATTTTGAATGTCTTGATGACTAAAAATGTCGAATGAATCTATTGACCCTTGTCACTGATGTGAATGTTATTTGTTGCCTTAAAATGGATACATGTTGAGAACGATGATGGACTTTTGATTCTATATTCATTATTGAATAATCTTCAATCATCTGCATTGTAAAAAAAGTGAACTTGAACTTTTTGTAAAAGATTGAATGTCTTGATGACTAAAAATGTCGAATGAATTTATTGACCCTTGTCCTTGATGTGAATGCTATTTGTTGCCTTATAATCGATACATAGTGAGAACGATGATGATGTTTTCATTTTATATTGTTTATTGATGAACATTCAATCTTCTGCATTAAAAAAAGTAAGGTTGACTTTTTTGTAAGATTTTGAATCTGTTGATGACTAAAAATGTCAAATGAATCTATTGACCCTTGTCCCTTATGTGAATACTATTTGTTGCCTTAAAACAGATACATATTGAGAACAATGATGGACTTATGATTTTATATTGATTACTGAAGAACCTTAAATCTTCTGCATTGAAAAAAAATGTGAACCTGAAATTTTTGTAAGGAATTGAATGTCTTGATGACTAACAATGTCGAAAGAATCTATTGACCATAGTCGCTGAATGTTAAACTGAAAGCTATTTGTTGCCTTATAATCGATACATATTGAGAAAAACGATGGTCTTTTAATTTTATAATGTTTATTGATGAACATTCAATCTTCTGCATTAGAAAAAAGTGAACTTGAACTTTTTTTAAGATTTTGAATGTCTTGATAACTAAACATGTCGAATGAATCTATTGACCCTTGTCCCTGATGTGAATGCTATTTGTTGCCTTAAAATGGATACATGTTGAGAACGATGATGGACTTTTGATTCTATATTCATTATTGAATAACCTTCAATCATCTGCATTGTAAAAAAAGTGAACTTGAACTTTTTGTAAAAGATTGAATGTCTTGATGACTAAAAATGTCGAATGAATTTATTGACCCTTGTCCTTGATGTGAATGCTATTTGTTGCCATATAATCGATACATAGTGAGAACGATGATGATGTTTTCATTTTATATTGTTTATTGATGAACATTCAATCTTCTGCATTAAAAAAAGTAAGGTTGACTTTTTTGTAAGATTTTGAATCTGTTGATGACTAAAAATGTCAAATGAATCTATTGACCCTTGTCCCTGATGTGAATACTATTTGTTGCCTTAAAACAGATACATATTGAGAACATTGATGGACTTATGATTTTATATTGATTACTGAAGAACCTTAAATCTTCTGCATTGAAAAAAAATGTGAACCTGAAATTTTTGTAAGGAATTGAATGTCTTGATGACTAACAATGTCGAAAGAATCTATTGACACTAGTCGCTGAATGTTAAACTGAAAGCTATTTGTTGCCTTATAATCGATACATATTGAGAAAAACGATGGTCTTTTAATTTTATAATGTTTATTGATGAACATTCAATCTTCTGCATTAGAAAAAAGTGAACTTGAACTTTTTTTAAGATTTTGAATGTCTTGATAACTAAAAATGTCGAATGAATCTATTGACCCTTGTCCCTGATGTGAATGCTATTTGTTGCCTTATAACGGATACATATTGAGAACGATGATGAACTTATGATTTTATATTGATTACTGAAGAACCTTCAATCTTCTGCATTGAAAAAAAATGTGAACCCGAAATGTTTGTAAGGAATTGAATGTCTTGATGACTAACAATGTCGAATGAATCTATTGGCCATAGTCGCTGAATGTGATACTGAAAGCTATTTGTTGCCTTATAATCGATACATATTGAGAACAATGATGGTCTTTTAATTTTATATTGTTTATTGATGAACAACATTCAATCTTCTGCATTAAAAAAAAAGTGAACTTGACTTTTTTGTAAGATTTTGAATGTCTTGATGACTAAAAATGTCGAATGAATCTATTGACCCTTGTCACTGATGTGAATGTTATTTGTTGCCTTAAAATGGATACATGTTGAGAACGATGATGGACTTTTGATTCTATATTCATTATTGAATAATCTTCAATCATCTGCATTGTAAAAAAAGTGAACTTGAACTTTTTGTAAAAGATTGAATGTCTTGATGACTAAAAATGTCGAATGAATTTATTGACCCTTGTCCTTGATGTGAATGCTATTTGTTGCCTTATAATCGATACATAGTGAGAACGATGATGATGTTTTCATTTTATATTGTTTATTGATGAACATTCAATCTTCTGCATTAAAAAAAGTAAGGTTGACTTTTTTGTAAGATTTTGAATCTGTTGATGACTAAAAATGTCAAATGAATCTATTGACCCTTGTCCCTTATGTGAATACTATTTGTTGCCTTAAAACAGATACATATTGAGAACAATGATGGACTTATGATTTTATATTGATTACTGAAGAACCTTAAATCTTCTGCATTGAAAAAAAATGTGAACCTGAAATTTTTGTAAGGAATTGAATGTCTTGATGACTAACAATGTCGAAAGAATCTATTGACCATAGTCGCTGAATGTTAAACTGAAAGCTATTTGTTGCCTTATAATCGATACATATTGAGAAAAACGATGGTCTTTTAATTTTATAATGTTTATTGATGAACATTCAATCTTCTGCATTAGAAAAAAGTGAACTTGAACTTTTTTTAAGATTTTGAATGTCTTGATAACTAAAAATGTCGAATGAATCTATTGACCCTTGTCCCTGATGTGAATGCTATTTGTTGCCTTATAACGGATACATATTGAGAACGATGATGAACTTATGATTTTATATTGATTACTGAAGAACCTTCAATCTTCTGCATTGAAAAAAAATGTGAACCCGAAATGTTTGTAAGAAATTGAATGTCTTGATGACTAACAATGTCGAATGAATCTATTGGCCATAGTCGCTGAATGTGATACTGAAAGCTATTTGTTGCCTTATAATCGATACATATTGAGAACAATGATGGTCTTTTAATTTTATATTGTTTATTGATGAACAACATTCAATCTTCTGCATTAAAAAAAAAGTGAACTTGACTTTTTTGTAAGATTTTGAATGTCTTGATGACTAAAAATGTCGAATGAATCTATTGACCCTTGTCACTGATGTGAATGTTATTTGTTGCCTTAAAATGGATACATGTTGAGAACGATGATGGACTTTTGATTCTATATTCATTATTGAATAATCTTCAATCATCTGCATTGTAAAAAAAGTGAACTTGAACTTTTTGTAAAAGATTGAATGTCTTGATGACTAAAAATGTCGAATGAATTTATTGACCCTTGTCCTTGATGTGAATGCTATTTGTTGCCTTATAATCGATACATAGTGAGAACGATGATGATGTTTTCATTTTATATTGTTTATTGATGAACATTCAATCTTCTGCATTAAAAAAAGTAAGGTTGACTTTTTTGTAAGATTTTGAATCTGTTGATGACTAAAAATGTCAAATGAATCTATTGACCCTTGTCCCTGATGTGAATACTATTTGTTGCCTTATAACGGATACCTATTGAGAACGATGATGAACTTATGATTTTATATTGATTACTGAAGAACCTTCAATCTTCTGCATTGAAAAAAAATGTGAACCCGAAATGTTTGTAAGGAATTGAATGTCTTGATGACTAACAATGTCGAATGAATCTATTGGCCATAGTCGCTGAATGTGATACTGAAAGCTATTTGTTGCCTTATAATCGATACATATTGAGAACAATGATGGTCTTTTAATTTTATATTGTTTATTGATGAACAACATTCAATCTTCTGCATTAAAAAAAAGTGAACTTGACTTTTTTGTAAGATTTTGAATGTCTTGATGACTAAAAATGTCGAATGAATCTATTGACCCTTGTCCCTGATGTGAATGCTATTTGTTGCCTTAAAATGGATACATGTTGAGAACGATGATGGACTTTTGATTCTATATTCATTATTGAATAACCTTCAATCATCTGCATTGTAAAAAAAGTGAACTTGAACTTTTTGTAAAAGATTGAATGTCTTGATGACTAAAAAAGTCGAATGAATTTATTGACCCTTGTCCTTGATGTGAATGCTATTTGTTGCCTTATAATCGATACATAGTGAGAACGATGATGATGTTTTCATTTTATATTGTTTATTGATGAACATTCAATCTTCTGCATTAAAAAAAGTAAGGTTGACTTTTTTGTAAGATTTTGAATCTGTTGATGACTAAAAATGTCAAATGAATCTATTGACCCTTGTCCCTGATGTGAATACTATTTGTTGCCTTAAAACAGATACATATTGAGAACAATGATGGACTTATGATTTTATATTGATTACTGAAGAACCTTAAATCTTCTGCATTGAAAAAAAATGTGAACCTGAAATTTTTGTAAGGAATTGAATGTCTTGATGACTAACAATGTCGAAAGAATCTATTGACCATAGTCGCTGAATGTTAAACTGAAAGCTATTTGTTGCCTTATAATCGATACATATTGAGAAAAACGATGGTCTTTTAATTTTATAATGTTTATTGATGAACATTCAATCTTCTGCATTAGAAAAAAGTGAACTTGAACTGTTTTTTAAGATTTTGAATGTCTTGATAACTAAAAATGTCGAATGAATCTATTGACCCTTGTCCCTGATGTGAATGCTATTTGTTGCCTTATAACGGATACATATTGAGAACGATGATGAACTTATGATTTTATATTGATTACTGAAGAACCTTCAATCTTCTGCATTGAAAAAAAATGTGAACCCGAAATGTTTGTAAGGAATTGAATGTCTTGATGACTAACAATGTCGAATGAATCTATTGACCATAGTCGCTGAATGTGATACTGAAAGCTATTTGTTGCCTTATAATCGATACATATTGAGAACAATGATGGTCTTTTAATTTTATAATGTTTATTGATGAACATTCAATCTTCTGCATTAAAAAAAAGTGAACTTGAACTTTTTGTAAGATTTTGAATGTCTTGATAACTAAAAATGTCGAATGAATCTGTTGACCCTTGTCCTTGATGTGAATACTATTTGTTGCCTTATAACGGATACATATTGAGAACAATGATGAACTTTTGATTTTATATTGATTACTGAAGAACTTTCAATCTTCTGCCTTGAAAAAAAATGTGAACCCGAAATGTTTGTAAGGAATTGAATGTCTTGATGACTAACAATGTATGAATCTATTGGCCCTAGTCGCTGAATGTGAAACTGAAAGCTATTTGTTGTCTTATAATCAATACATATTGAGAACAATGATGGTCTTTTAATTTTATATTGTTTATTGATGAACATTCAATCTTCTGCATTAAAAAAAAAGTGAACTTGACTTTTTTGTAAGATTTTGAATGTCTTGATGACTAAAAATGTCGAATGAATCTATTGACCCTTGTCACTGTTGTGAATGTTATTTGTTGCCTTAAAATGGATACATGTTGAGAACGATGATGGACTTTTGATTCTATATTCATTATTGAATAATCTTCAATCATCTGCATTGTAAAAAAAGTGAACTTGAACTTTTTGTAAAAGATTGAATGTCTTGATGACTAAAAATGTCGAATGAATTTATTGACCCTTGTCCTTGATGTGAATGCTATTTGTTGCCTTATAATCGATACATAGTGAGAACGATGATGATGTTTTCATTTTATATTGTTTATTGATGAACATTCAATCTTCTGCATTAAAAAAAGTAAGGTTGACTTTTTTGTAAGATTTTGAATCTGTTGATGACTAAAAATGTCAAATGAATCTATTGACCCTTGTCCCTTATGTGAATACTATTTGTTGCCTTAAAACAGATACATATTGAGAACAATGATGGACTTATGATTTTATATTGATTACTGAAGAACCTTAAATCTTCTGCATTGAAAAAAAATGTGAACCTGAAATTTTTGTAAGGAATTGAATGTCTTGATGACTAACAATGTCGAAAGAATCTATTGACCATAGTCGCTGAATGTTAAACTGAAAGCTATTTGTTGCCTTATAATCGATACATATTGAGAAAAACGATGGTCTTTTAATTTTATAATGTTTATTGATGAACATTCAATCTTCTGCATTAGAAAAAAGTGAACTTGAACTTTTTTTAAGATTTTGAATGTCTTGATAACTAAAAATGTCGAATGAATCTATTGACCCTTGTCCTTGATGTGAATACTATTTGTTGCCTTAAAACAGATACATATTGAGAACAATGATGGACTTATGATTTTATATTGATTACTGAAGAACCTTAAATCTTCTGCATTGAAAAAAAATGTGAACCTGAAATTTTTGTAAGGAATTGAATGTCTTGATGACTAACAATGTCGAATGAATCTATTGACCATAGTCGCTGAATGTTAAACTGAAAGCTATTTGTTGCCTTATAATCGATACATATTGAGAAAAATGATGGTCTTTTAATTTTATAATGTTTATTGATGAACATTCAATCTTCTGCATTAAAAAAAAGTGAACTTGAACTTTTTGTAAGATTTTGAATGTCTTGATAACTAAAAATGTCGAATGAATCTGTTGACCCTTGTCCTTGATGTGAATGCTATTTGTTGCCTTATAACGGATACATGTTGAGAACGATGATGGACTTTTGATTCTATATTCATTATTGAATAATCTTCAATCATCTACTTTGTAAAAAAAGTGAACTTGAACTTTTTGTAAAAGATTGAATGTCTTGATGACTAAAAATGTCGAATGAATCTATTGACTCTTGTCCTTGATGTGAATGTTATTTGTTGCCTTATAATTGATACATATTGAGAACGATGATGGACTTATGATTTTATATTGATTAGTGAAGAACCTTCTTCAATCTGAAAAAAAAATGTGAACCCGAATTTTTTTTAAGGAATTGAATGTCTTGATGACTAACAATGTCGAATGAATCTATTGACCCTAGTCGCTGATTGTGAAACTAAAAGCTATTTGTTGCCTTATAATCGATACATATTGAGAACAATGATGGTCTTTTAACTTTATATTGTTTATTGAATAACCTTCAATCATCTGCATTGTAAAAAAAGTGAACTTGAACTTTTTGTAAAAGATTGAATGTCTTGATGACTAAAAATGTCGAATGAATTTATTGACCCTTGTCCTTGATGTGAATGCTATTTGTTGCCTTATAATCGAGACATAGTGAGAACGATGATGATGTTTTCATTTTATATTGTTTATTGATGAACATTCAATCTTCTGCATTAAAAAAAGTAAGGTTGACTTTTTTGTAAGATTTTGAATCTGTTGATGACTAAAAATGTCAAATGAATCTATTGACCTTTGTCCCTGATGTGAATACTATTTGTTGCCTTAAAACAGATACATATTGAGAACAATGATGGACTTATGATTTTATATTGATTACTGAAGAACCTTAAATCTTCTGCATTGAAAAAAAATGTGAACCTGAAATTTTTGTAAGGAATTGAATGTCTTGATGACTAACAATGTCGAAAGAATCTATTGGCCATAGTCGCTGAATGTGATACTGAAAGCTATTTGTTGCCTTATAATCGATACATATTGAGAACAATGATGGTCTTTTAATTTTATATTGTTTATTGATGAACAACATTCAATCTTCTGCATTAAAAAAAAGTGAACTTGACTTTTTTGTAAGATTTTGAATGTCTTGATGACTAAAAATGTCGAATGAATCTATTGACCCTTGTCCCTGATGTGAATGCTATTTGTTGCCTTAAAATGGATACATGTTGAGAACGATGATGGACTTTTGATTCTATATTCATTATTGAATAACCTTCAATCATCTGCATTGTAAAAAAAGTGAACTTGAACTTTTTGTAAAAGATTGAATGTCTTGATGACTAAAAAAGTCGAATGAATTTATTGACCCTTGTCCTTGATGTGAATGCTATTTGTTGCCTTATAATCGATACATAGTGAGAACGATGATGATGTTTTCATTTTATATTGTTTATTGATGAACATTCAATCTTCTGCATTAAAAAAAGTAAGGTTCACTTTTTTGTAAGATTTTGAATCTGTTGATGACTAAAAATGTCAAATGAATCTATTGACCCTTGTCCCTGATGTGAATACTATTTGTTGCCTTATAACGGATACATATTGAGAACGATGATGAACTTATGATTTTATATTGATTACTGAAGAACCTTAAATCTTCTGCATTGAAAAAAAATGTGAACCTGAAATTTTTGTAAGGAATTGAATGTCTTGATGACTAACAATGTCGAAAGAATCTATTGACACTAGTCGCTGAATGTTAAACTGAAAGCTATTTGTTGCCTTATAATCGATACATATTGAGAAAAACGATGGTCTTTTAATTTTATAATGTTTATTGATGAACATTCAATCTTCTGCATTAGAAAAAAGTGAACTTGAACTTTTTTTAAGATTTTGAATGTCTTGATAACTAAAAATGTCGAATGAATCTATTGACCCTTGTCCCTGATGTGAATGCTATTTGTTGCCTTATAACGGATACATATTGAGAACGATGATGAACTTATGATTTTATATTGATTACTGAAGAACCTTCAATCTTCTGCATTGAAAAAAAATGTGAACCCGAAATGTTTGTAAGGAATTGAATGTCTTGATGACTAACAATGTCGAATGAATCTATTGGCCATAGTCGCTGAATGTGATACTGAAAGCTATTTGTTGCCTTATAATCGATACATATTGAGAACAATGATGGTCTTTTAATTTTATATTGTTTATTGATGAACAACATTCAATCTTCTGCATTAAAAAAAAAGTGAACTTGACTTTTTTGTAAGATTTTGAATGTCTTGATGACTAAAAATGTCGAATGAATCTATTGACCCTTGTCACTGATGTGAATGTTATTTGTTGCCTTAAAATGGATACATGTTGAGAACGATGATGGACTTTTGATTCTATATTCATTATTGAATAATCTTCAATCATCTGCATTGTAAAAAAAGTGAACTTGAACTTTTTGTAAAAGATTGAATGTCTTGATGACTAAAAATGTCGAATGAATTTATTGACCCTTGTCCTTGATGTGAATGCTATTTGTTGCCTTATAATCGATACATAGTGAGAACGATGATGATGTTTTCATTTTATATTGTTTATTGATGAACATTCAATCTTCTGCATTAAAAAAAGTAAGGTTGACTTTTTTGTAAGATTTTGAATCTGTTGATGACTAAAAATGTCAAATGAATCTATTGACCCTTGTCCCTTATGTGAATACTATTTGTTGCCTTAAAACAGATACATATTGAGAACAATGATGGACTTATGATTTTATATTGATTACTGAAGAACCTTAAATCTTCTGCATTGAAAAAAAATGTGAACCTGAAATTTTTGTAAGGAATTGAATGTCTTGATGACTAACAATGTCGAAAGAATCTATTGACCATAGTCGCTGAATGTTAAACTGAAAGCTATTTGTTGCCTTATAATCGATACATATTGAGAAAAACGATGGTCTTTTAATTTTATAATGTTTATTGATGAACATTCAATCTTCTGCATTAGAAAAAAGTGAACTTGAACTTTTTTTAAGATTTTGAATGTCTTGATAACTAAAAATGTCGAATGAATCTATTGACCCTTGTCCCTGATGTGAATGCTATTTGTTGCCTTATAACGGATACATATTGAGAACGATGATGAACTTATGATTTTATATTGATTACTGAAGAACCTTCAATCTTCTGCATTGAAAAAAAATGTGAACCCGAAATGTTTGTAAGAAATTGAATGTCTTGATGACTAACAATGTCGAATGAATCTATTGGCCATAGTCGCTGAATGTGATACTGAAAGCTATTTGTTGCCTTATAATCGATACATATTGAGAACAATGATGGTCTTTTAATTTTATATTGTTTATTGATGAACAACATTCAATCTTCTGCATTAAAAAAAAAGTGAACTTGACTTTTTTGTAAGATTTTGAATGTCTTGATGACTAAAAATGTCGAATGAATCTATTGACCCTTGTCACTGATGTGAATGTTATTTGTTGCCTTAAAATGGATACATGTTGAGAACGATGATGGACTTTTGATTCTATATTCATTATTGAATAATCTTCAATCATCTGCATTGTAAAAAAAGTGAACTTGAACTTTTTGTAAAAGATTGAATGTCTTGATGACTAAAAATGTCGAATGAATTTATTGACCCTTGTCCTTGATGTGAATGCTATTTGTTGCCTTATAATCGATACATAGTGAGAACGATGATGATGTTTTCATTTTATATTGTTTATTGATGAACATTCAATCTTCTGCATTAAAAAAAGTAAGGTTGACTTTTTTGTAAGATTTTGAATCTGTTGATGACTAAAAATGTCAAATGAATCTATTGACCCTTGTCCCTTATGTGAATACTATTTGTTGCCTTAAAACAGATACATATTGAGAACAATGATGGACTTATGATTTTATATTGATTACTGAAGAACCTTAAATCTTCTGCATTGAAAAAAAATGTGAACCTGAAATTTTTGTAAGGAATTGAATGTCTTGATGACTAACAATGTCGAAAGAATCTATTGACCATAGTCGCTGAATGTTAAACTGAAAGCTATTTGTTGCCTTATAATCGATACATATTGAGAAAAACGATGGTCTTTTAATTTTATAATGTTTATTGATGAACATTCAATCTTCTGCATTAGAAAAAAGTGAACTTGAACTTTTTTTAAGATTTTGAATGTCTTGATAACTAAACATGTCGAATGAATCTATTGACCCTTGTCCCTGATGTGAATGCTATTTGTTGCCTTAAAATGGATACATGTTGAGAACGATGATGGACTTTTGATTCTATATTCATTATTGAATAACCTTCAATCATCTGCATTGTAAAAAAAGTGAACTTGAACTTTTTGTAAAAGATTGAATGTCTTGATGACTAAAAATGTCGAATGAATTTATTGACCCTTGTCCTTGATGTGAATGCTATTTGTTGCCATATAATCGATACATAGTGAGAACGATGATGATGTTTTCATTTTATATTGTTTATTGATGAACATTCAATCTTCTGCATTAAAAAAAGTAAGGTTGACTTTTTTATAAGATTTTGAATCTGTTGATGACTAAAAATGTCAAATGAATCTATTGACCCTTGTCCCTGATGTGAATACTATTTGTTGCCTTAAAACAGATACATATTGAGAACATTGATGGACTTATGATTTTATATTGATTACTGAAGAACCTTAAATCTTCTGCATTGAAAAAAAATGTGAACCTGAAATTTTTGTAAGGAATTGAATGTCTTGATGACTAACAATGTCGAAAGAATCTATTGACACTAGTCGCTGAATGTTAAACTGAAAGCTATTTGTTGCCTTATAATCGATACATATTGAGAAAAACGATGGTCTTTTAATTTTATAATGTTTATTGATGAACATTCAATCTTCTGCATTAGAAAAAAGTGAACTTGAACTTTTTTTAAGATTTTGAATGTCTTGATAACTAAAAATGTCGAATGAATCTATTGACCCTTGTCCCTGATGTGAATGCTATTTGTTGCCTTATAACGGATACATATTGAGAACGATGATGAACTTATGATTTTATATTGATTACTGAAGAACCTTCAATCTTCTGCATTGAAAAAAAATGTGAACCCGAAATGTTTGTAAGGAATTGAATGTCTTGATGACTAACAATGTCGAATGAATCTATTGGCCATAGTCGCTGAATGTGATACTGAAAGCTATTTGTTGCCTTATAATCGATACATATTGAGAACAATGATGGTCTTTTAATTTTATATTGTTTATTGATGAACAACATTCAATCTTCTGCATTAAAAAAAAAGTGAACTTGACTTTTTTGTAAGATTTTGAATGTCTTGATGACTAAAAATGTCGAATGAATCTATTGACCCTTGTCACTGATGTGAATGTTATTTGTTGCCTTAAAATGGATACATGTTGAGAACGATGATGGACTTTTGATTCTATATTCATTATTGAATAATCTTCAATCATCTGCATTGTAAAAAAAGTGAACTTGAACTTTTTGTAAAAGATTGAATGTCTTGATGACTAAAAATGTCAAATGAATCTATTGACCCTTGTCCCTTATGTGAATACTATTTGTTGCCTTAAAACAGATACATATTGAGAACAATGATGGACTTATGATTTTATATTGATTACTGAAGAACCTTAAATCTTCTGCATTGAAAAAAAATGTGAACCTGAAATTTTTGTAAGGAATTGAATGTCTTGATGACTAACAATGTCGAAAGAATCTATTGACCATAGTCGCTGAATGTTAAACTGAAAGCTATTTGTTGCCTTATAATCGATACATATTGAGAAAAACGATGGTCTTTTAATTTTATAATGTTTATTGATGAACATTCAATCTTCTGCATTAGAAAAAAGTGAACTTGAACTTTTTTTAAGATTTTGAATGTCTTGATAACTAAAAATGTCGAATGAATCTATTGACCCTTGTCCCTGATGTGAATGCTATTTGTTGCCTTATAACGGATACATATTGAGAACGATGATGAACTTATGATTTTATATTGATTACTGAAGAACCTTCAATCTTCTGCATTGAAAAAAAATGTGAACCCGAAATGTTTGTAAGAAATTGAATGTCTTGATGACTAACAATGTCGAATGAATCTATTGGCCATAGTCGCTGAATGTGATACTGAAAGCTATTTGTTGCCTTATAATCGATACATATTGAGAACAATGATGGTCTTTTAATTTTATATTGTTTATTGATGAACAACATTCAATCTTCTGCATTAAAAAAAAAGTGAACTTGACTTTTTTGTAAGATTTTGAATGTCTTGATGACTAAAAATGTCGAATGAATCTATTGACCCTTGTCACTGATGTGAATGTTATTTGTTGCCTTAAAATGGATACATGTTGAGAACGATGATGGACTTTTGATTCTATATTCATTATTGAATAATCTTCAATCATCTGCATTGTAAAAAAAGTGAACTTGAACTTTTTGTAAAAGATTGAATGTCTTGATGACTAAAAATGTCGAATGAATTTATTGACCCTTGTCCTTGATGTGAATGCTATTTGTTGCCTTATAATCGATACATAGTGAGAACGATGATGATGTTTTCATTTTATATTGTTTATTGATGAACATTCAATCTTCTGCATTAAAAAAAGTAAGGTTGACTTTTTTGTAAGATTTTGAATCTGTTGATGACTAAAAATGTCAAATGAATCTATTGACCCTTGTCCCTTATGTGAATACTATTTGTTGCCTTAAAACAGATACATATTGAGAACAATGATGGACTTATGATTTTATATTGATTACTGAAGAACCTTAAATCTTCTGCATTGAAAAAAAATGTGAACCTGAAATTTTTGTAAGGAATTGAATGTCTTGATGACTAACAATGTCGAAAGAATCTATTGACCATAGTCGCTGAATGTTAAACTGAAAGCTATTTGTTGCCTTATAATCGATACATATTGAGAAAAACGATGGTCTTTTAATTTTATAATGTTTATTGATGAACATTCAATCTTCTGCATTAGAAAAAAGTGAACTTGAACTTTTTTTAAGATTTTGAATGTCTTGATAACTAAAAATGTCGAATGAATCTATTGACCCTTGTCCCTGATGTGAATGCTATTTGTTGCCTTATAACGGATACATATTGAGAACGATGATGAACTTATGATTTTATATTGATTACTGAAGAACCTTCAATCTTCTGCATTGAAAAAAAATGTGAACCCGAAATGTTTGTAAGAAATTGAATGTCTTGATGACTAACAATGTCGAATGAATCTATTGGCCATAGTCGCTGAATGTGATACTGAAAGCTATTTGTTGCCTTATAATCGATACATATTGAGAACAATGATGGTCTTTTAATTTTATATTGTTTATTGATGAACAACATTCAATCTTCTGCATTAAAAAAAAAGTGAACTTGACTTTTTTGTAAGATTTTGAATGTCTTGATGACTAAAAATGTCGAATGAATCTATTGACCCTTGTCACTGATGTGAATGTTATTTGTTGCCTTAAAATGGATACATGTTGAGAACGATGATGGACTTTTGATTCTATATTCATTATTGAATAATCTTCAATCATCTGCATTGTAAAAAAAGTGAACTTGAACTTTTTGTAAAAGATTGAATGTCTTGATGACTAAAAATGTCGAATGAATTTATTGACCCTTGTCCTTGATGTGAATGCTATTTGTTGCCTTATAATCGATACATAGTGAGAACGATGATGATGTTTTCATTTTATATTGTTTATTGATGAACATTCAATCTTCTGCATTAAAAAAAGTAAGGTTGACTTTTTTGTAAGATTTTGAATCTGTTGATGACTAAAAATGTCAAATGAATCTATTGACCCTTGTCCCTTATGTGAATACTATTTGTTGCCTTAAAACAGATACATATTGAGAACAATGATGGACTTATGATTTTATATTGATTACTGAAGAACCTTAAATCTTCTGCATTGAAAAAAAATGTGAACCTGAAATTTTTGTAAGGAATTGAATGTCTTGATGACTAACAATGTCGAAAGAATCTATTGACCATAGTCGCTGAATGTTAAACTGAAAGCTATTTGTTGCCTTATAATCGATACATATTGAGAAAAACGATGGTCTTTTAATTTTATAATGTTTATTGATGAACATTCAATCTTCTGCATTAGAAAAAAGTGAACTTGAACTTTTTTTAAGATTTTGAATGTCTTGATAACTAAAAATGTCGAATGAATCTATTGACCCTTGTCCCTGATGTGAATGCTATTTGTTGCCTTATAACGGATACATATTGAGAACGATGATGAACTTATGATTTTATATTGATTACTGAAGAACCTTCAATCTTCTGCATTGAAAAAAAATGTGAACCCGAAATGTTTGTAAGAAATTGAATGTCTTGATGACTAACAATGTCGAATGAATCTATTGGCCATAGTCGCTGAATGTGATACTGAAAGCTATTTGTTGCCTTATAATCGATACATATTGAGAACAATGATGGTCTTTTAATTTTATATTGTTTATTGATGAACAACATTCAATCTTCTGCATTAAAAAAAAAGTGAACTTGACTTTTTTGTAAGATTTTGAATGTCTTGATGACTAAAAATGTCGAATGAATCTATTGACCCTTGTCACTGATGTGAATGTTATTTGTTGCCTTAAAATGGATACATGTTGAGAACGATGATGGACTTTTGATTCTATATTCATTATTGAATAATCTTCAATCATCTGCATTGTAAAAAAAGTGAACTTGAACTTTTTGTAAAAGATTGAATGTCTTGATGACTAAAAATGTCGAATGAATTTATTGACCCTTGTCCTTGATGTGAATGCTATTTGTTGCCTTATAATCGATACATAGTGAGAACGATGATGATGTTTTCATTTTATATTGTTTATTGATGAACATTCAATCTTCTGCATTAAAAAAAGTAAGGTTGACTTTTTTGTAAGATTTTGAATCTGTTGATGACTAAAAATGTCAAATGAATCTATTGACCCTTGTCCCTTATGTGAATACTATTTGTTGCCTTAAAACAGATACATATTGAGAACAATGATGGACTTATGATTTTATATTGATTACTGAAGAACCTTAAATCTTCTGCATTGAAAAAAAATGTGAACCTGAAATTTTTGTAAGGAATTGAATGTCTTGATGACTAACAATGTCGAAAGAATCTATTGACCATAGTCGCTGAATGTTAAACTGAAAGCTATTTGTTGCCTTATAATCGATACATATTGAGAAAAACGATGGTCTTTTAATTTTATAATGTTTATTGATGAACATTCAATCTTCTGCATTAGAAAAAAGTGAACTTGAACTTTTTTTAAGATTTTGAATGTCTTGATAACTAAAAATGTCGAATGAATCTATTGACCCTTGTCCCTGATGTGAATGCTATTTGTTGCCTTATAACGGATACATATTGAGAACGATGATGAACTTATGATTTTATATTGATTACTGAAGAACCTTCAATCTTCTGCATTGAAAAAAAATGTGAACCCGAAATGTTTGTAAGAAATTGAATGTCTTGATGACTAACAATGTCGAATGAATCTATTGGCCATAGTCGCTGAATGTGATACTGAAAGCTATTTGTTGCCTTATAATCGATACATATTGAGAACAATGATGGTCTTTTAATTTTATATTGTTTATTGATGAACAACATTCAATCTTCTGCATTAAAAAAAAAGTGAACTTGACTTTTTTGTAAGATTTTGAATGTCTTGATGACTAAAAATGTCGAATGAATCTATTGACCCTTGTCACTGATGTGAATGTTATTTGTTGCCTTAAAATGGATACATGTTGAGAACGATGATGGACTTTTGATTCTATATTCATTATTGAATAATCTTCAATCATCTGCATTGTAAAAAAAGTGAACTTGAACTTTTTGTAAAAGATTGAATGTCTTGATGACTAAAAATGTCGAATGAATTTATTGACCCTTGTCCTTGATGTGAATGCTATTTGTTGCCTTATAATCGATACATAGTGAGAACGATGATGATGTTTTCATTTTATATTGTTTATTGATGAACATTCAATCTTCTGCATTAAAAAAAGTAAGGTTGACTTTTTTGTAAGATTTTGAATCTGTTGATGACTAAAAATGTCAAATGAATCTATTGACCCTTGTCCCTTATGTGAATACTATTTGTTGCCTTAAAACAGATACATATTGAGAACAATGATGGACTTATGATTTTATATTGATTACTGAAGAACCTTAAATCTTCTGCATTGAAAAAAAATGTGAACCTGAAATTTTTGTAAGGAATTGAATGTCTTGATGACTAACAATGTCGAAAGAATCTATTGACCATAGTCGCTGAATGTTAAACTGAAAGCTATTTGTTGCCTTATAATCGATACATATTGAGAAAAACGATGGTCTTTTAATTTTATAATGTTTATTGATGAACATTCAATCTTCTGCATTAGAAAAAAGTGAACTTGAACTGTTTTTTAAGATTTTGAATGTCTTGATAACTAAAAATGTCGAATGAATCTATTGACCCTTGTCCCTGATGTGAATGCTATTTGTTGCCTTATAACGGATACATATTGAGAACGATGATGAACTTATGATTTTATATTGATTACTGAAGAACCTTCAATCTTCTGCATTGAAAAAAAATGTGAACCCGAAATGTTTGTAAGGAATTGAATGTCTTGATGACTAACAATGTCGAATGAATCTATTGACCATAGTCGCTGAATGTTAAACTGAAAGCTATTTGTTGCCTTATAATCGATACATATTGAGAAAAATGATGGTCTTTTAATTTTATAATGTTTATTGATGAACATTCAATCTTCTGCATTAAAAAAAAGTGAACTTGAACTTTTTGTAAGATTTTGAATGTCTTGATAACTAAAAATGTCGAATGAATCTGTTGACCCTTGTCCTTGATGTGAATGCTATTTGTTGCCTTATAACGGATACATATTGAGAACAATGATGAACTTTTGATTTTATATTGATTACTGAAGAACTTTCAATCTTCTGCCTTGAAAAAAAATGTGAACCCGAAATGTTTGTAAGGAATTGAATGTCTTGATGACTAACAATGTATGAATCTATTGGCCCTAGTCGCTGAATGTGAAACTGAAAGCTATTTGTTGTCTTATAATCAATACATATTGAGAACAATGATGGTCTTTTAATTTTATATTGTTTATTGATGAACATTCAATCTTCTGCATTAAAAAAAAAGTGAACTTGACTTATTTGTAAGATTTTGAATGTCTTGATGACTAAAAATGTCGAATGAATCTATTGACCCTTGTCCCTGATGTGAATGCTATTTGTTGCCTTAAAATGGATACATGTTGAGAACGATGATGGACTTTTGATTCTATATTCATTATTGAATAACCTTCAATCATCTGCATTGTAAAAAAAGTGAACTTGAACTTTTTGTAAAAGATTGAATGTCTTGATGACTAAAAAAGTCGAATGAATTTATTGACCCTTGTCCTTGATGTGAATGCTATTTGTTGCCTTATAATCGATACATAGTGAGAACGATGATGATGTTTTCATTTTATATTGTTTATTGATGAACATTCAATCTTCTGCATTAAAAAAAGTAAGGTTGACTTTTTTGTAAGATTTTGAATCTGTTGATGACTAAAAATGTCAAATGAATCTATTGACCCTTGTCCCTGATGTGAATACTATTTGTTGCCTTATAACGGATACCTATTGAGAACGATGATGAACTTATGATTTTATATTGATTACTGAAGAACCTTCAATCTTCTGCATTGAAAAAAAATGTGAACCCGAAATGTTTGTAAGGAATTGAATGTCTTGATGACTAACAATGTCGAATGAATCTATTGGCCATAGTCGCTGAATGTGATACTGAAAGCTATTTGTTGCCTTATAATCGATACATATTGAGAACAATGATGGTCTTTTAATTTTATATTGTTTATTGATGAACAACATTCAATCTTCTGCATTAAAAAAAAGTGAACTTGACTTTTTTGTAAGATTTTGAATGTCTTGATGACTAAAAATGTCGAATGAATCTATTGACCCTTGTCCCTGATGTGAATGCTATTTGTTGCCTTAAAATGGATACATGTTGAGAACGATGATGGACTTTTGATTCTATATTCATTATTGAATAACCTTCAATCATCTGCATTGTAAAAAAAGTGAACTTGAACTTTTTGTAAAAGATTGAATGTCTTGATGACTAAAAAAGTCGAATGAATTTATTGACCCTTGTCCTTGATGTGAATGCTATTTGTTGCCTTATAATCGATACATAGTGAGAACGATGATGATGTTTTCATTTTATATTGTTTATTGATGAACATTCAATCTTCTGCATTAAAAAAAGTAAGGTTGACTTTTTTGTAAGATTTTGAATCTGTTGATGACTAAAAATGTCAAATGAATCTATTGACCCTTGTCCCTGATGTGAATACTATTTGTTGCCTTAAAACAGATACATATTGAGAACAATGATGGACTTATGATTTTATATTGATTACTGAAGAACCTTAAATCTTCTGCATTGAAAAAAAATGTGAACCTGAAATTTTTGTAAGGAATTGAATGTCTTGATGACTAACAATGTCGAAAGAATCTATTGACCATAGTCGCTGAATGTTAAACTGAAAGCTATTTGTTGCCTTATAATCGATACATATTGAGAAAAACGATGGTCTTTTAATTTTATAATGTTTATTGATGAACATTCAATCTTCTGCATTAGAAAAAAGTGAACTTGAACTGTTTTTTAAGATTTTGAATGTCTTGATAACTAAAAATGTCGAATGAATCTATTGACCCTTGTCCCTGATGTGAATGCTATTTGTTGCCTTATAACGGATACATATTGAGAACGATGATGAACTTATGATTTTATATTGATTACTGAAGAACCTTCAATCTTCTGCATTGAAAAAAAATGTGAACCCGAAATGTTTGTAAGGAATTGAATGTCTTGATGACTAACAATGTCGAATGAATCTATTGACCATAGTCGCTGAATGTGATACTGAAAGCTATTTGTTGCCTTATAATCGATACATATTGAGAACAATGATGGTCTTTTAATTTTATAATGTTTATTGATGAACATTCAATCTTCTGCATTAAAAAAAAGTGAACTTGAACTTTTTGTAAGATTTTGAATGTCTTGATAACTAAAAATGTCGAATGAATCTGTTGACCCTTGTCCTTGATGTGAATGCTATTTGTTGCCTTATAACGGATACATATTGAGAACAATGATGAACTTTTGATTTTATATTGATTACTGAAGAACTTTCAATCTTCTGCCTTGAAAAAAAATGTGAACCCGAAATGTTTGTAAGGAATTGAATGTCTTGATGACTAACAATGTATGAATCTATTGGCCCTAGTCGCTGAATGTGAAACTGAAAGCTATTTGTTGTCTTATAATCAATACATATTGAGAACAATGATGGTCTTTTAATTTTATATTGTTTATTGATGAACATTCAATCTTCTGCATTAAAAAAAAAGTGAACTTGACTTTTTTGTAAGATTTTGAATGTCTTGATGACTAAAAATGTCGAATGAATCTATTGACCCTTGTCACTGATGTGAATGTTATTTGTTGCCTTAAAATGGATACATGTTGAGAACGATGATGGACTTTTGATTCTATATTCATTATTGAATAATCTTCAATCATCTGCATTGTAAAAAAAGTGAACTTGAACTTTTTGTAAAAGATTGAATGTCTTGATGACTAAAAATGTCGAATGAATTTATTGACCCTTGTCCTTGATGTGAATGCTATTTGTTGCCTTATAATCGATACATAGTGAGAACGATGATGATGTTTTCATTTTATATTGTTTATTGATGAACATTCAATCTTCTGCATTAAAAAAAGTAAGGTTGACTTTTTTGTAAGATTTTGAATCTGTTGATGACTAAAAATGTCAAATGAATCTATTGACCCTTGTCCCTTATGTGAATACTATTTGTTGCCTTAAAACAGATACATATTGAGAACAATGATGGACTTATGATTTTATATTGATTACTGAAGAACCTTAAATCTTCTGCATTGAAAAAAAATGTGAACCTGAAATTTTTGTAAGGAATTGAATGTCTTGATGACTAACAATGTCGAATGAATCTATTGACCATAGTCGCTGAATGTTAAACTGAAAGCTATTTGTTGCCTTATAATCGATACATATTGAGAAAAATGATGGTCTTTTAATTTTATAATGTTTATTGATGAACATTCAATCTTCTGCATTAAAAAAAAGTGAACTTGAACTTTTTGTAAGATTTTGAATGTCTTGATAACTAAAAATGTCGAATGAATCTGTTGACCCTTGTCCTTGATGTGAATGCTATTTGTTGCCTTATAACGGATACATGTTGAGAACGATGATGGACTTTTGATTCTATATTCATTATTGAATAATCTTCAATCATCTACTTTGTAAAAAAAGTGAACTTGAACTTTTTGTAAAAGATTGAATGTCTTGATGACTAAAAATGTCGAATGAATCTATTGACTCTTGTCCTTGATGTGAATGTTATTTGTTGCCTTATAATTGATACATATTGAGAACGATGATGGACTTATGATTTTATATTGATTAGTGAAGAACCTTCTTCAATCTGAAAAAAAAATGTGAACCCGAATTTTTTTTAAGGAATTGAATGTCTTGATGACTAACAATGTCGAATGAATCTATTGACCCTAGTCGCTGATTGTGAAACTAAAAGCTATTTGTTGCCTTATAATCGATACATATTGAGAACAATGATGGTCTTTTAACTTTATATTGTTTATTGAATAACCTTCAATCATCTGCATTGTAAAAAAAGTGAACTTGAACTTTTTGTAAAAGATTGAATGTCTTGATGACTAAAAATGTCGAATGAATTTATTGACCCTTGTCCTTGATGTGAATGCTATTTGTTGCCTTATAATCGAGACATAGTGAGAACGATGATGATGTTTTCATTTTATATTGTTTATTGATGAACATTCAATCTTCTGCATTAAAAAAAGTAAGGTTGACTTTTTTGTAAGATTTTGAATCTGTTGATGACTAAAAATGTCAAATGAATCTATTGACCTTTGTCCCTGATGTGAATACTATTTGTTGCCTTAAAACAGATACATATTGAGAACAATGATGGACTTATGATTTTATATTGATTACTGAAGAACCTTAAATCTTCTGCATTGAAAAAAAATGTGAACCTGAAATTTTTGTAAGGAATTGAATGTCTTGATGACTAACAATGTCGAAAGAATCTATTGGCCATAGTCGCTGAATGTGATACTGAAAGCTATTTGTTGCCTTATAATCGATACATATTGAGAACAATGATGGTCTTTTAATTTTATATTGTTTATTGATGAACAACATTCAATCTTCTGCATTAAAAAAAAGTGAACTTGACTTTTTTGTAAGATTTTGAATGTCTTGATGACTAAAAATGTCGAATGAATCTATTGACCCTTGTCCCTGATGTGAATGCTATTTGTTGCCTTAAAATGGATACATGTTGAGAACGATGATGGACTTTTGATTCTATATTCATTATTGAATAACCTTCAATCATCTGCATTGTAAAAAAAGTGAACTTGAACTTTTTGTAAAAGATTGAATGTCTTGATGACTAAAAAAGTCGAATGAATTTATTGACCCTTGTCCTTGATGTGAATGCTATTTGTTGCCTTATAATCGATACATAGTGAGAACGATGATGATGTTTTCATTTTATATTGTTTATTGATGAACATTCAATCTTCTGCATTAAAAAAAGTAAGGTTGACTTTTTTGTAAGATTTTGAATCTGTTGATGACTAAAAATGTCAAATGAATCTATTGACCCTTGTCCCGGATGTGAATACTATTTGTTGCCTTATAACGGATACATATTGAGAACGATGATGAACTTATGATTTTATATTGATTACTGAAGAACCTTCAATCTTCTGCATTGAAAAAAAATGTGAACCCGAAATGTTTGTAAGGAATTGAATGTCTTGATGACTAACAATGTCGAATGAATCTATTGGCCATAGTCGCTGAATGTGATACTGAAAGCTATTTGTTGCCTTATAATCGATACATATTGAGAACAATGATGGTCTTTTAATTTTATATTGTTTATTGATGAACAACATTCAATCTTCTGCATTAAAAAAAAGTGAACTTGACTTTTTTGTAAGATTTTGAATGTCTTGATGACTAAAAATGTCGAATGAATCTATTGACCCTTGTCCCTGATGTGAATGCTATTTGTTGCCTTAAAATGGATACATGTTGAGAACGATGATGGACTTTTGATTCTATATTCATTATTGAATAACCTTCAATCATCTGCATTGTAAAAAAAGTGAACTTGAACTTTTTGTAAAAGATTGAGAAAAACGATGGTCTTTTAATTTTATAATGTTTATTGATGAACATTCAATCTTCTGCATTAGAAAAAAGTGAACTTGAACTTTTTTTAAGATTTTGAATGTCTTGATAACTAAACATGTCGAATGAATCTATTGACCCTTGTCCCTGATGTGAATGCTATTTGTTGCCTTAAAATGGATACATGTTGAGAACGATGATGGACTTTTGATTCTATATTCATTATTGAATAACCTTCAATCATCTGCATTGTAAAAAAAGTGAACTTGAACTTTTTGTAAAAGATTGAATGTCTTGATGACTAAAAAAGTCGAATGAATTTATTGACCCTTGTCCTTGATGTGAATGCTATTTGTTGCCTTATAATCGATACATAGTGAGAACGATGATGATGTTTTCATTTTATATTGTTTATTGATGAACATTCAATCTTCTGCATTAAAAAAAGTAAGGTTGACTTTTTTGTAAGATTTTGAATCTGTTGATGACTAAAAATGTCAAATGAATCTATTGACCCTTGTCCCTGATGTGAATACTATTTGTTGCCTTAAAACAGATACATATTGAGAACAATGATGGACTTATGATTTTATATTGATTACTGAAGAACCTTAAATCTTCTGCATTGAAAAAAAATGTGAACCTGAAATTTTTGTAAGGAATTTAATGTCTTGATGACTAACAATGTCGAAAGAATCTATTGACCATAGTCGCTGAATGTTAAACTGAAAGCTATTTGTTGCCTTATAATCGATACATATTGAGAAAAACGATGGTCTTTTAATTTTATAATGTTTATTGATGAACATTCAATCTTCTGCATTAGAAAAAAGTGAACTTGAACTGTTTTTTAAGATTTTGAATGTCTTGATAACTAAAAATGTCGAATGAATCTATTGACCCTTGTCCCTGATGTGAATGCTATTTGTTGCCTTATAACGGATACATATTGAGAACGATGATGAACTTATGATTTTATATTGATTACTGAAGAACCTTCAATCTTCTGCATTGAAAAAAAATGTGAACCCGAAATGTTTGTAAGGAATTGAATGTCTTGATGACTAACAATGTCGAATGAATCTATTGGCCATAGTCGCTGAATGTGATACTGAAAGCTATTTGTTGCCTTATAATCGATACATATTGAGAACAATGATGGTCTTTTAATTTTATATTGTTTATTGATGAACAACATTCAATCTTCTGCATTAAAAAAAAAGTGAACTTGACTTTTTTGTAAGATTTTGAATGTCTTGATGACTAAAAATGTCGAATGAATCTATTGACCCTTCAGTGATGTGAATGCTATTTGTTGCCTTAAAATGGATACATGTTGAGAACGATGATGGACTTTTGATTCTATATTCATTATTGAATAATCTTCAATCATCTACTTTGTAAAAAAAGTGAACTTGAACTTTTTGTAAAAGATTGAATGTCTTGATGACTAAAAAAGTCGAATGAATTTATTGACCCTTGTCCTTGATGTGAATGCTATTTGTTGCCTTATAATCGATACATAGTGAGAACGATGATGATGTTTTCATTTTATATTGTTTATTGATGAACATTCAATCTTCTGCATTAAAAAAAGTAAGGTTGACTTTTTTGTAAGATTTTGAATCTGTTGATGACTAAAAATGTCAAATGAATCTATTGACCCTTGTCCCTGATGTGAATACTATTTGTTGCCTTATAACGGATACATATTGAGAACGATGATGAACTTATGATTTTATATTGATTACTGAAGAACCTTCAATCTTCTGCATTGAAAAAAAATGTGAACCCGAAATGTTTGTAAGGAATTGAATGTCTTGATGACTAACAATGTCGAATGAATCTATTGGCCATAGTCGCTGAATGTGATACTGAAAGCTATTTGTTGCCTTATAATCGATACATATTGAGAACAATGATGGTCTTTTAATTTTATATTGTTTATTGATGAACAACATTCAATCTTCTGCATTAAAAAAAAGTGAACTTGACTTTTTTGTAAGATTTTGAATGTCTTGATGACTAAAAATGTCGAATGAATCTATTGACCCTTGTCCCTGATGTGAATGCTATTTGTTGCCTTAAAATGGATACATGTTGAGAACGATGATGGACTTTTGATTCTATATTCATTATTGAATAACCTTCAATCATCTGCATTGTAAAAAAAGTGAACTTGAACTTTTTGTAAAAGATTGAATGTCTTGATGACTAAAAAAGTCGAATGAATTTATTGACCCTTGTCCTTGATGTGAATGCTATTTGTTGCCTTATAATCGATACATAGTGAGAACGATGATGATGTTTTCATTTTATATTGTTTATTGATGAACATTCAATCTTCTGCATTAAAAAAAGTAAGGTTGACTTTTTTGTAAGATTTTGAATCTGTTGATGACTAAAAATGTCAAATGAATCTATTGACCCTTGTCCCTGATGTGAATACTATTTGTTGCCTTAAAACAGATACATATTGAGAACAATGATGGACTTATGATTTTATATTGATTACTGAAGAACCTTAAATCTTCTGCATTGAAAAAAAATGTGAACCTGAAATTTTTGTAAGGAATTGAATGTCTTGATGACTAACAATGTCGAAAGAATCTATTGACCATAGTCGCTGAATGTTAAACTGAAAGCTATTTGTTGCCTTATAATCGATACATATTGAGAAAAACGATGGTCTTTTAATTTTATAATGTTTATTGATGAACATTCAATCTTCTGCATTAGAAAAAAGTGAACTTGAACTGTTTTTTAAGATTTTGAATGTCTTGATAACTAAAAATGTCGAATGAATCTATTGACCCTTGTCCCTGATGTGAATGCTATTTGTTGCCTTATAACGGATACATATTGAGAACGATGATGAACTTATGATTTTATATTGATTACTGAAGAACCTTCAATCTTCTGCATTGAAAAAAAATGTGAACCCGAAATGTTTGTAAGAAATTGAATGTCTTGATGACTAACAATGTCGAATGAATCTATTGGCCATAGTCGCTGAATGTGATACTGAAAGCTATTTGTTGCCTTATAATCGATACATATTGAGAACAATGATGGTCTTTTAATTTTATATTGTTTATTGATGAACAACATTCAATCTTCTGCATTAAAAAAAAAGTGAACTTGACTTTTTTGTAAGATTTTGAATGTCTTGATGACTAAAAATGTCGAATGAATCTATTGACCCTTCAGTGATGTGAATGCTATTTGTTGCCTTAAAATGGATACATGTTGAGAACGATGATGGACTTTTGATTCTATATTCATTATTGAATAATCTTCAATCATCTACTTTGTAAAAAAAGTGAACTTGAACTTTTTGTAAAAGATTGAATGTCTTGATGACTAAAAAAGTCGAATGAATTTATTGACCCTTGTCCTTGATGTGAATGCTATTTGTTGCCTTATAATCGATACATAGTGAGAACGATGATGATGTTTTCATTTTATATTGTTTATTGATGAACATTCAATCTTCTGCATTAAAAAAAGTAAGGTTGACTTTTTTGTAAGATTTTGAATCTGTTGATGACTAAAAATGTCAAATGAATCTATTGACCCTTGTCCCTGATGTGAATACTATTTGTTGCCTTATAACGGATACATATTGAGAACGATGATGAACTTATGATTTTATATTGATTACTGAAGAACCTTCAATCTTCTGCATTGAAAAAAAATGTGAACCCGAAATGTTTGTAAGGAATTGAATGTCTTGATGACTAACAATGTCGAATGAATCTATTGGCCATAGTCGCTGAATGTGATACTGAAAGCTATTTGTTGCCTTATAATCGATACATATTGAGAACAATGATGGTCTTTTAATTTTATATTGTTTATTGATGAACAACATTCAATCTTCTGCATTAAAAAAAAGTGAACTTGACTTTTTTGTAAGATTTTGAATGTCTTGATGACTAAAAATGTCGAATGAATCTATTGACCCTTGTCCCTGATGTGAATGCTATTTGTTGCCTTAAAATGGATACATGTTGAGAACGATGATGGACTTTTGATTCTATATTCATTATTGAATAACCTTCAATCATCTGCATTGTAAAAAAAGTGAACTTGAACTTTTTGTAAAAGATTGAATGTCTTGATGACTAAAAAAGTCGAATGAATTTATTGACCCTTGTCCTTGATGTGAATGCTATTTGTTGCCTTATAATCGATACATAGTGAGAACGATGATGATGTTTTCATTTTATATTGTTTATTGATGAACATTCAATCTTCTGCATTAAAAAAAGTAAGGTTGACTTTTTTGTAAGATTTTGAATCTGTTGATGACTAAAAATGTCAAATGAATCTATTGACCCTTGTCCCTGATGTGAATACTATTTGTTGCCTTAAAACAGATACATATTGAGAACAATGATGGACTTATGATTTTATATTGATTACTGAAGAACCTTAAATCTTCTGCATTGAAAAAAAATGTGAACCTGAAATTTTTGTAAGGAATTGAATGTCTTGATGACTAACAATGTCGAAAGAATCTATTGACCATAGTCGCTGAATGTTAAACTGAAAGCTATTTGTTGCCTTATAATCGATACATATTGAGAAAAACGATGGTCTTTTAATTTTATAATGTTTATTGATGAACATTCAATCTTCTGCATTAGAAAAAAGTGAACTTGAACTGTTTTTTAAGATTTTGAATGTCTTGATAACTAAAAATGTCGAATGAATCTATTGACCCTTGTCCCTGATGTGAATGCTATTTGTTGCCTTATAACGGATACATATTGAGAACGATGATGAACTTATGATTTTATATTGATTACTGAAGAACCTTCAATCTTCTGCATTGAAAAAAAATGTGAACCCGAAATGTTTGTAAGAAATTGAATGTCTTGATGACTAACAATGTCGAATGAATCTATTGGCCATAGTCGCTGAATGTGATACTGAAAGCTATTTGTTGCCTTATAATCGATACATATTGAGAACAATGATGGTCTTTTAATTTTATATTGTTTATTGATGAACAACATTCAATCTTCTGCATTAAAAAAAAAGTGAACTTGACTTTTTTGTAAGATTTTGAATGTCTTGATGACTAAAAATGTCGAATGAATCTATTGACCCTTGTCAGTGATGTGAATGCTATTTGTTGCCTTAAAATGGATACATGTTGAGAACGATGATGGACTTTTGATTCTATATTCATTATTGAATAATCTTCAATCATCTACTTTGTAAAAAAAGTGAACTTGAACTTTTTGTAAAAGATTGAATGTCTTGATGACTAAAAATGTCGAATGAATCTATTGACTCTTGTCCTTGATGTGAATGTTATTTGTTGCCTTATAATTGATACATATTGAGAACGATGATGGACTTATGATTTTATATTGATTAGTGAAGAACCTTCTTCAATCTGAAAAAAAAATGTGAACCCGAATTTTTTTTAAGGAATTGAATGTCTTGATGACTAACAATGTCGAATGAATCTATTGACCCTAGTCGCTGATTGTAAACTAAAAGCTATTTGTTGCCTTATAATCGATACATATTGAGAACAATGATGGTCTTTTAACTTTATATTGTTTATTGAATAACCTTCAATCATCTGCATTGTAAAAAAAGTGAACTTGAACTTTTTGTAAAAGATTGAATGTCTTGATGACTAAAAATGTCGAATGAATTTATTGACCCTTGTCCTTGATGTGAATGCTATTTGTTGCCTTATAATCGAGACATAGTGAGAACGATGATGATGTTTTCATTTTATATTGTTTATTGATGAACATTCAATCTTCTGCATTAAAAAAAGTAAGGTTGACTTTTTTGTAAGATTTTGAATCTGTTGATGACTAAAAATGTCAAATGAATCTATTGACCTTTGTCCCTGATGTGAATACTATTTGTTGCCTTAAAACAGATACATATTGAGAACAATGATGGACTTATGATTTTATATTGATTACTGAAGAACCTTAAATCCTCTGCATTGAAAAAAAATGTGAACCTGAAATTTTTGTAAGGAATTGAATGTCTTGATGACTAACAATGTCGAAAGAATCTATTGGCCATAGTCGCTGAATGTGATACTGAAAGCTATTTGTTGCCTTATAATCGATACATATTGAGAACAATGATGGTCTTTTAATTTTATATTGTTTATTGATGAACAACATTCAATCTTCTGCATTAAAAAAAAAGTGAACTTGACTTTTTTGTAAGATTTTGAATGTCTTGATGACTAAAAATGTCGAATGAATCTATTGACCCTTGTCACTGATGTGAATGTTATTTGTTGCCTTAAAATGGATACATGTTGAGAACGATGATGGACTTTTGATTCTATATTTATTATTGAATAATCTTCAATCATCTGCATTGTAAAAAAAGTGAACTTGAACTTTTTGTAAACGATTGAATGTCTTGATGACTAAAAATGTCGAATGAATTTATTGACCCTTGTCCTTGATGTGAATGCTATTTGTTGCCTTATAATCGATACATAGTGAGAACGATGATGATGTTTTCATTTTATATTGTTTATTGATGAACATTCAATCTTCTGCATTAAAAAAAGTAAGGTTGACTTTTTTGTAAGATTTTAAATCTGTTGATGACTAAAAATGTCAAATGAATCTATTGACCTTTGTCCCTGATGTGAATACTATTTGTTGCCTTAAAACAGATACATATTGAGAACAATGATGGACTTATGATTTTATATTGATTACTGAAGAACCTTAAATCTTCTGCATTGAAAAAAAATGTGAACCTGAAATTTTTGTAAGGAATTGAATGTCTTGATGACTAACAATGTCGAAAGAATCTATTGACCATAGTCGCTGAATGTTAAACTGAAAGCTATTTGTTGCCTTATAATCGATACATATTGAGAAAAACGATGGTCTTTTAATTTTATAATGTTTATTGATGAACATTCAATCTTCTGCATTAGAAAAAAGTGAACTTGAACTTTTTTTAAGATTTTGAATGTCTTGATAACTAAACATGTCGAATGAATCTATTGACCCTTGTCCCTGATGTGAATACTATTTGTTGCCTTAAAACAGATACATATTGAGAACAATGATGGACTTATGATTTTATATTGATTACTGAAGAACCTTAAATCTTCTGCATTGAAAAAAAATGTGAACCTGAAATTTTTGTAAGGAATTGAATGTCTTGATGACTAACAATGTCGAATGAATCTATTGACCATAGTCGCTGAATGTTAAACTGAAAGCTATTTGTTGCCTTATAATCGATACATATTGAGAAAAATGATGGTCTTTTAATTTTATAATGTTTATTGATGAACATTCAATCTTCTGCATTAAAAAAAAGTGAACTTGAACTTTTTGTAAGATTTTGAATGTCTTGATAACTAAAAATGTCGAATGAATCTGTTGACCCTTGTCCTTGATGTGAATGCTATTTGTTGCCTTATAACGGATACATATTGAGAACGATGATGAACTTTTGATTTTATATTGATTACTGAAGAACTTTCAATCTTCTGCCTTGAAAAAAAATGTGAACCCGAAATGTTTGTAAGGAATTGAATGTCTTGATGACTAACAATGTATGAATCTATTGGCCCTAGTCGCTGAATGTGAAACTGAAAGCTATTTGTTGTCTTATAATCAATACATATTGAGAACAATGATGGTCTTTTAATTTTATATTGTTTATTGATGAACATTCAATCTTCTGCATTAAAAAAAAGTGAACTTGAACTGTTTTTTAAGATTTTGAATGTCTTGATAACTAAAAATGTCGAATGAATCTGTTGACCCTTGTCCTTGATGTGAATGCTATTTGTTGCCTTATAACGGATACATATTGAGAACGATGATGAACTTTTGATTTTATATTGATTACTGAAGAACTTTCAATCTTCTGCCTTGAAAAAAAATGTGAACCCGAAATGTTTGTAAGGAATTGAATGTCTTGATGACTAACAATGTCGAATGAATCTATTGGCCATAGTCGCTGAATGTGATACTGAAAGCTATTTGTTGCCTTATAATCGATACATATTGAGAACAATGATGGTCTTTTAATTTTATATTGTTTATTGATGAACAACATTCAATCTTCTGCATTAAAAAAAAAGTGAACTTGACTTTTTTGTAAGATTTTGAATGTCTTGATGACTAAAAATGTCGAATGAATCTATTGACCCTTGTCACTGATGTGAATGCTATTTGTTGCCTTAAAATGGATACATGTTGAGAACGATGATGGACTTTTGATTCTATATTCATTATTGAATAATCTTCAATCATCTACATTGTAAAAAAAGTGAACTTGAACTTTTTGTAAAAGATTGAATGTCTTGATGACTAAAAATGTCGAATGAATCTATTGACTCTTGTCCTTGATGTGAATGCTATTTGTTGCCTTATAATCGATACATAGTGAGAACGATGATGATGTTTTCATTTTATATTGTTTATTGATGAACATTCAATCTTCTGCATTAAAAAAAGTAAGGTTGACTTTTTTGTAAGATTTTGAATCTGTTGATGACTAAAAATGTCAAATGAATCTATTGACCCTTGTCCCTGATGTGAATACTATTTGTTGCCTTAAAACAGATACATATTGAGAACAATGATGGACTTATGATTTTATATTGATTACTGAAGAACCTTAAATCTTCTGCATTGAAAAAAAATGTGAACCTGAAATTTTTGTAAGGAATTGAATGTCTTGATGACTAACAATGTCGAAAGAATCTATTGACCATAGTCGCTGAATGTTAAACTGAAAGCTATTTGTTGCCTTATAATCGATACATATTGAGAAAAACGATGGTCTTTTAATTTTATAATGTTTATTGATGAACATTCAATCTTCTGCATTAGAAAAAAGTGAACTTGAACATTTTTTAAGATTTTGAATGTCTTGATAACTAAAAATGTCGAATGAATCTATTGACCCTTGTCCCTGATGTGAATGCTATTTGTTGCCTTATAACGGATACATATTGAGAACGATGATGAACTTATGATTTTATATTGATTACTGAAGAACCTTCAATCTTCTGCATTGAAAAAAAATGTGAACCCGAAATGTTTGTAAGGAATTGAATGTCTTGATGACTAACAATGTCGAATGAATCTATTGGCCATAGTCGCTGAATGTGATACTGAAAGCTATTTGTTGCCTTATAATCGATACATATTGAGAACAATGATGGTCTTTTAATTTTATATTGTTTATTGATGAACAACATTCAATCTTCTGCATTAAAAAAAAAGTGAACTTGACTTTTTTGTAAGATTTTGAATGTCTTGATGACTAAAAATGTCGAATGAATCTATTGACCCTTGTCACTGATGTGAATGCTATTTGTTGCCTTAAAATGGATACATGTTGAGAACGATGATGGACTTTTGATTCTATATTCATTATTGAATAATCTTCAATCATCTACATTGTAAAAAAAGTGAACTTGAACTTTTTGTAAAAGATTGAATGTCTTGATGACTAAAAATGTCGAATGAATCTATTGACTCTTGTCCTTGATGTGAATGCTATTTGTTGCCTTATAATTGATACATATTGAGAACGATGATGGACTTATGATTTTATATTGATTAGTGAAGAACCTTCTTCAATCTGAAAAAAAAATGTGAACCCGAAATTTTTTTAAGGAATTGAATGTCTTGATGACTAACAATGTCGAATGAATCTATTGACCCTAGTCGCTGATTGTGAAACTAAAAGCTATTTGTTGCCTTATAATCGATACATATTGAGAACAATGATGGTCTTTTAACTTTATATTGTTTATTGAATAACCTTCAATCATCTGCATTGTAAAAAAAGTGAACTTGAACTTTTTGTAAAAGATTGAATGTCTTGATGACTAAAAATGTCGAATGAATTTATTGACCCTTGTCCTTGATGTGAATGCTATTTGTTGCCTTATAATCGATACATAGTGAGAACGATGATGATGTTTTCATTTTATATTGTTTATTGATGAACATTCAATCTTCTGCATTAAAAAAAGTAAGGTTGACTTTTTTGTAAGATTTTGAATCTGTTGATGACTAAAAATGTCAAATGAATCTATTGACCTTTGTCCCTGATGTGAATACTATTTGTTGCCTTAAAACAGTTACATATTGAGAACAATGATGGACTTATGATTTTATATTGATTACTGAAGAACCTTAAATCTTCTGCATTGAAAAAAAATGTGAACCTGAAATTTTTGTAAGGAATTGAATGTCTTGATGACTAACAATGTCGAAAGAATCTATTGACCATAGTCGCTGAATGTTAAACTGAAAGCTATTTGTTGCCTTATAATCGATACATATTGAGAAAAACAATGGTCTTTTAATTTTATAATGTTTATTGATGAACATTCAATCTTCTGCATTAGAAAAAAGTGAACTTGAACTTTTTTTAAGATTTTGAATGTCTTGATAACTAAAAATGTCGAATGAATCTATTGACCCTTGTCCCTGATGTGAATGCTATTTGTTGCCTTATAACGGATACATATTGAGAACGATGATGAACTTATGATTTTATATTGATTACTGAAGAACCTTCAATCTTCTCCATTGAAAAAAAATGTGAACCCGAAATGTTTGTAAGGAATTGAATGTCTTGATGACTAACAATGTCGAATGAATCTATTGGCCATAGTCGCTGAATGTGATACTGAAAGCTATTTGTTGCCTTATAATCGATACATATTGAGAACAATGATGGTCTTTTAATTTTATATTGTTTATTGATGAACAACATTCAATCTTCTGCATTAAAAAAAAAGTGAACTTGACTTTTTTGTAAGATTTTGAATGTCTTGATGACTAAAAATGTCGAATGAATCTATTGACCCTTGTCACTGATGTGAATGTTATTTGTTGCCTTAAAATGGATACATGTTGAGAACGATGATGGACTTTTGATTCTATATTTATTATTGAATAATCTTCAATCATCTGCATTGTAAAAAAAGTGAACTTGAACTTTTTGTAAAAGATTGAATGTCTTGATGACTAAAAATGTCGAATGAATTTATTGACCCTTGTCCTTGATGTGAATGCTATTTGTTGCCTTATAATCGATACATAGTGAGAACGATGATGATGTTTTCATTTTATATTGTTTATTGATGAACATTCAATCTTCTGCATTAAAAAAAGTAAGGTTGACTTTTTTGTAAGATTTTGAATCTGTTGATGACTAAAAATGTCAAATGAATCTATTGACCTTTGTCCCTGATGTGAATACTATTTGTTGCCTTAAAACAGATACATATTGAGAACAATGATGGACTTATGATTTTATATTGATTACTGAAGAACCTTAAATCTTCTGCATTGAAAAAAAATGTGAACCTGAAATTTTTGTAAGGAATTGAATGTCTTGATGACTAACAATGTCGAAAGAATCTATTGACCATAGTCGCTGAATGTTAAACTGAAAGCTATTTGTTGCCTTATAATCGATACATATTGAGAAAAACGATGGTCTTTTAATTTTATAATGTTTATTGATGAACATTCAATCTTTTGCATTAGAAAAAAGTGAACTTGAACTTTTTTTAAGATTTTGAATGTCTTGATAACTAAACATGTCGAATGAATCTATTGACCCTTGTCCCTGATGTGAATACTATTTGTTGCCTTAAAACAGATACATATTGAGAACAATGATGGACTTATGATTTTATATTGATTACTGAAGAACCTTAAATCTTCTGCATTGAAAAAAAATGTGAACCTGAAATTTTTGTAAGGAATTGAATGTCTTGATGACTAACAATGTCGAATGAATCTATTGACCATAGTCGCTGAATGTTAAACTGAAAGCTATTTGTTGCCTTATAATCGATACATATTGAGAAAAATGATGGTCTTTTAATTTTATAATGTTTATTGATGAACATTCAATCTTCTGCATTAAAAAAAAGTGAACTTGAACTTTTTGTAAGATTTTGAATGTCTTGATAACTAAAAATGTCGAATGAATCTGTTGACCCTTGTCCTTGATGTGAATGCTATTTGTTGCCTTATAACGGATACATATTGAGAACGATGATGAACTTTTGATTTTATATTGATTACTGAAGAACTTTCAATCTTCTGCCTTGAAAAAAAATGTGAACCCGAAATGTTTGTAAGGAATTGAATGTCTTGATGACTAACAATGTATGAATCTATTGGCCCTAGTCGCTGAATGTGAAACTGAAAGCTATTTGTTGTCTTATAATCAATACATATTGAGAACAATGATGGTCTTTTAATTTTATATTGTTTATTGATGAACATTCAATCTTCTGCATTAAAAAAAAAGTGAACTTGACTTTTTTTTAAGATTTTGAATGTCTTGATAACTAAAAATGTCGAATGAATCTATTGACCCTTGTCACTGATGTGAATGCTATTTGTTGCCTTAAAATGGATACATGTTGAGAACGATGATGGACTTTTGATTCTATATTCATTATTGAATAATCTTCAATCATCTACATTGTAAAAAAAGTGAACTTGAACTTTTTGTAAAAGATTGAATGTCTTGATGACTAAAAATGTCGAATGAATCTATTGACTCTTGTCCTTGATGTGAATGCTATTTGTTGCCTTATAATCGATACATAGTGAGAACGATGATGATGTTTTCATTTTATATTGTTTATTGATGAACATTCAATCTTCTGCATTAAAAAAAGTAAGGTTGACTTTTTTGTAAGATTTTGAATCTGTTGATGACTAAAAATGTCAAATGAATCTATTGACCCTTGTCCCTGATGTGAATACTATTTGTTGCCTTAAAACAGATACATATTGAGAACAATGATGGACTTATGATTTTATATTGATTACTGAAGAACCTTAAATCTTCTGCATTGAAAAAAAATGTGAACCTGAAATTTTTGTAAGGAATTGAATGTCTTGATGACTAACAATGTCGAAAGAATCTATTGACCATAGTCGCTGAATGTTAAACTGAAAGCTATTTGTTGCCTTATAATCGATACATATTGAGAAAAACGATGGTCTTTTAATTTTATAATGTTTATTGATGAACATTCAATCTTCTGCATTAGAAAAAAGTGAACTTGAACATTTTTTAAGATTTTGAATGTCTTGATAACTAAAAATGTCGAATGAATCTATTGACCCTTGTCCCTGATGTGAATGCTATTTGTTGCCTTATAACGGATACATATTGAGAACGATGATGAACTTATGATTTTATATTGATTACTGAAGAACCTTCAATCTTCTGCATTGAAAAAAAATGTGAACCCGAAATGTTTGTAAGGAATTGAATGTCTTGATGACTAACAATGTCGAATGAATCTATTGGCCATAGTCGCTGAATGTGATACTGAAAGCTATTTGTTGCCTTATAATCGATACATATTGAGAACAATGATGGTCTTTTAATTTTATATTGTTTATTGATGAACAACATTCAATCTTCTGCATTAAAAAAAAAGTGAACTTGACTTTTTTGTAAGATTTTGAATGTCTTGATGACTAAAAAAGTCGAATAAATCTATTGACCCTTGTCACTGATGTGAATGCTATTTGTTGCCTTAAAATGGATACATGTTGAGAACGATGATGGACTTTTGATTCTATATTCATTATTGAATAATCTTCAATCATCTACATTGTAAAAAAAGTGAACTTGAACTTTTTGTAAAAGATTGAATGTCTTGATGACTAAAAATGTCGAATGAATCTATTGACTCTTGTCCTTGATGTGAATGCTATTTGTTGCCTTATAATTGATACATATTGAGAACGATAATGGACTTATGATTTTATATTGATTAGTGAAGAACCTTCTTCAATCTGAAAAAAAAATTTGAACCCGAAATTTTTTTAAGGAATTGAATGTCTTGATGACTAACAATGTCGAATGAATCTATTGACCCTAGTCGCTGATTGTGAAACTAAAAGCTATTTGTTGCCTTATAATCGATACATATTGAGAACAATGATGGTCTTTTAACTTTATATTGTTTATTGAATAACCTTCAATCATCTGCATTGTAAAAAAAGTGAACTTGAACTTTTTGTAAAAGATTGAATGTCTTGATGACTAAAAATGTCGAATGAATTTATTGACCCTTGTCCTTGATGTGAATGCTATTTGTTGCCTTATAATCGATACATAGTGAGAACGATGATGATGTTTTCATTTTATATTGTTTATTGATGAACATTCAATCTTCTGCATTAAAAAAAGTAAGGTTGACTTTTTTGTAAGATTTTGAATCTGTTGATGACTAAAAATGTCAAATGAATCTATTGACCTTTGTCCCTGATGTGAATACTATTTGTTGCATTAAAACAGATACATATTGAGAACAATGATGGACTTATGATTTTATATTGATTACTGAAGAACCTTAAATCTTCTGCATTGAAAAAAAATGTGAACCTGAAATTTTTGTAAGGAATTGAATGTCTTGATGACTAACAATGTCGAAAGAATCTATTGACCATAGTCGCTGAATGTTAAACTGAAAGCTATTTGTTGCCTTATAATCGATACATATTGAGAAAAACGATGGTCTTTTAATTTTATAATGTTTATTGATGAACATTCAATCTTCTGCATTAGAAAAAAGTGAACTTGAACTTTTTTTAAGATTTTGAATGTCTTGATAACTAAAAATGTCGAATGAATCTATTGACCCTTGTCCCTGATGTGAATGCTATTTGTTGCCTTATAACGGATACATATTGAGAACGATGATGAACTTATGATTTTATATTGATTACTGAAGAACCTTCAATCTTCTCCATTGAAAAAAAATGTGAACCCGAAATGTTTGTAAGGAATTGAATGTCTTGATGACTAACAATGTCGAATGAATCTATTGGCCATAGTCGCTGAATGTGATACTGAAAGCTATTTGTTGCCTTATAATCGATACATATTGAGAACAATGATGGTCTTTTAATTTTATATTGTTTATTGATGAACAACATTCATTCTTCTGCATTAAAAAAAAAGTGAACTTGACTTTTTTGTAAGATTTTGAATGTCTTGATGACTAAAAATGTCGAATGAATCTATTGACCCTTGTCACTGATGTGAATGTTATTTGTTGCCTTAAAATGGATACATGTTGAGAACGATGATGGACTTTTGATTCTATATTCATTATTGAATAATCTTCAATCATCTGCATTGTAAAAAAAGTGAACTTGAACTTTTTGTAAAAGATTGAATGTCTTGATGACTAAAAATGTCGAATGAATTTATTGACCCTTGTCCTTGATGTGAATGCTATTTGTTGCCTTATAATCGATACATAGTGAGAACGATGATGATGTTTTCATTTTATATTGTTTATTGATGACCATTCAATCTTCTGCATTAAAAAAAGTAAGGTTGACTTTTTTGTAAGATTTTGAATCTGTTGATGACTAAAAATGTCAAATGAATCTATTGACCTTTGTCCCTGATGTGAATACTATTTGTTGCCTTAAAACAGATACATATTGAGAACAATGATGGACTTATGATTTTATATTGATTACTGAAGAACCTTAAATCTTCTGCATTGAAAAAAAATGTGAACCTGAAATTTTTGTAAGGAATTGAATGTCTTGATGACTAACAATGTCGAAAGAATCTATTGACCATAGTCGCTGAATGTTAAACTGAAAGCTATTTGTTGCCTTATAATCGATACATATTGAGAAAAACGATGGTCTTTTAATTTTATAATGTTTATTGATGAACATTCAATCTTCTGCATTAGAAAAAAGTGAACTTGAACTTTTTTTAAGATTTTGAATGTCTTGATAACTAAACATGTCGAATGAATCTATTGACCCTTGTCCCTGATGTGAATACTATTTGTTGCCTTAAAACAGATACATATTGAGAACAATGATGGACTTATGATTTTATATTGATTACTGAAGAACCTTAAATCTTCTGCATTGAAAAAAAATGTGAACCTGAAATTTTTGTAAGGAATTGAATGTCTTGATGACTAACAATGTCGAATGAATCTATTGACCATAGTCGCTGAATGTTAAACTGAAAGCTATTTGTTGCCTTATAATCGATACATATTGAGAAAAATGATGGTCTTTTAATTTTATATTGTTTATTGATGAACATTCAATCTTCTGCATTAGAAAAAAGTGAACTTGAACTTTTTTTAAGATTTTGAATGTCTTGATAACTAAAAATGTCGAATGAATCTATTGACCCTTGTCCCTGATGTGAATGCTATTTGTTGCCTTATAACGGATACATATTGAGAACGATGATGAACTTATGATTTTATATTGATTACTGAAGAACCTTCAATCTTCTGCATTGAAAAAAAATGTGAACCCGAAATGTTTGTAAGGAATTGAATGTCTTGATGACTAACAATGTCGAATGAATCTATTGGCCATAGTCGCTGAATGTGATACTGAAAGCTATTTGTTGCCTTATAATCGATACATATTGAGAACAATGATGGTCTTTTAATTTTATATTGTTTATTGATGAACAACATTCAATCTTCTGCATTAAAAAAAAATGAACTTGACTTTTTTGTAAGATTTTGAATGTCTTGATGACTAAAAATGTCGAATGAATCTATTGACCCTTGTCACTGATGTGAATGCTATTTGTAGCCTTAAAATGGATGCATGTTGAGAACGATGATGGACTTTTGATTCTATATTCATTATTGAATAATCTTCAATCATCTACATTGTAAAAAAAGTGAACTTGAACTTTTTGTAAAAGATTGAATGTCTTGATGACTAAAAATGTCGAATGAATCTATTGACTCTTGTCCTTGATGTGAATGCTATTTGTTGCCTTATAATTGATACATATTGAGAACGATGATAGACTTATGATTTTATATTGATTAGTGAAGAACCTTCTTCAATCTGAAAAAAAAATGTGAACCCGAAATTTTTTTAAGGAATTGAATGTCTTGATGACTAACAATGTCGAATGAATCTATTGACCCTAGTCGCTGATTGTGAAACTAAAAGCTATTTGTTGCCTTATAATCGATACATATTGAGAACAATGATGGTCTTTTAACTTTATATTGTTTATTGAATAACCTTCAATCATCTGCATTGTAAAAAAAGTGAACTTGAACTTTTTGTAAAAGATTGAATGTCTTGATGACTAAAAATGTCGAATGAATTTATTGACCCTTGTCCTTGATGTGAATGCTATTTGTTGCCTTATAATCGATACATAGTGAGAACGATGATGATGTTTTCATTTTATATTGTTTATTGATGAACATTCAATCTTCTGCATTAAAAAAAGTAAGGTTGACTTTTTTGTAAGATTTTGAATCTGTTGATGACTAAAAATGTCAAATGAATCTATTGACCTTTGTCCCTGATGTGAATACTATTTGTTGCCTTAAAACAGATACATATTGAGAACAATGATGGACTTATGATTTTATATTGATTACTGAAGAACCTTAAATCTTCTGCATTGAAAAAAAATGTGAACCTGAAATTTTTGTAAGGAATTGAATGTCTTGATGACTAACAATGTCGAAAGAATCTATTGACCATAGTCGCTGAATGTGATACTGAAAGCTATTTGTTGCCTTATAATCGATACATATTGAGAACAATGATGGTCTTTTAATTTTATATTGTTTATTGATGAACAACATTCATTCTTCTACATTAAAAAAAAAGTGAACTTGACTTTTTTGTAAGATTTTGAATGTCTTGATGACTAAAAATGTCGAATGAATCTATTGACCCTTGTCACTGATGTGAATGTTATTTGTTGCCTTAAAATGGATACATGTTGAGAACGATGATGGACTTTTGATTCTATATTCATTATTGAATAATCTTCAATCATCTGCATTGTAAAAAAAGTGAACTTGAACTTTTTGTAAAAGATTGAATGTCTTGATGACTAAAAATGTCGAATGAATTTATTGACCCTTGTCCTTGATGTGAATGCTATTTGTTGCCTTATAATCGATACATAGTGAGAACGATGATGATGTTTTCATTTTATATTGTTTATTGATGACCATTCAATCTTCTGCATTAAAAAAAGTAAGGTTGACTTTTTTGTAAGATTTTGAATCTGTTGATGACTAAAAATGTCAAATGAATCTATTGACCTTTGTCCCTGATGTGAATACTATTTGTTGCCTTAAAACAGATACATATTGAGAACAATGATGGACTTATGATTTTATATTGATTACTGAAGAACCTTAAATCTTCTGCATTGAAAAAAAATGTGAACCTGAAATTTTTGTAAGGAATTGAATGTCTTGATGACTAACAATGTCGAAAGAATCTATTGACCATAGTCGCTGAATGTTAAACTGAAAGCTATTTGTTGCCTTATAATCGATACATATTGAGAAAAACGATGGTCTTTTAATTTTATAATGTTTATTGATGAACATTCAATCTTCTGCATTAGAAAAAAGTGAACTTGAACTTTTTTTAAGATTTTGAATGTCTTGATAACTAAACATGTCGAATGAATCTATTGACCCTTGTCCCTGATGTGAATACTATTTGTTGCCTTAAAACAGATACATATTGAGAACAATGATGGACTTATGATTTTATATTGATTACTGAAGAACCTTAAATCTTCTGCATTGAAAAAAAATGTGAACCTGAAATTTTTGTAAGGAATTGAATGTCTTGATGACTAACAATGTCGAATGAATCTATTGACCATAGTCGCTGAATGTTAAACTGAAAGCTATTTGTTGCCTTATAATCGATACATATTGAGAAAAATGATGGTCTTTTAATTTTATATTGTTTATTGATGAACATTCAATCTTCTGCATTAGAAAAAAGTGAACTTGAACTTTTTTTAAGATTTTGAATGTCTTGATAACTAAAAATGTCGAATGAATCTATTGACCCTTGTCCCTGATGTGAATGCTATTTGTTGCCTTATAACGGATACATATTGAGAACGATGATGAACTTATGATTTTATATTGATTACTGAAGAACCTTCAATCTTCTGCATTGAAAAAAAATGTGAACCCGAAATGTTTGTAAGGAATTGAATGTCTTGATGACTAACAATGTCGAATGAATCTATTGGCCATAGTCGCTGAATGTGATACTGAAAGCTATTTGTTGCCTTATAATCGATACATATTGAGAACAATGATGGTCTTTTAATTTTATATTGTTTATTGATGAACAACATTCAATCTTCTGCATTAAAAAAAAAGTGAACTTGACTTTTTTGTAAGATTTTGAATGTCTTGATGACTAAAAATGTCGAATGAATCTATTGACCCTTGTCACTGATGTGAATGTTATTTGTTGCCTTAAAATGGATACATGTTGAGAACGATGATGGACTTTTGATTCTATATTCATTATTGAATAATCTTCAATCATCTGCATTGTAAAAAAAGTGAACTTGAACTTTTTGTAAAAGATTGAATGTCTTGATGACTAAAAATGTCGAATGAATTTATTGACCCTTGTCCTTGATGTGAATGCTATTTGTTGCCTTATAATCGATACATAGTGAGAACGATGATGATGTTTTCATTTTATATTGTTTATTGATGACCATTCAATCTTCTGCATTAAAAAAAGTAAGGTTGACTTTTTTGTAAGATTTTGAATCTGTTGATGACTAAAAATGTCAAATGAATCTATTGACCTTTGTCCCTGATGTGAATACTATTTGTTGCCTTAAAACAGATACATATTGAGAACAATGATGGACTTATGATTTTATATTGATTACTGAAGAACCTTAAATCTTCTGCATTGAAAAAAAATGTGAACCTGAAATTTTTGTAAGGAATTGAATGTCTTGATGACTAACAATGTCGAAAGAATCTATTGACCATAGTCGCTGAATGTGATACTGAAAGCTATTTGTTGCCTTATAATCGATACATATTGAGAACAATGATGGTCTTTTAATTTTATATTGTTTATTGATGAACAACATTCATTCTTCTACATTAAAAAAAAAGTGAACTTGACTTTTTTGTAAGATTTTGAATGTCTTGATGACTAAAAATGTCGAATGAATCTATTGACCCTTGTCACTGATGTGAATGTTATTTGTTGCCTTAAAATGGATACATGTTGAGAACGATGATGGACTTTTGATTCTATATTCATTATTGAATAATCTTCAATCATCTGCATTGTAAAAAAAGTGAACTTGAACTTTTTGTAAAAGATTGAATGTCTTGATGACTAAAAATGTCGAATGAATTTATTGACCCTTGTCCTTGATGTGAATGCTATTTGTTGCCTTATAATCGATACATAGTGAGAACGATGATGATGTTTTCATTTTATATTGTTTATTGATGACCATTCAATCTTCTGCATTAAAAAAAGTAAGGTTGACTTTTTTGTAAGATTTTGAATCTGTTGATGACTAAAAATGTCAAATGAATCTATTGACCTTTGTCCCTGATGTGAATACTATTTGTTGCCTTAAAACAGATACATATTGAGAACAATGATGGACTTATGATTTTATATTGATTACTGAAGAACCTTAAATCTTCTGCATTGAAAAAAAATGTGAACCTGAAATTTTTGTAAGGAATTGAATGTCTTGATGACTAACAATGTCGAAAGAATCTATTGACCATAGTCGCTGAATGTTAAACTGAAAGCTATTTGTTGCCTTATAATCGATACATATTGAGAAAAACGATGGTCTTTTAATTTTATAATGTTTATTGATGAACATTCAATCTTCTGCATTAGAAAAAAGTGAACTTGAACTTTTTTTAAGATTTTGAATGTCTTGATAACTAAACATGTCGAATGAATCTATTGACCCTTGTCCCTGATGTGAATACTATTTGTTGCCTTAAAACAGATACATATTGAGAACAATGATGGACTTATGATTTTATATTGATTACTGAAGAACCTTAAATCTTCTGCATTGAAAAAAAATGTGAACCTGAAATTTTTGTAAGGAATTGAATGTCTTGATGACTAACAATGTCGAATGAATCTATTGACCATAGTCGCTGAATGTTAAACTGAAAGCTATTTGTTGCCTTATAATCGATACATATTGAGAAAAATGATGGTCTTTTAATTTTATATTGTTTATTGATGAACATTCAATCTTCTGCATTAGAAAAAAGTGAACTTGAACTTTTTTTAAGATTTTGAATGTCTTGATAACTAAAAATGTCGAATGAATCTATTGACCCTTGTCCCTGATGTGAATGCTATTTGTTGCCTTATAACGGATACATATTGAGAACGATGATGAACTTATGATTTTATATTGATTACTGAAGAACCTTCAATCTTCTGCATTGAAAAAAAATGTGAACCCGAAATGTTTGTAAGGAATTGAATGTCTTGATGACTAACAATGTCGAATGAATCTATTGGCCATAGTCGCTGAATGTGATACTGAAAGCTATTTGTTGCCTTATAATCGATACATATTGAGAACAATGATGGTCTTTTAATTTTATATTGTTTATTGATGAACAACATTCAATCTTCTGCATTAAAAAAAAATGAACTTGACTTTTTTGTAAGATTTTGAATGTCTTGATGACTAAAAATGTCGAATGAATCTATTGACCCTTGTCACTGATGTGAATGCTATTTGTAGCCTTAAAATGGATGCATGTTGAGAACGATGATGGACTTTTGATTCTATATTCATTATTGAATAATCTTCAATCATCTACATTGTAAAAAAAGTGAACTTGAACTTTTTGTAAAAGATTGAATGTCTTGATGACTAAAAATGTCGAATGAATCTATTGACTCTTGTCCTTGATGTGAATGCTATTTGTTGCCTTATAATTGATACATATTGAGAACGATGATAGACTTATGATTTTATATTGATTAGTGAAGAACCTTCTTCAATCTGAAAAAAAAATGTGAACCCGAAATTTTTTTAAGGAATTGAATGTCTTGATGACTAACAATGTCGAATGAATCTATTGACCCTAGTCGCTGATTGTGAAACTAAAAGCTATTTGTTGCCTTATAATCGATACATATTGAGAACAATGATGGTCTTTTAACTTTATATTGTTTATTGAATAACCTTCAATCATCTGCATTGTAAAAAAAGTGAACTTGAACTTTTTGTAAAAGATTGAATGTCTTGATGACTAAAAATGTCGAATGAATTTATTGACCCTTGTCCTTGATGTGAATGCTATTTGTTGCCTTATAATCGATACATAGTGAGAACGATGATGATGTTTTCATTTTATATTGTTTATTGATGAACATTCAATCTTCTGCATTAAAAAAAGTAAGGTTGACTTTTTTGTAAGATTTTGAATCTGTTGATGACTAAAAATGTCAAATGAATCTATTGACCTTTGTCCCTGATGTGAATACTATTTGTTGCCTTAAAACAGATACATATTGAGAACAATGATGGACTTATGATTTTATATTGATTACTGAAGAACCTTAAATCTTCTGCATTGAAAAAAAATGTGAACCTGAAATTTTTGTAAGGAATTGAATGTCTTGATGACTAACAATGTCGAAAGAATCTATTGACCATAGTCGCTGAATGTTAAACTGAAAGCTATTTGTTGCCTTATAATTGATACATATTGAGAAAAATGATGGTCTTTTAATTTTATAATGTTTATTGATGAACATTCAATCTTCTGCATTAAAAAAAAGTGAACTTGAACTTTTTGTAAGATTTTGAATGTCTTGATAACTAAAAATGTCGAATGAATCTGTTGACCCTTGTCCCTGATGTGAATGCTATTTGTTGCCTTATAACGGATACATATTGAGAACGATGATGAACTTATGATTTTATATTGATTACTGAAGAACCTTCAATCTTCTCCATTGAAAAAAAATGTGAACCCGAAATGTTTGTAAGGAATTGAATGTCTTGATGACTAACAATGTCGAATGAATCTATTGGCCATAGTCGCTGAATGTGATACTGAAAGCTATTTGTTGCCTTATAATCGATACATATTGAGAACAATGATGGTCTTTTAATTTTATATTGTTTATTGATGAACAACATTCAATCTTCTGCATTAAAAAAAAATGAACTTGACTTTTTTGTAAGATTTTGAATGTCTTGATGACTAAAAATGTCGAATGAATCTATTGACCCTTGTCACTGATGTGAATGCTATTTGTAGCCTTAAAATGGATGCATGTTGAGAACGATGATGGACTTTTGATTCTATATTCATTATTGAATAATCTTCAATCATCTACATTGTAAAAAAAGTGAACTTGAACTTTTTGTAAAAGATTGAATGTCTTGATGACTAAAAATGTCGAATGAATCTATTGACTCTTGTCCTTGATGTGAATGCTATTTGTTGCCTTATAATTGATACATATTGAGAACGATGATAGACTTATGATTTTATATTGATTAGTGAAGAACCTTCTTCAATCTGAAAAAAAAATGTGAACCCGAAATTTTTTTAAGGAATTGAATGTCTTGATGACTAACAATGTCGAATGAATCTATTGACCCTAGTCACTGATTGTGAAACTAAAAGCTATTTGTTGCCTTATAATCGATACATATTGAGAACAATGATGGTCTTTTAACTTTATATTGTTTATTGAATAACCTTCAATCATCTGCATTGTAAAAAAAGTGAACTTGAACTTTTTGTAAAAGATTGAATGTCTTGATGACTAAAAATGTCGAATGAATTTATTGACCCTTGTCCTTGATGTGAATGCTATTTGTTGCCTTATAATCGATACATAGTGAGAACGATGATGATGTTTTCATTTTATATTGTTTATTGATGAACATTCAATCTTCTGCATTAAAAAAAGTAAGGTTGACTTTTTTGTAAGATTTTGAATCTGTTGATGACTAAAAATGTCAAATGAATCTATTGACCTTTGTCCCTGATGTGAATACTATTTGTTGCCTTAAAACAGATACATATTGAGAACAATGATGGACTTATGATTTTATATTGATTACTGAAGAACCTTAAATCTTCTGCATTGAAAAAAAATGTGAACCTGAAATTTTTGTAAGGAATTGAATGTCTTGATGACTAACAATGTCGAAAGAATCTATTGACCATAGTCGCTGAATGTTAAACTGAAAGCTATTTGTTGCCTTATAATTGATACATATTGAGAAAAATGATGGTCTTTTAATTTTATAATGTTTATTGATGAACATTCAATCTTCTGCATTAAAAAAAAGTGAACTTGAACTTTTTGTAAGATTTTGAATGTCTTGATAACTAAAAATGTCGAATGAATCTGTTGACCCTTGTCCCTGATGTGAATGCTATTTGTTGCCTTATAACGGATACATATTGAGAACGATGATGAACTTATGATTTTATATTGATTACTGAAGAACCTTCAATCTTCTCCATTGAAAAAAAATGTGAACCCGAAATGTTTGTAAGGAATTGAATGTCTTGATGACTAACAATGTCGAATGAATCTATTGGCCATAGTCGCTGAATGTGATACTGAAAGCTATTTGTTGCCTTATAATCGATACATATTGAGAACAATGATGGTCTTTTAATTTTATATTGTTTATTGATGAACAACATTCATTCTTCTGCATTAAAAAAAAAGTGAACTTGACTTTTTTGTAAGATTTTGAATGTCTTGATGACTAAAAATGTCGAATGAATCTATTGACCCTTGTCACTGATGTGAATGTTATTTGTTGCCTTAAAATGGATACATGTTGAGAACGATGATGGACTTTTGATTCTATATTCATTATTGAATAATCTTCAATCATCTGCATTGTAAAAAAAGTGAACTTGAACTTTTTGTAAAAGATTGAATGTCTTGATGACTAAAAATGTCGAATGAATTTATTGACCCTTGTCCTTGATGTGAATGCTATTTGTTGCCTTATAATCGATACATAGTGAGAACGATGATGATGTTTTCATTTTATATTGTTTATTGATGACCATTCAATCTTCTGCATTAAAAAAAGTAAGGTTGACTTTTTTGTAAGATTTTGAATCTGTTGATGACTAAAAATGTCAAATGAATCTATTGACCTTTGTCCCTGATGTGAATACTATTTGTTGCCTTAAAACAGATACATATTGAGAACAATGATGGACTTATGATTTTATATTGATTACTGAAGAACCTTAAATCTTCTGCATTGAAAAAAAATGTGAACCTGAAATTTTTGTAAGGAATTGAATGTCTTGATGACTAACAATGTCGAAAGAATCTATTGACCATAGTCGCTGAATGTTAAACTGAAAGCTATTTGTTGCCTTATAATCGATACATATTGAGAAAAACGATGGTCTTTTAATTTTATAATGTTTATTGATGAACATTCAATCTTCTGCATTAGAAAAAAGTGAACTTGAACTTTTTTTAAGATTTTGAATGTCTTGATAACTAAACATGTCGAATGAATCTATTGACCCTTGTCCCTGATGTGAATACTATTTGTTGCCTTAAAACAGATACATATTGAGAACAATGATGGACTTATGATTTTATATTGATTACTGAAGAACCTTAAATCTTCTGCATTGAAAAAAAATGTGAACCTGAAATTTTTGTAAGGAATTGAATGTCTTGATGACTAACAATGTCGAATGAATCTATTGACCATAGTCGCTGAATGTTAAACTGAAAGCTATTTGTTGCCTTATAATCGATACATATTGAGAAAAATGATGGTCTTTTAATTTTATATTGTTTATTGATGAACATTCAATCTTCTGCATTAGAAAAAAGTGAACTTGAACTTTTTTTAAGATTTTGAATGTCTTGATAACTAAAAATGTCGAATGAATCTATTGACCCTTGTCCCTGATGTGAATGCTATTTATTGCCTTATAACGGATACATATTGAGAACGATGATGAACTTATGATTTTATATTGATTACTGAAGAACCTTCAATCTTCTGCATTGAAAAAAAATGTGAACCCGAAATGTTTGTAAGGAATTGAATGTCTTGATGACTAACAATGTCGAATGAATCTATTGGCCATAGTCGCTGAATGTGATACTGAAAGCTATTTGTTGCCTTATAATCGATACATATTGAGAACAATGATGGTCTTTTAATTTTATATTGTTTATTGATGAACAACATTCAATCTTCTGCATTAAAAAAAAATGAACTTGACTTTTTTGTAAGATTTTTAATGTCTTGATGACTAAAAATGTCGAATGAATCTATTGACCCTTGTCACTGATGTGAATGCTATTTGTAGCCTTAAAATGGATGCATGTTGAGAACGATGATGGACTTTTGATTCTATATTCATTATTGAATAATCTTCAATCATCTACATTGTAAAAAAAGTGAACTTGAACTTTTTGTAAAAGATTGAATGTCTTGATGACTAAAAATGTCGAATGAATCTATTGACTCTTGTCCTTGATGTGAATGCTATTTGTTGCCTTATAATTGATACATATTGAGAACGATGATAGACTTATGATTTTATATTGATTAGTGAAGAACCTTCTTCAATCTGAAAAAAAAATGTGAACCCGAAATTTTTTTAAGGAATTGAATGTCTTGATGACTAACAATGTCGAATGAATCTATTGACCCTAGTCGCTGATTGTGAAACTAAAAGCTATTTGTTGCCTTATAATCGATACATATTGAGAACAATGATGGTCTTTTAACTTTATATTGTTTATTGAATAACCTTCAATCATCTGCATTGTAAAAAAAGTGAACTTGAACTTTTTGTAAAAGATTGAATGTCTTGATGACTAAAAATGTCGAATGAATTTATTGACCCTTGTCCTTGATGTGAATGCTATTTGTTGCCTTATAATCGATACATAGTGAGAACGATGATGATGTTTTCATTTTATATTGTTTATTGATGAACATTCAATCTTCTGCATTAAAAAAAGTAAGGTTGACTTTTTTGTAAGATTTTGAATCTGTTGATGACTAAAAATGTCAAATGAATCTATTGACCTTTGTCCCTGATGTGAATACTATTTGTTGCCTTAAAACAGATACATATTGAGAACAATGATGGACTTATGATTTTATATTGATTACTGAAGAACCTTAAATCTTCTGCATTGAAAAAAAATGTGAACCTGAAATTTTTGTAAGGAATTGAATGTCTTGATGACTAACAATGTCGAAAGAATCTATTGACCATAGTCGCTGAATGTTAAACTGAAAGCTATTTGTTGCCTTATAATTGATACATATTGAGAAAAATGATGGTCTTTTAATTTTATAATGTTTATTGATGAACATTCAATCTTCTGCATTAAAAAAAAGTGAACTTGAACTTTTTGTAAGATTTTGAATGTCTTGATAACTAAAAATGTCGAATGAATCTGTTGACCCTTGTCCCTGATGTGAATGCTATTTGTTGCCTTATAACGGATACATATTGAGAACGATGATGAACTTATGATTTTATATTGATTACTGAAGAACCTTCAATCTTCTCCATTGAAAAAAAATGTGAACCCGAAATGTTTGTAAGGAATTGAATGTCTTGATGACTAACAATGTCGAAAGAATCTATTGACCATAGTCGCTGAATGTTAAACTGAAAGCTATTTGTTGCCTTATAATCGATACATATTGAGAACAATGATGGTCTTTTAATTTTATATTGTTTATTGATGAACAACATTCATTCTTCTGCATTAAAAAAAAAGTGAACTTGACTTTTTTGTAAGATTTTGAATGTCTTGATGACTAAAAATGTCGAATGAATCTATTGACCCTTGTCACTGATGTGAATGTTATTTGTTGCCTTAAAATGGATACATGTTGAGAACGATGATGGACTTTTGATTCTATATTCATTATTGAATAATCTTCAATCATCTGCATTGTAAAAAAAGTGAACTTGAACTTTTTGTAAAAGATTGAATGTCTTGATGACTAAAAATGTCGAATGAATTTATTGACCCTTGTCCTTGATGTGAATGCTATTTGTTGCCTTATAATCGATACATAGTGAGAACGATGATGATGTTTTCATTTTATATTGTTTATTGATGACCATTCAATCTTCTGCATTAAAAAAAGTAAGGTTGACTTTTTTGTAAGATTTTGAATCTGTTGATGACTAAAAATGTCAAATGAATCTATTGACCTTTGTCCCTGATGTGAATACTATTTGTTGCCTTAAAACAGATACATATTGAGAACAATGATGGACTTATGATTTTATATTGATTACTGAAGAACCTTAAATCTTCTGCATTGAAAAAAAATGTGAACCTGAAATTTTTGTAAGGAATTGAATGTCTTGATGACTAACAATGTCGAAAGAATCTATTGACCATAGTCGCTGAATGTTAAACTGAAAGCTATTTGTTGCCTTATAATCGATACATATTGAGAAAAACGATGGTCTTTTAATTTTATAATGTTTATTGATGAACATTCAATCTTCTGCATTAGAAAAAAGTGAACTTGAACTTTTTTTAAGATTTTGAATGTCTTGATAACTAAACATGTCGAATGAATCTATTGACCCTTGTCCCTGATGTGAATACTATTTGTTGCCTTAAAACAGATACATATTGAGAACAATGATGGACTTATGATTTTATATTGATTACTGAAGAACCTTAAATCTTCTGCATTGAAAAAAAATGTGAACCTGAAATTTTTGTAAGGAATTGAATGTCTTGATGACTAACAATGTCGAATGAATCTATTGACCATAGTCGCTGAATGTTAAACTGAAAGCTATTTGTTGCCTTATAATCGATACATATTGAGAAAAATGATGGTCTTTTAATTTTATATTGTTTATTGATGAACATTCAATCTTCTGCATTAGAAAAAAGTGAACTTGAACTTTTTTTAAGATTTTGAATGTCTTGATAACTAAAAATGTCGAATGAATCTATTGACCCTTGTCCCTGATGTGAATGCTATTTGTTGCCTTATAACGGATACATATTGAGAACGATGATGAACTTATGATTTTATATTGATTACTGAAGAACCTTCAATCTTCTGCATTGAAAAAAAATGTGAACCCGAAATGTTTGTAAGGAATTGAATGTCTTGATGACTAACAATGTCGAATGAATCTATTGGCCATAGTCGCTGAATGTGATACTGAAAGCTATTTGTTGCCTTATAATCGATACATATTGAGAACAATGATGGTCTTTTAATTTTATATTGTTTATTGATGAACAACATTCAATCTTCTGCATTAAAAAAAAATGAACTTGACTTTTTTGTAAGATTTTTAATGTCTTGATGACTAAAAATGTCGAATGAATCTATTGACCCTTGTCACTGATGTGAATGCTATTTGTAGCCTTAAAATGGATGCATGTTGAGAACGATGATGGACTTTTGATTCTATATTCATTATTGAATAATCTTCAATCATCTACATTGTAAAAAAAGTGAACTTGAACTTTTTGTAAAAGATTGAATGTCTTGATGACTAAAAATGTCGAATGAATCTATTGACTCTTGTCCTTGATGTGAATGCTATTTGTTGCCTTATAATTGATACATATTGAGAACGATGATAGACTTATGATTTTATATTGATTAGTGAAGAACCTTCTTCAATCTGAAAAAAAAATGTGAACCCGAAATTTTTTTAAGGAATTGAATGTCTTGATGACTAACAATGTCGAATGAATCTATTGACCCTAGTCGCTGATTGTGAAACTAAAAGCTATTTGTTGCCTTATAATCGATACATATTGAGAACAATGATGGTCTTTTAACTTTATATTGTTTATTGAATAACCTTCAATCATCTGCATTGTAAAAAAAGTGAACTTGAACTTTTTGTAAAAGATTGAATGTCTTGATGACTAAAAATGTCGAATGAATTTATTGACCCTTGTCCTTGATGTGAATGCTATTTGTTGCCTTATAATCGATACATAGTGAGAACGATGATGATGTTTTCATTTTATATTGTTTATTGATGAACATTCAATCTTCTGCATTAAAAAAAGTAAGGTTGACTTTTTTGTAAGATTTTGAATCTGTTGATGACTAAAAATGTCAAATGAATCTATTGACCTTTGTCCCTGATGTGAATACTATTTGTTGCCTTAAAACAGATACATATTGAGAACAATGATGGACTTATGATTTTATATTGATTACTGAAGAACCTTAAATCTTCTGCATTGAAAAAAAATGTGAACCTGAAATTTTTGTAAGGAATTGAATGTCTTGATGACTAACAATGTCGAAAGAATCTATTGACCATAGTCGCTGAATGTTAAACTGAAAGCTATTTGTTGCCTTATAATTGATACATATTGAGAAAAATGATGGTCTTTTAATTTTATAATGTTTATTGATGAACATTCAATCTTCTGCATTAAAAAAAAGTGAACTTGAACTTTTTGTAAGATTTTGAATGTCTTGATAACTAAAAATGTCGAATGAATCTGTTGACCCTTGTCCTTGATGTGAATGCTATTTGTTGCCTTATAACGGATACATATTGAGAACGATGATGAACTTTTGATTTTATATTGATTACTGAAGAACTTTCAATCTTCTGCCTTGAAAAAAAATGTGAACCCGAAATGTTTGTAAGGAATTGAATGTCTTGATGACTAACAATGTATGAATCTATTGGCCCTAGTCGCTGAATGTGAAACTGAAAGCTATTTGTTGTCTTATAATCAATACATATTGAGAACAATGATGGTCTTTTAATTTTATATTGTTTATTGATGAACATTCAATCTTCTGCATTAAAAAAAAAGTGAACTTGACTTTTTTTTAAGATTTTGAATGTCTTGATAACTAAAAATGTCGAATGAATCTATTGACCCTTGTCCCTGATGTGAATGCTATTTATTGCCTTATAACGGATACATATTGAGAACGATGATGAACTTATGATTTTATATTGATTACTGAAGAACCTTCAATCTTCTGCATTGAAAAAAAATGTGAACCCGAAATGTTTGTAAGGAATTGAATGTCTTGATGACTAACAATGTCGAATGAATCTATTGGCCATAGTCGCTGAATGTGATACTGAAAGCTATTTGTTGCCTTATAATCGATACATATTGAGAACAATGATGGTCTTTTAATTTTATATTGTTTATTGATGAACAACATTCAATCTTCTGCATTAAAAAAAAAGTGAACTTGACTTTTTTGTAAGATTTTGAATGTCTTGATGACTAAAAATGTCGAATGAATCTATTGACCCTTGTCACTGATGTGAATGCTATTTGTAGCCTTAAAATGGATGCATGTTGAGAACGATGATGGACTTTTGATTCTATATTCATTATTGAATAATCTTCAATCATCTACATTGTAAAAAAAGTGAACTTGAACTTTTTGTAAAAGATTGAATGTCTTGATGACTAAAAATGTCGACTGAATTTATTGACCCTTGTCCTTGATGTGAATGCTATTTGTTGCCTTATAATCGATACATAGTGAGAACGATGATGATGTTTTCATTTTATATTGTTTATTGATGACCATTCAATCTTCTGCATTAAAAAAAGTAAGGTTGACTTTTTTGTAAGATTTTGAATCTGTTGATGACTAAAAATGTCAAATGAATCTATTGACCTTTGTCCCTGATGTGAATACTATTTGTTGCCTTAAAACAGATACATATTGAGAACAATGATGGACTTATGATTTTATATTGATTACTGAAGAACCTTAAATCTTCTGCATTGAAAAAAAATGTGAACCTGAAATTTTTGTAAGGAATTGAATGTCTTGATGACTAACAATGTCGAAAGAATCTATTGACCATAGTCGCTGAATGTTAAACTGAAAGCTATTTGTTGCCTTATAATCGATACATATTGAGAAAAACGATGGTCTTTTAATTTTATAATGTTTATTGATGAACATTCAATCTTCTGCATTAGAAAAAAGTGAACTTGAACTTTTTTTAAGATTTTGAATGTCTTGATAACTAAACATGTCGAATGAATCTATTGACCCTTGCCCCTGATGTGAATACTATTTGTTGCCTTAAAACAGATACATATTGAGAACAATGATGGACTTATGATTTTATATTGATTACTGAAGAACCTTAAATCTTCTGCATTGAAAAAAAATGTGAACCTGAAATGTTTGTAAGGAATTGAATGTCTTGATGACTAACAATGTCGAATGAATCTATTGACCATAGTCGCTGAATGTTAAACTGAAAGCTATTTGTTGCCTTAAAATGGATACATGTTGAGAACGATGATGGACTTTTGATTCTATATTCATTATTGAATAATCTTCAATCATCTGCATTGTAAAAAAAGTGAACTTGAACTTTTTGTAAAAGATTGAATGTCTTGATGACTAAAAATGTCGAATGAATTTATTGACCCTTGTCCTTGATGTGAATGCTATTTGTTGCCTTATAATCGATACATAGTGAGAACGATGATGATGTTTTCATTTTATATTGTTTATTGATGACCATTCAATCTTCTGCATTAAAAAAAGTAAGGTTGACTTTTTTGTAAGATTTTGAATCTGTTGATGACTAAAAATGTCAAATGAATCTATTGACCTTTGTCCCTGATGTGAATACTATTTGTTGCCTTAAAACAGATACATATTGAGAACAATGATGGACTTATGATTTTATATTGATTACTGAAGAACCTTAAATCTTCTGCATTGAAAAAAAATGTGAACCTGAAATTTTTGTAAGGAATTGAATGTCTTGATGACTAACAATGTCGAAAGAATCTATTGACCATAGTCGCTGAATGTTAAACTGAAAGCTATTTGTTGCCTTATAATCGATACATATTGAGAAAAACGATGGTCTTTTAATTTTATAATGTTTATTGATGAACATTCAATCTTCTGCATTAGAAAAAAGTGAACTTGAACTTTTTTTAAGATTTTGAATGTCTTGATAACTAAACATGTCGAATGAATCTATTGACCCTTGTCCCTGATGTGAATACTATTTGTTGCCTTAAAACAGATACATATTGAGAACAATGATGGACTTATGATTTTATATTGATTACTGAAGAACCTTAAATCTTCTGCATTGAAAAAAAATGTGAACCTGAAATTTTTGTAAGGAATTGAATGTCTTGATGACTAACAATGTCGAATGAATCTATTGACCATAGTCGCTGAATGTTAAACTGAAAGCTATTTGTTGCCTTATAATCGATACATATTGAGAAAAATGATGGTCTTTTAATTTTATATTGTTTATTGATGAACATTCAATCTTCTGCATTAGAAAAAAGTGAACTTGAACTTTTTTTAAGATTTTGAATGTCTTGATAACTAAAAATGTCGAATGAATCTATTGACCCTTGTCCCTGATGTGAATGCTATTTGTTGCCTTATAACGGATACATATTGAGAACGATGATGAACTTATGATTTTATATTGATTACTGAAGAACCTTCAATCTTCTGCATTGAAAAAAAATGTGAACCCGAAATGTTTGTAAGGAATTGAATGTCTTGATGACTAACAATGTCGAATGAATCTATTGGCCATAGTCGCTGAATGTGATACTGAAAGCTATTTGTTGCCTTATAATCGATACATATTGAGAACAATGATGGTCTTTTAATTTTATATTGTTTATTGATGAACAACATTCAATCTTCTGCATTAAAAAAAAATGAACTTGACTTTTTTGTAAGATTTTTAATGTCTTGATGACTAAAAATGTCGAATGAATCTATTGACCCTTGTCACTGATGTGAATGCTATTTGTAGCCTTAAAATGGATGCATGTTGAGAACGATGATGGACTTTTGATTCTATATTCATTATTGAATAATCTTCAATCATCTACATTGTAAAAAAAGTGAACTTGAACTTTTTGTAAAAGATTGAATGTCTTGATGACTAAAAATGTCGAATGAATCTATTGACTCTTGTCCTTGATGTGAATGCTATTTGTTGCCTTATAATTGATACATATTGAGAACGATGATAGACTTATGATTTTATATTGATTAGTGAAGAACCTTCTTCAATCTGAAAAAAAAATGTGAACCCGAAATTTTTTTAAGGAATTGAATGTCTTGATGACTAACAATGTCGAATGAATCTATTGACCCTAGTCGCTGATTGTGAAACTAAAAGCTATTTGTTGCCTTATAATCGATACATATTGAGAACAATGATGGTCTTTTAACTTTATATTGTTTATTGAATAACCTTCAATCATCTGCATTGTAAAAAAAGTGAACTTGAACTTTTTGTAAAAGATTGAATGTCTTGATGACTAAAAATGTCGAATGAATTTATTGACCCTTGTCCTTGATGTGAATGCTATTTGTTGCCTTATAATCGATACATAGTGAGAACGATGATGATGTTTTCATTTTATATTGTTTATTGATGAACATTCAATCTTCTGCATTAAAAAAAGTAAGGTTGACTTTTTTGTAAGATTTTGAATCTGTTGATGACTAAAAATGTCAAATGAATCTATTGACCTTTGTCCCTGATGTGAATACTATTTGTTGCCTTAAAACAGATACATATTGAGAACAATGATGGACTTATGATTTTATATTGATTACTGAAGAACCTTAAATCTTCTGCATTGAAAAAAAATGTGAACCTGAAATTTTTGTAAGGAATTGAATGTCTTGATGACTAACAATGTCGAAAGAATCTATTGACCATAGTCGCTGAATGTGATACTGAAAGCTATTTGTTGCCTTATAATCGATACATATTGAGAACAATGATGGTCTTTTAATTTTATATTGTTTATTGATGAACAACATTCAATCTTCTGCATTAAAAAAAAATGAACTTGACTTTTTTGTAAGATTTTTAATGTCTTGATGACTAAAAATGTCGAATGAATCTATTGACCCTTGTCACTGATGTGAATGCTATTTGTAGCCTTAAAATGGATGCATGTTGAGAACGATGATGGACTTTTGATTCTATATTCATTATTGAATAATCTTCAATCATCTACATTGTAAAAAAAGTGAACTTGAACTTTTTGTAAAAGATTGAATGTCTTGATGACTAAAAATGTCGAATGAATCTATTGACTCTTGTCCTTGATGTGAATGCTATTTGTTGCCTTATAATTGATACATATTGAGAACGATGATAGACTTATGATTTTATATTGATTAGTGAAGAACCTTCTTCAATCTGAAAAAAAAATGTGAACCCGAAATTTTTTTAAGGAATTGAATGTCTTGATGACTAACAATGTCGAATGAATCTATTGACCCTAGTCGCTGATTGTGAAACTAAAAGCTATTTGTTGCCTTATAATCGATACATATTGAGAACAATGATGGTCTTTTAACTTTATATTGTTTATTGAATAACCTTCAATCATCTGCATTGTAAAAAAAGTGAACTTGAACTTTTTGTAAAAGATTGAATGTCTTGATGACTAAAAATGTCGAATGAATTTATTGACCCTTGTCCTTGATGTGAATGCTATTTGTTGCCTTATAATCGATACATAGTGAGAACGATGATGATGTTTTCATTTTATATTGTTTATTGATGAACATTCAATCTTCTGCATTAAAAAAAGTAAGGTTGACTTTTTTGTAAGATTTTGAATCTGTTGATGACTAAAAATGTCAAATGAATCTATTGACCTTTGTCCCTGATGTGAATACTATTTGTTGCCTTAAAACAGATACATATTGAGAACAATGATGGACTTATGATTTTATATTGATTACTGAAGAACCTTAAATCTTCTGCATTGAAAAAAAATGTGAACCTGAAATTTTTGTAAGGAATTGAATGTCTTGATGACTAACAATGTCGAAAGAATCTATTGACCATAGTCGCTGAATGTTAAACTGAAAGCTATTTGTTGCCTTATAATTGATACATATTGAGAAAAATGATGGTCTTTTAATTTTATAATGTTTATTGATGAACATTCAATCTTCTGCATTAAAAAAAAGTGAACTTGAACTTTTTGTAAGATTTTGAATGTCTTGATAACTAAAAATGTCGAATGAATCTGTTGACCCTTGTCCTTGATGTGAATGCTATTTGTTGCCTTATAACGGATACATATTGAGAACGATGATGAACTTTTGATTTTATATTGATTACTGAAGAACTTTCAATCTTCTGCCTTGAAAAAAAATGTGAACCCGAAATGTTTGTAAGGAATTGAATGTCTTGATGACTAACAATGTATGAATCTATTGGCCCTAGTCGCTGAATGTGAAACTGAAAGCTATTTGTTGTCTTATAATCAATACATATTGAGAACAATGATGGTCTTTTAATTTTATATTGTTTATTGATGAACATTCAATCTTCTGCATTAAAAAAAAAGTGAACTTGACTTTTTTTTAAGATTTTGAATGTCTTGATAACTAAAAATGTCGAATGAATCTATTGACCCTTGTCCCTGATGTGAATGCTATTTATTGCCTTATAACGGATACATATTGAGAACGATGATGAACTTATGATTTTATATTGATTACTGAAGAACCTTCAATCTTCTGCATTGAAAAAAAATGTGAACCCGAAATGTTTGTAAGGAATTGAATGTCTTGATGACTAACAATGTCGAATGAATCTATTGGCCATAGTCGCTGAATGTGATACTGAAAGCTATTTGTTGCCTTATAATCGATACATATTGAGAACAATGATGGTCTTTTAATTTTATATTGTTTATTGATGAACAACATTCAATCTTCTGCATTAAAAAAAAAGTGAACTTGACTTTTTTGTAAGATTTTGAATGTCTTGATGACTAAAAATGTCGAATGAATCTATTGACCCTTGTCACTGATGTGAATGCTATTTTTAGCCTTAAAATGGATGCATGTTGAGAACGATGATGGACTTTTGATTCTATATTCATTATTGAATAATCTTCAATCATCTACATTGTAAAAAAAGTGAACTTGAACTTTTTGTAAAAGATTGAATGTCTTGATGACTAAAAATGTCGACTGAATTTATTGACCCTTGTCCTTGATGTGAATGCTATTTGTTGCCTTATAATCGATACATAGTGAGAACGATGATGATGTTTTCATTTTATATTGTTTATTGATGACCATTCAATCTTCTGCATTAAAAAAAGTAAGGTTGACTTTTTTGTAAGATTTTGAATCTGTTGATGACTAAAAATGTCAAATGAATCTATTGACCTTTGTCCCTGATGTGAATACTATTTGTTGCCTTAAAACAGATACATATTGAGAACAATGATGGACTTATGATTTTATATTGATTACTGAAGAACCTTAAATCTTCTGCATTGAAAAAAAATGTGAACCTGAAATTTTTGTAAGGAATTGAATGTCTTGATGACTAACAATGTCGAAAGAATCTATTGACCATAGTCGCTGAATGTTAAACTGAAAGCTATTTGTTGCCTTATAATCGATACATATTGAGAAAAACGATGGTCTTTTAATTTTATAATGTTTATTGATGAACATTCAATCTTCTGCATTAGAAAAAAGTGAACTTGAACTTTTTTTAAGATTTTGAATGTCTTGATAACTAAACATGTCGAATGAATCTATTGACCCTTGTCCCTGATGTGAATACTATTTGTTGCCTTAAAACAGATACATATTGAGAACAATGATGGACTTATGATTTTATATTGATTACTGAAGAACCTTAAATCTTCTGCATTGAAAAAAAATGTGAACCTGAAATTTTTGTAAGGAATTGAATGTCTTGATGACTAACAATGTCGAATGAATCTATTGACCATAGTCGCTGAATGTTAAACTGAAAGCTATTTGTTGCCTTATAATCGATACATATTGAGAAAAATGATGGTCTTTTAATTTTATATTGTTTATTGATGAACATTCAATCTTCTGCATTAGAAAAAAGTGAACTTGAACTTTTTTTAAGATTTTGAATGTCTTGATAACTAAAAATGTCGAATGAATCTATTGACCCTTGTCCCTGATGTGAATGCTATTTGTTGCCTTATAACGGATACATATTGAGAACGATGATGAACTTATGATTTTATATTGATTACTGAAGAACCTTCAATCTTCTGCATTGAAAAAAAATGTGAACCCGAAATGTTTGTAAGGAATTGAATGTCTTGATGACTAACAATGTCGAATGAATCTATTGGCCATAGTCGCTGAATGTGATACTGAAAGCTATTTGTTGCCTTATAATCGATACATATTGAGAACAATGATGGTCTTTTAATTTTATATTGTTTATTGATGAACAACATTCAATCTTCTGCATTAAAAAAAAATGAACTTGACTTTTTTGTAAGATTTTTAATGTCTTGATGACTAAAAATGTCGAATGAATCTATTGACCCTTGTCACTGATGTGAATGCTATTTGTAGCCTTAAAATGGATGCATGTTGAGAACGATGATGGACTTTTGATTCTATATTCATTATTGAATAATCTTCAATCATCTACATTGTAAAAAAAGTGAACTTGAACTTTTTGTAAAAGATTGAATGTCTTGATGACTAAAAATGTCGAATGAATCTATTGACTCTTGTCCTTGATGTGAATGCTATTTGTTGCCTTATAATTGATACATATTGAGAACGATGATAGACTTATGATTTTATATTGATTAGTGAAGAACCTTCTTCAATCTGAAAAAAAAATGTGAACCCGAATTTTTTTTAAGGAATTGAATGTCTTGATGACTAACAATGTCGAATGAATCTATTGACCCTAGTCGCTGATTGTGAAACTAAAAGCTATTTGTTGCCTTATAATCGATACATATTGAGAACAATGATGGTCTTTTAACTTTATATTGTTTATTGAATAACCTTCAATCATCTGCATTGTAAAAAAAGTGAACTTGAACTTTTTGTAAAAGATTGAATGTCTTGATGACTAAAAATGTCGAATGAATTTATTGACCCTTGTCCTTGATGTGAATGCTATTTGTTGCCTTATAATCGATACATAGTGAGAACGATGATGATGTTTTCATTTTATATTGTTTATTGATGAACATTCAATCTTCTGCATTAAAAAAAGTAAGGTTGACTTTTTTGTAAGATTTTGAATCTGTTGATGACTAAAAATGTCAAATGAATCTATTGACCTTTGTCCCTGATGTGAATACTATTTGTTGCCTTAAAACAGATACATATTGAGAACAATGATGGACTTATGATTTTATATTGATTACTGAAGAACCTTAAATCTTCTGCATTGAAAAAAAATGTGAACCTGAAATTTTTGTAAGGAATTGAATGTCTTGATGACTAACAATGTCGAAAGAATCTATTGACCATAGTCGCTGAATGTTAAACTGAAAGCTATTTGTTGCCTTATAATTGATACATATTGAGAAAAATGATGGTCTTTTAATTTTATAATGTTTATTGATGAACATTCAATCTTCTGCATTAAAAAAAAGTGAACTTGAACTTTTTGTAAGATTTTGAATGTCTTGATAACTAAAAATGTCGAATGAATCTGTTGACCCTTGTCCTTGATGTGAATGCTATTTGTTGCCTTATAACGGATACATATTGAGAACGATGATGAACTTTTGATTTTATATTGATTACTGAAGAACTTTCAATCTTCTGCCTTGAAAAAAAATGTGAACCCGAAATGTTTGTAAGGAATTGAATGTCTTGATGACTAACAATGTATGAATCTATTGGCCCTAGTCGCTGAATGTGAAACTGAAAGCTATTTGTTGTCTTATAATCAATACATATTGAGAACAATGATGGTCTTTTAATTTTATATTGTTTATTGATGAACATTCAATCTTCTGCATTAAAAAAAAAGTGAACTTGACTTTTTTTTAAGATTTTGAATGTCTTGATAACTAAAAATGTCGAATGAATCTATTGACCCTTGTCCCTGATGTGAATGCTATTTATTGCCTTATAACGGATACATATTGAGAACGATGATGAACTTATGATTTTATATTGATTACTGAAGAACCTTCAATCTTCTGCATTGAAAAAAAATGTGAACCCGAAATGTTTGTAAGGAATTGAATGTCTTGATGACTAACAATGTCGAATGAATCTATTGGCCATAGTCGCTGAATGTGATACTGAAAGCTATTTGTTGCCTTATAATCGATACATATTGAGAACAATGATGGTCTTTTAATTTTATATTGTTTATTGATGAACAACATTCAATCTTCTGCATTAAAAAAAAAGTGAACTTGACTTTTTTGTAAGATTTTGAATGTCTTGATGACTAAAAATGTCGAATGAATCTATTGACCCTTGTCACTGATGTGAATGCTATTTGTAGCCTTAAAATGGATGCATGTTGAGAACGATGATGGACTTTTGATTCTATATTCATTATTGAATAATCTTCAATCATCTACATTGTAAAAAAAGTGAACTTGAACTTTTTGTAAAAGATTGAATGTCTTGATGACTAAAAATGTCGACTGAATTTATTGACCCTTGTCCTTGATGTGAATGCTATTTGTTGCCTTATAATCGATACATAGTGAGAACGATGATGATGTTTTCATTTTATATTGTTTATTGATGAACATTCATGCATTAAAAAAAGTAAGGTTGAATTTTTTGTAAGATTTTGAATCTGTTGATGACTAAAAATGTCAAATGAATCTATTGACCTTTGTCCCTGATGTGAATACTATTTGTTGCCTTAAAACAGATACATATTGAGAACAATGATGGACTTATGATTTTATATTGATTACTGAAGAACCTTAAATCTTCTGCATTGAAAAAAAATGTGAACCTGAAATTTTTGTAAGGAATTGAATGTCTTGATGACTAACAATGTCGAAAGAATCTATTGACCATAGTCGCTGAATGTTAAACTGAAAGCTATTTGTTGCCTTATAATCGATACATATTGAGAAAAACGATGGTCTTTTAATTTTATAATGTTTATTGATGAACATTCAATCTTCTGCATTAGAAAAAAGTGAACTTGAACTTTTTTTAAGATTTTGAATGTCTTGATAACTAAACATGTCGAATGAATCTATTGACCCTTGTCCCTGATGTGAATACTATTTGTTGCCTTAAAACAGATACATATTGAGAACAATGATGGACTTATGATTTTATATTGATTACTGAAGAACCTTAAATCTTCTGCATTGAAAAAAAATGTGAACCTGAAATTTTTGTAAGGAATTGAATGTCTTGATGACTAACAATGTCGAAAGAATCTATTGACCATAGTCGCTGAATGTTAAACTGAAAGCTATTTGTTGCCTTATAATCGATACATATTGAGAAAAACGATGGTCTTTTAATTTTATAATGTTTATTGATGAACATTCAATCTTCTGCATTAGAAAAAAGTGAACTTGAACTTTTTTTAAGATTTTGAATGTCTTGATAACTAAAAATGTCGAATGAATCTATTGACCCTTGTCCCTGATGTGAATGCTATTTGTTGCCTTATAACGGATACATATTGAGAACGATGATGAACTTATGATTTTATATTGATTACTGAAGAACCTTCAATCTTCTCCATTGAAAAAAAATGTGAACCCGAAATGTTTGTAAGGAATTGAATGTCTTGATGACTAACAATGTCGAATGAATCTATTGGCCATAGTCGCTGAATGTGATACTGAAAGCTATTTGTTGCCTTATAATCGATACATATTGAGAACAATGATGGTCTTTTAATTTTATATTGTTTATTGATGAACAACATTCAATCTTCTGCATTAAAAAAAAAAGTGAACTTGACTTTTTTGTAAGATTTTGAATGTCTTGATGACTAAAAATGTCGAATGAATCTATTGACCCTTGTCACTGATGTGAATGTTATTTGTTGCCTTAAAATGGATACATGTTGAGAACGATGATGGACTTTTGATTCTATATTCATTATTGAATAATCTTCAATCATCTGCATTGTAAAAAAAGTGAACTTGAACTTTTTGTAAAAGATTGAATGTCTTGATGACTAAAAATGTCGAATGAATTTATTGACCCTTGTCCTTGATGTGAATGCTATTTGTTGCCTTATAATCGATACATAGTGAGAACGATGATGATGTTTTCATTTTATATTGTTTATTGATGAACATTCAATCTTCTGCATTAAAAAAAGTAAGGTTGACTTTTTTGTAAGATTTTGAATCTGTTGATGACTAAAAATGTCAAATGAATCTATTGACCTTTGTCCCTGATGTGAATACTATTTGTTGCCTTAAAACAGATACATATTGAGAACAATGATGGACTTATGATTTTATATTGATTACTGAAGAACCTTAAATCTTCTGCATTGAAAAAAAATGTGAACCTGAAATATTTGTAAGGAATTGAATGTCTTGATGACTAACAATGTCGAAAGAATCTATTGACCATAGTCGCTGAATGTTAAACTGAAAGCTATTTGTTGCCTTATAATCAATACATATTGAGAACAATGATGGTCTTTTAATTTTATATTGTTTATTGATGAACATTCAATCTTCTGCATTAAAAAAAAAGTGAACTTGACTTTTTTTTAAGATTTTGAATGTCTTGATAACTAAAAATGTCGAATGAATCTATTGACCCTTGTCCCTGATGTGAATGCTATTTGTTGCCTTATAACGGATACATATTGAGAACGATGATGAACTTATGATTTTATATTGATTACTGAAGAACCTTCAATCTTCTGCATTGAAAAAAAATGTGAACCCGAAATGTTTGTAAGGAATTGAATGTCTTGATGACTAACAATGTCGAATGAATCTATTGGCCATAGTCGCTGAATGTTAAACTGAAAGCTATTTGTTGCCTTATAATCGATACATATTGAGAAAAACGATGGTCTTTTAATTTTATAATGTTTATTGATGAACATTCAATCTTCTGCATTAGAAAAAAGTGAACTTGAACTTTTTTTAAGATTTTGAATGTCTTGATAACTAAAAATGTCGAATGAATCTATTGACCCTTGTCCCTGATGTGAATGCTATTTGTTGCCTTATAACGGATACATATTGAGAACAATGATGAACTTTTGATTTTATATTGATTACTGAAGAACTTTCAATCTTCTGCCTTGAAAAAAAATGTGAACCCGAAATGTTTGTAAGGAATTGAATGTCTTGATGACTAACAATGTATGAATCTATTGGCCCTAGTCGCTGAATGTGAAACTGAAAGCTATTTGTTGTCTTATAATCAATACATATTGAGAACAATGATGGTCTTTTAATTTTATATTGTTTATTGATGAACATTCAATCTTCTGCATTAAAAAAAAAGTGAACTTGACTTTTTTTTAAGATTTTGAATGTCTTGATAACTAAAAATGTCGAATGAATCTATTGACCCTTGTCCCTGATGTGAATGCTATTTGTTGCCTTATAACGGATACATATTGAGAACGATGATGAACTTATGATTTTATATTGATTACTGAAGAACCTTCAATCTTCTGCATTGAAAAAAAATGTGAACCCGAAATGTTTGTAAGGAATTGAATGTCTTGATGACTAACAATGTCGAATGAATCTATTGGCCATAGTCGCTGAATGTGATACTGAAAGCTATTTGTTGCCTTATAATCGATACATATTGAGAACAATGATGGTCTTTTAATTTTATATTGTTTATTGATGAACAACATTCAATCTTCTGCATTAAAAAAAAAGTGAACTTGACTTTTTTGTAAGATTTTGAATGTCTTGATGACTAAAAATGTCGAATGAATCTATTGACCCTTGTCACTGATGTGAATGCTATTTGTAGCCTTAAAATGGATACATGTTGAGAACGATGATGGACTTTTGATTCTATATTCATTATTGAATAATCTTCAATCATCTACATTGTAAAAAAAGTGAACTTGAACTTTTTGTAAAAGATTGAATGTCTTGATGACTAAAAATGTCGAATGAATCTATTGACTCTTGTCCTTGATGTGAATGCTATTTGTTGCCTTATAATTGATACATATTGAGAACGATGATAGACTTATGATTTTATATTGATTAGTGAAGAACCTTCTTCAATCTGAAAAAAAAATGTGAACCCGAATTTTTTTTAAGGAATTGAATGTCTTGATGACTAACAATGTCGAATGAATCTATTGACCCTAGTCGCTGATTGTGAAACTAAAAGCTATTTGTTGCCTTATAATTGATACATATTGAGAACAATGATGGTCTTTTAACTTTATATTGTTTATTGAATAACCTTCAATCATCTGCATTGTAAAAAAAGTGAACTTGAACTTTTTGTAAAAGATTGAATGTCTTGATGACTAAAAATGTCGAATGAATTTATTGACCCTTGTCACTGATGTGAATGCTATTTGTAGCCTTAAAATGGATACATATTGAGAACAATGATGGACTTATGATTTTATATTGATTACTGAAGAACCTTAAATCTTCTGCATTGAAAAAAAATGTGAACCTGAAATTTTTGTAAGGAATTGAATGTCTTGATGACTAACAATGTCGAAAGAATCTATTGACCATAGTCGCTGAATGTTAAACTGAAAGCTATTTGTTGCCTTATAATCGATACATATTGAGAAAAACGATGGTCTTTTAATTTTATAATGTTTATTGATGAACATTCAATCTTCTGCATTAGAAAAAAGTGAACTTGAACTTTTTTTAAGATTTTGAATGTCTTGATAACTAAAAATGTCGAATGAATCTATTGACCCTTGTCCCTGATGTGAATGCTATTTGTTGCCTTATAACGGATACATATTGAGAACGATGATGAACTTATGATTTTATATTGATTACTGAAGAACCTTCAATCTTCTCCATTGAAAAAAAATGTGAACCCGAAATTTTTTTAAGGAATTGAATGTCTTGATGACTAACAATATCGAATGAATCTATTGACCCTAGTCTCTGATTGAGAAACTAAAAGCTATTTGTTGCCTTATAATCGATACATATTGAGGACAATGATGGTCTTTTAATTTTATATTGTTTATTGATGAACATTCAATCTTCTGCATTAAAAAAAAGTGAAATTGAACTTTTTGTAAGATTTTGAATCTCTTGATGACTAAAAATGTCGAATGAATCTATTGACTCTTGTCCTTGATGTGAATGCTATTTGTTGCCTTATAATTGATACATATTGAGAACAATGATGGACTTATGATTTTATATTGATTACTGAAGAACCTTAAATCTTCTGCATTGAAAAAAAATGTGAACCTGAAATATTTGTAAGGAATTGAATGTCTTGATGACTAACAATGTCGAAAGAATCTATTGACCATAGTCGCTGAATGTTAAACTGAAAGCTATTTGTTGCCTTATAATCGATACATATTGAGAAAAATGATGGTCTTTTAATTTTATAATGTTTATTGATGAACATTCAATCTTTTGCATTAAAAAAAAGTGAACTTGAACTTTTTGTAAGATTTTGAATGTCTTGATAACTAAAAATGTCGAATGAATCTGTTGACCCTTGTCCTTGATGTGAATGCTATTTGTTGCCTTATAACGGATACATATTGAGAACGATGATGAACTTTTGATTTTATATTGATTACTGAAGAACTTTCAATCTTCTGCCTTGAAAAAAAATGTGAACCCGAAATGTTTGTAAGGAATTGAATGTCTTGATGACTAACAATGTATGAATCTATTGGCCCTAGTCGCTGAATGTGAAACTGAAAGCTATTTGTTGTCTTATAATCAATACATATTGAGAACAATGATGGTCTTTTAATTTTATATTGTTTATTGATGAACATTCAATCTTCTGCATTAAAAAAAAAGTGAACTTGACTTTTTTTTAAGATTTTGAATGTCTTGATAACTAAAAATGTCGAATGAATCTATTGACCCTTGTCCCTGATGTGAATGCTATTTGTTGCCTTATAACGGATACATATTGAGAACGATGATGAACTTATGATTTTATATTGATTACTGAAGAACCTTCAATCTTCTGCATTGAAAAAAAATGTGAACCCGAAATGTTTGTAAGGAATTGAATGTCTTGATGACTAACAATGTCGAATGAATCTATTGGCCATAGTCGCTGAATGTGATACTGAAAGCTATTTGTTGCCTTATAATCGATACATATTGAGAACAATGATGGTCTTTTAATTTTATATTGTTTATTGATGAACAACATTCAATCTTCTGCATTAAAAAAAAAGTGAACTTGACTTTTTTGTAAGATTTTGAATGTCTTGATGACTAAAAATGTCGAATGAATCTATTGACCCTTGTCACTGATGTGAATGCTATTTGTAGCCTTAAAATGGATACATGTTGAGAACGATGATGGACTTTTGATTCTATATTCATTATTGAATAATCTTCAATCATCTACATTGTAAAAAAAGTGAACTTGAACTTTTTGTAAAAGATTGAATGTCTTGATGACTAAAAATGTCGAATGAATCTATTGACTCTTGTCCTTGATGTGAATGCTATTTGTTGCCTTATAATTGATACATATTGAGAACGATGATAGACTTATGATTTTATATTGATTAGTGAAGAACCTTCTTCAATCTGAAAAAAAAATGTGAACCCGAATTTTTTTTAAGGAATTGAATGTCTTGATGACTAACAATGTCGAATGAATCTATTGACCCTAGTCGCTGATTGTGAAACTAAAAGCTATTTGTTGCCTTATAATTGATACATATTGAGAACAATGATGGTCTTTTAACTTTATATTGTTTATTGAATAACCTTCAATCATCTGCATTGTAAAAAAAGTGAACTTGAACTTTTTGTAAAAGATTGAATGTCTTGATGACTAAAAATGTCGAATGAATTTATTGACCCTTGTCACTGATGTGAATGCTATTTGTAGCCTTAAAATGGATACATGTTGAGAACGATGATGGACTTTTGATTCTATATTCATTATTGAATAATCTTCAATCATCTACATTGTAAAAAAAGTGAACTTGAACTTTTTGTAAAAGATTGAATGTCTTGATGACTAAAAATGTCGAATGAATCTATTGACTCTTGTCCTTGATGTGAATGCTATTTGTTGCCTTATAATTGATACATATTGAGAACAATGATGGACTTATGATTTTATATTGATTACTGAAGAACCTTAAATCTTCTGCATTGAAAAAAAATGTGAACCTGAAATTTTTGTAAGGAATTGAATGTCTTGATGACTAACAATGTCGAAAGAATCTATTGACCATAGTCGCTGAATGTTAAACTGAAAGCTATTTGTTGCCTTATAATCGATACATATTGAGAAAAACGATGGTCTTTTAATTTTATAATGTTTATTGATGAACATTCAATCTTCTGCATTAGAAAAAAGTGAACTTGAACTTTTTTTAAGATTTTGAATGTCTTGATAACTAAAAATGTCGAATGAATCTATTGACCCTTGTCCCTGATGTGAATGCTATTTGTTGCCTTATAACGGATACATATTGAGAACGATGATGAACTTATGATTTTATATTGATTACTGAAGAACCTTCAATCTTCTCCATTGAAAAAAAATGTGAACCCGAAATGTTTGTAAGGAATTGAATGTCTTGATGACTAACAATGTCGAATGAATCTATTGGCCATAGTCGCTGAATGTGATACTGAAAGCTATTTGTTGCCTTATAATCGATACATATTGAGAACAATGATGGTCTTTTAATTTTATATTGTTTATTGATGAACAACATTCAATCTTCTGCATTAAAAAAAAAAGTGAACTTGACTTTTTTGTAAGATTTTGAATGTCTTGATGACTAAAAATGTCGAATGAATCTATTGACCCTTGTCACTGATGTGAATGTTATTTGTTGCCTTAAAATGGATACATGTTGAGAACGATGATGGACTTTTGATTCTATATTCATTATTGAATAATCTTCAATCATCTGCATTGTAAAAAAAGTGAACTTGAACTTTTTGTAAAAGATTGAATGTCTTGATGACTAAAAATGTCGAATGAATTTATTGACCCTTGTCCTTGATGTGAATGCTATTTGTTGCCTTATAATCGATACATAGTGAGAACGATGATGATGTTTTCATTTTATATTGTTTATTGATGAACATTCAATCTTCTGCATTAAAAAAAGTAAGGTTGACTTTTTTGTAAGATTTTGAATCTATTGATGACTAAAAATGTCAAATGAATCTATTGACCTTTGTCCCTGATGTGAATACTATTTGTTGCCTTAAAACAGATATATATTGAGAACAATGATGGACTTATGATTTTATATTGATTACTGAAGAACCTTAAATCTTCTGCATTGAAAAAAAATGTGAACCTGAAATTTTTGTAAGGAATTGAATGTCTTGATGACTAACAATGTCGAAAGAATCTATTGACCATAGTCGCTGAATGTTAAACTGAAAGCTATTTGTTGCCTTATAATCGATACATATTGAGAAAAACGATGGTCTTTTAATTTTATAATGTTTATTGATGAACATTCAATCTTCTGCATTAGAAAAAAGTGAACTTGAACTTTTTTTAAGATTTTGAATGTCTTGATAACTAAAAATGTCGAATGAATCTATTGACCCTTGTCCCTGATGTGAATGCTATTTGTTGCCTTATAACGGATACATATTGAGAACGATGATGAACTTATGATTTTATATTGATTACTGAAGAACCTTCAATCTTCTCCATTGAAAAAAAATGTGAACCCGAAATGTTTGTAAGGAATTGAATGTCTTGATGACTAACAATGTCGAATGAATCTATTGGCCATAGTCGCTGAATGTGATACTGAAAGCTATTTGTTGCCTTATAATCGATACATATTGAGAACAATGATGGTCTTTTAATTTTATATTGTTTATTGATGAACAACATTCAATCTTCTGCATTAAAAAAAAAGTGAACTTGACTTTTTTGTAAGATTTTGAATGTCTTGATGACTAAAAATGTCGAATGAATCTATTGACCCTTGTCACTGATGTGAATGTTATTTGTTGCCTTAAAATGGATACATGTTAAGAACGATGATGGACTTTTGATTCTATTTTCATTATTGAATAATCTTCAATCATCTGCATTGTAAAAAAAGTGAACTTGAACTTTTTGTAAAAGATTGAATGTCATGATGACTAAAAATGTCGAATGAATTTATTGACCCTTGTCCTTGATGTGAATGCTATTTGTTGCCTTATAATCGATACATAGTGAGAACGATGATGATGTTTTCATTTTATATTGTTTATTGATGAACATTCAATCTTCTGCATTAAAAAAAGTAAGGTTGACTTTTTTGTAAGATTTTGAATCTGTTGATGACTAAAAATGTCAAATGAATCTATTGACCTTTGTCCCTGATGTGAATACTATTTGTTGCCTTAAAACAGATACATATTGAGAACAATGATGGACTTATGATTTTATATTGATTACTGAAGAACCTTAAATCTTCTGCATTGAAAAAAAATGTGAACCTGAAATATTTGTAAGGAATTGAATGTCTTGATGACTAACAATGTCGAAAGAATCTATTGACCATAGTCGCTGAATGTTAAACTGAAAGCTATTTGTTGCCTTATAATCGATACATATTGAGAAAAATGATGGTCTTTTAATTTTATAATGTTTATTGATGAACATTCAATCTTTTGCATTAAAAAAAAGTGAACTTGAACTTTTTGTAAGATTTTGAATGTCTTGATAACTAAAAATGTCGAATGAATCTGTTGACCCTTGTCCTTGATGTGAATGCTATTTGTTGCCTTATAACGGATACATATTGAGAACGATGATGAACTTTTGATTTTATATTGATTACTGAAGAACTTTCAATCTTCTGCCTTGAAAAAAAATGTGAACCCGAAATGTTTGTAAGGAATTGAATGTCTTGATGACTAACAATGTATGAATCTATTGGCCCTAGTCGCTGAATGTGAAACTGAAAGCTATTTGTTGTCTTATAATCAATACATATTGAGAACAATGATGGTCTTTTAATTTTATATTGTTTATTGATGAACATTCAATCTTCTGCATTAAAAAAAAAGTGAACTTGACTTTTTTTTAAGATTTTGAATGTCTTGATAACTAAAAATGTCGAATGAATCTATTGACCCTTGTCCCTGATGTGAATGCTATTTGTTGCCTTATAACGGATACATATTGAGAACGATGATGAACTTATGATTTTATATTGATTACTGAAGAACCTTCAATCTTCTGCATTGAAAAAAAATGTGAACCCGACATGTTTGTAAGGAATTGAATGTCTTGATGACTAACAATGTCGAATGAATCTATTGGCCATAGTCGCTGAATGTGATACTGAAAGCTATTTGTTGCCTTATAATCGATACATATTGAGAACAATGATGGTCTTTTAATTTTATATTGTTTATTGATGAACAACATTCAATCTTCTGCATTAAAAAAAAAGTGAACTTGACTTTTTTGTAAGATTTTGAATGTCTTGATGACTAAAAATGTCGAATGAATCTATTGACCCTTGTCACTGATGTGAATGTTATTTGTTGCCTTAAAATGGATACATGTTGAGAACGATGATGGACTTTTGATTCTATATTCATTATTGAATAATCTTCAATCATCTGCATTGTAAAAAAAGTGAACTTGAACTTTTTGTAAAAGATTGAATGTCTTGATGACTAAAAATGCCGAATGAATTTATTGACCCTTGTCCTTGATGTGAATGCTATTTGTTGCCTTATAATCGATACATAGTGAGAACGATGATGATGTTTTCATTTTATATTGTTTATTGATGAACATTCAATCTTCTGCATTAAAAAAAGTAAGGTTGACTTTTTTGTAAGATTTTGAATCTGTTGATGACTAAAAATGTCAAATGAATCTATTGACCTTTGTCCCTGATGTGAATACTATTTGTTGCCTTAAAACAGATACATATTGAGAACAATGATGGACTTATGATTTTATATTGATTACTGAAGAACCTTAAATCTTCTGCATTGAAAAAAAATGTGAACCTGAAATATTTGTAAGGAATTGAATGTCTTGCTGACTAACAATGTCGAAAGAATCTATTGACCATAGTCGCTGAATGTTAAACTGAAAGCTATTTGTTGCCTTATAATCGATACATATTGAGAAAAATGATGGTCTTTTAATTTTATAATGTTTATTGATGAACATTCAATCTTTTGCATTAAAAAAAAGTGAACTTGAACTTTTTGTAAGATTTTGAATGTCTTGATAACTAAAAATGTCGAATGAATCTGTTGACCCTTGTCCTTGATGTGAATGCTATTTGTTGCCTTATAACGGATACATATTGAGAACGATGATGAACTTTTGATTTTATATTGATTACTGAAGAACTTTCAATCTTCTGCCTTGAAAAAAAATGTGAACCCGAAATGTTTGTAAGGAATTGAATGTCTTGATGACTAACAATGTATGAATCTATTGGCCCTAGTCGCTGAATGTGAAACTGAAAGCTATTTGTTGTCTTATAATCAATACATATTGAGAACAATGATGGTCTTTTAATTTTATATTGTTTATTGATGAACATTCAATCTTCTGCATTAAAAAAAAAGTGAACTTGAACTTTTTTTAAGATTTTGAATGTCTTGATAACTAAAAATGTCGAATGAATCTATTGACCCTTGTCCCTGATGTGAATGCTATTTGTTGCCTTATAACGGATACATATTGAGAACGATGATGAACTTATGATTTTATATTGATTACTGAAGAACCTTCAATCTTCTGCATTGAAAAAAAATGTGAACCCGAAATGTTTGTAAGGAATTGAATGTCTTGATGACTAACAATGTCGAATGAATCTATTGGCCATAGTCGCTGAATGTGATACTGAAAGCTATTTGTTGCCTTATAATCGATACATATTGAGAACAATGATGGTCTTTTAATTTTATATTGTTTATTGATGAACAACATTCAATCTTCTGCATTAAAAAAAAAGTGAACTTGACTTTTTTGTAAGATTTTGAATGTCTTGATGACTAAAAATGTCGAATGAATCTATTGACCCTTGTCACTGATGTGAATGCTATTTGTAGCCTTAAAATGGATACATGTTGAGAACGATGATGGACTTTTGATTCTATATTCATTATTGAATAATCTTCAATCATCTACATTGTAAAAAAAGTGAACTTGAACTTTTTGTAAAAGATTGAATGTCTTGATGACTAAAAATGTCGAATGAATCTATTGACTCTTGTCCTTGATGTGAATGCTATTTGTTGCCTTATAATTGATACATATTGAGAACGATGATAGACTTATGATTTTATATTGATTAGTGAAGAACCTTCTTCAATCTGAAAAAAAATGTGAACCCGAAATTTTTTTAAGGAATTGAATGTCTTGATGACTAACAATGTCGAATGAATCTATTGACCCTAGTCGCTGATTGTGAAACTAAAAGCTATTTGTTGCCTTATAATTGATACATATTGAGAACAATGATGGTCTTTTAACTTTATATTGTTTATTGAATAACCTTCAATCATCTGCATTGTAAAAAAAGTGAACTTGAACTTTTTGTAAAAGATTGAATGTCTTGATGACTAAAAATGTCGAATGAATTTATTGACCCTTGTCACTGATGTGAATGCTATTTGTAGCCTTAAAATGGATACATGTTGAGAACGATGATGGACTTTTGATTCTATATTCATTATTGAATAATCTTCAATCATCTACATTGTAAAAAAAGTGAACTTGAACTTTTTGTAAAAGATTGAATGTCTTGATGACTAAAAATGTCGAATGAATCTATTGACTCTTGTCCTTGATGTGAATGCTATTTGTTGCCTTATAATTGATACATATTGAGAACAATGATGGACTTATGATTTTATATTGATTACTGAAGAACCTTAAATCTTCTGCATTGAAAAAAAATGTGAACCTGAAATTTTTGTAAGGAATTGAATGTCTTGATGACTAACAATGTCGAAAGAATCTATTGACCATAGTCGCTGAATGTTAAACTGAAAGCTATTTGTTGCCTTATAATCGATACATATTGAGAAAAACGATGGTCTTTTAATTTTATAATGTTTATTGATGAACATTCAATCTTCTGCATTAGAAAAAAGTGAACTTGAACTTTTTTTAAGATTTTGAATGTCTTGATAACTAAAAATGTCGAATGAATCTATTGACCCTTGTCCCTGATGTGAATGCTATTTGTTGCCTTATAACGGATACATATTGAGAACGATGATGAACTTATGATTTTATATTGATTACTGAAGAACCTTCAATCTTCTCCATTGAAAAAAAATGTGAACTTGAACTTTTTGTAAAAGATTGAATGTCTTGATGACTAAAAATGTCGAATGAATTTATTGACCCTTGTCCTTGATGTGAATGCTATTTGTTGCCTTATAATCGATACATAGTGAGAACGATGATGATGTTTTCATTTTATATTGTTTATTGATGAACATTCAATCTTCTGCATTAAAAAAAGTAAGGTTGACTTTTTTGTAAGATTTTGAATCTATTGATGACTAAAAATGTCGAATGAATCTATTGACTCTTGTCCTTGATGTGAATGCTATTTGTTGCCTTATAATTGATACATATTGAGAACAATGATGGACTTATGATTTTATATTGATTACTGAAGAACCTTAAATCTTCTGCATTGAAAAAAAATGTGAACCTGAAATTTTTGTAAGGAATTGAATGTCTTGATGACTAACAATGTCGAAAGAATCTATTGACCATAGTCGCTGAATGTTAAACTGAAAGCTATTTGTTGCCTTATAATCGATACATATTGAGAAAAACGATGGTCTTTTAATTTTATAATGTTTATTGATGAACATTCAATCTTCTGCATTAGAAAAAAGTGAACTTGAACTTTTTTTAAGATTTTGAATGTCTTGATAACTAAAAATGTCGAATGAATCTATTGACCCTTGTCCCTGATGTGAATGCTATTTGTTGCCTTATAACGGATACATATTGAGAACAATGATGGACTTATGATTTTATATTGATTACTGAAGAACCTTAAATCTTCTGCATTGAAAAAAAATGTGAACCTGAAATTTTTGTAAGGAATTGAATGTCTTAATGACTAACAATGTCGAAAGAATCTATTGACCATAGTCGCTGAATGTTAAACTGAAAGCTATTTGTTGCCTTATAATCGATACATATTGAGAAAAATGATGGTCTTTTAATTTTATAATGTTTATTGATGAACATTCAATCTTCTGCATTAAAAAAAGTGAACTTGAACTTTTTGTAAAAGATTGAATGTCTTGATGACTAAAAATGTCGAATGAATCTATTGACTCTTGTCCTTGATGTGAATGCTATTTGTTGCCTTATAATTGATACATATTGAGAACGATGATAGACTTATGATTTTATATTGATTAGTGAAGAACCTTCTTCAATCTGAAAAAAAAAATGTGAACCCGAATTTTTTTTAAGGAATTGAATGTCTTGATGACTAACAATGTCGAATGAATCTATTGACCCTAGTCGCTGATTGTGAAACGAAAAGCTATTTGTTGCCTTATAATTGATACATATTGAGAACAATGATGGTCTTTTAACTTTATATTGTTTATTGAATAACCTTCAATCATCTGCATTGTAAAAAAAGTGAACTTGAACTTTTTGTAAAAGATTGAATGTCTTGATGACTAAAAATGTCGAATGAATTTATTGACCCTTGTCACTGATGTGAATGCTATTTGTAGCCTTAAAATGGATACATGTTGAGAACGATGATGGACTTTTGATTCTATATTCATTATTGAATAATCTTCAATCATCTACATTGTAAAAAAAGTGAACTTGAACTTTTTGTAAAAGATTGAATGTCTTGATGACTAAAAATGTCGAATGAATCTATTGACTCTTGTCCTTGATGTGAATGCTATTTGTTGCCTTATAATTGATACATATTGAGAACAATGATGGACTTATGATTTTATATTGATTACTGAAGAACCTTAAATCTTCTGCATTGAAAAAAAATGTGAACCTGAAATTTTTGTAAGGAATTGAATGTCTTGATGACTAACAATGTCGAAAGAATCTATTGACCATAGTCGCTGAATGTTAAACTGAAAGCTATTTGTTGCCTTATAATCGATACATATTGAGAAAAACGATGGTCTTTTAATTTTATAATGTTTATTGATGAACATTCAATCTTCTGCATTAGAAAAAAGTGAACTTGAACTTTTTTTAAGATTTTGAATGTCTTGATAACTAAAAATGTCGAATGAATCTATTGACCCTTGTCCCTGATGTGAATGCTATTTGTTGCCTTATAACGGATACATATTGAGAACGATGATGAACTTATGATTTTATATTGATTACTGAAGAACCTTCAATCTTCTCCATTGAAAAAAAATGTGAACCCGAAATGTTTGTAAGGAATTGAATGTCTTGATGACTAACAATGTCGAATGAATCTATTGGCCATAGTCGCTGAATGTGATACTGAAAGCTATTTGTTGCCTTATAATCGATACATATTGAGAACAATGATGGTCTTTTAATTTTATATTGTTTATTGATGAACAACATTCAATCTTCTGCATTAAAAAAAAAAGTGAACTTGACTTTTTTGTAAGATTTTGAATGTCTTGATGACTAAAAATGTCGAATGAATCTATTGACCCTTGTCACTGATGTGAATGTTATTTGTTGCCTTAAAATGGATACATGTTGAGAACGATGATGGACTTTTGATTCTATATTCATTATTGAATAATCTTCAATCATCTGCATTGTAAAAAAAGTGAACTTGAACTTTTTGTAAAAGATTGAATGTCTTGATGACTAAAAATGTCGAATGAATTTATTGACCCTTGTCCTTGATGTGAATGCTATTTGTTGCCTTATAATCGATACATAGTGAGAACGATGATGATGTTTTCATTTTATATTGTTTATTGATGAACATTCAATCTTCTGCATTAAAAAAAGTAAGGTTGACTTTTTTGTAAGATTTTGAATCTATTGATGACTAAAAATGTCAAATGAATCTATTGACCTTTGTCCCTGATGTGAATACTATTTGTTGCCTTAAAACAGATATATATTGAGAACAATGATGGACTTATGATTTTATATTGATTACTGAAGAACCTTAAATCTTCTGCATTGAAAAAAAATGTGAACCTGAAATTTTTGTAAGGAATTGAATGTCTTGATGACTAACAATGTCGAAAGAATCTATTGACCATAGTCGCTGAATGTTAAACTGAAAGCTATTTGTTGCCTTATAATCGATACATATTGAGAAAAACGATGGTCTTTTAATTTTATAATGTTTATTGATGAACATTCAATCTTCTGCATTAGAAAAAAGTGAACTTGAACTTTTTTTAAGATTTTGAATGTCTTGATAACTAAAAATGTCGAATGAATCTATTGACCCTTGTCCCTGATGTGAATGCTATTTGTTGCCTTATAACGGATACATATTGAGAACGATGATGAACTTATGATTTTATATTGATTACTGAAGAACCTTCAATCTTCTCCATTGAAAAAAAATGTGAACCCGAAATGTTTGTAAGGAATTGAATGTCTTGATGACTAACAATGTCGAATGAATCTATTGGCCATAGTCGCTGAATGTGATACTGAAAGCTATTTGTTGCCTTATAATCGATACATATTGAGAACAATGATGGTCTTTTAATTTTATATTGTTTATTGATGAACAACATTCAATCTTCTGCATTAAAAAAAAAGTGAACTTGACTTTTTTGTAAGATTTTGAATGTCTTGATGACTAAAAATGTCGAATGAATCTATTGACCCTTGTCACTGATGTGAATGTTATTTGTTGCCTTAAAATGGATACATGTTAAGAACGATGATGGACTTTTGATTCTATTTTCATTATTGAATAATCTTCAATCATCTGCATTGTAAAAAAAGTGAACTTGAACTTTTTGTAAAAGATTGAATGTCTTGATGACTAAAAATGTCGAATGAATTTATTGACCCTTGTCCCTGATGTGAATGCTATTTGTTGCCTTATAACGGATACATATTGAGAACGATGATGAACTTTTGATTTTATATTGATTACTGAAGAACTTTCAATCTTCTGCCTTGAAAAAAAATGTGAACCCGAAATGTTTGTAAGGAATTGAATGTCTTGATGACTAACAATGTCGTATGAATTTATTGACCCTTGTCCTTGATGTGAATGCTATTTGTTGCCTTATAATCGATACATAGTGAGAACGATGATGATGTTTTCATTTTATATTGTTTATTGATGAACATTCAATCTTCTGCATTAAAAAAAGTAAGGTTGACTTTTTTGTAAGATTTTGAATCTGTTGATGACTAAAAATGTCAAATGAATCTATTGACCTTTGTCCCTGATGTGAATACTATTTGTTGCCTTAAAACAGATACATATTGAGAACAATGATGGACTTATGATTTTATATTGATTACTGAAGAACCTTAAATCTTCTGCATTGAAAAAAAATGTGAACCTGAAATATTTGTAAGGAATTGAATGTCTTGATGACTAACAATGTCGAAAGAATCTATTGACCATAGTCGCTGAATGTTAAACTGAAAGCTATTTGTTGCCTTATAATCGATACATATTGAGAAAAATGATGGTCTTTTAATTTTATAATGTTTATTGATGAACATTCAATCTTTTGCATTAAAAAAAAGTGAACTTGAACTTTTTGTAAGATTTTGAATGTCTTGATAACTAAAAATGTCGAATGAATCTGTTGACCCTTGTCCTTGATGTGAATGCTATTTGTTGCCTTATAACGGATACATATTGAGAACGATGATGAACTTTTGATTTTATATTGATTACTGAAGAACTTTCAATCTTCTGCCTTGAAAAAAAATGTGAACCCGAAATGTTTGTAAGGAATTGAATGTCTTGATGACTAACAATGTATGAATCTATTGGCCCTAGTCGCTGAATGTGAAACTGAAAGCTATTTGTTGTCTTATAATCAATACATATTGAGAACAATGATGGTCTTTTAATTTTATATTGTTTATTGATGAACATTCAATCTTCTGCATTAAAAAAAAAGTGAACTTGACTTTTTTTTAAGATTTTGAATGTCTTGATAACTAAAAATGTCGAATGAATCTATTGACCCTTGTCCCTGATGTGAATGCTATTTGTTGCCTTATAACGGATACATATTGAGAACGATGATGAACTTATGATTTTATATTGATTACTGAAGAACCTTCAATCTTCTGCATTGAAAAAAAATGTGAACCCGACATGTTTGTAAGGAATTGAATGTCTTGATGACTAACAATGTCGAATGAATCTATTGGCCATAGTCGCTGAATGTGATACTGAAAGCTATTTGTTGCCTTATAATCGATACATATTGAGAACAATGATGGTCTTTTAATTTTATATTGTTTATTGATGAACAACATTCAATCTTCTGCATTAAAAAAAAAGTGAACTTGACTTTTTTGTAAGATTTTGAATGTCTTGATGACTAAAAATGTCGAATGAATCTATTGACCCTTGTCACTGATGTGAATGTTATTTGTTGCCTTAAAATGGATACATGTTGAGAACGATGATGGACTTTTGATTCTATATTCATTATTGAATAATCTTCAATCATCTGCATTGTAAAAAAAGTGAACTTGAACTTTTTGTAAAAGATTGAATGTCTTGATGACTAAAAATGCCGAATGAATTTATTGACCCTTGTCCTTGATGTGAATGCTATTTGTTGCCTTATAATCGATACATAGTGAGAACGATGATGATGTTTTCATTTTATATTGTTTATTGATGAACATTCAATCTTCTGCATTAAAAAAAGTAAGGTTGACTTTTTTGTAAGATTTTGAATCTGTTGATGACTAAAAATGTCAAATGAATCTATTGACCCTTGTCCCTGATGTGAATACTATTTGTTGCCTTAAAACAGATACATATTGAGAACAATGATGGACTTATGATTTTATATTGATTACTGAAGAACCTTAAATCTTCTGCATTGAAAAAAAATGTGAACCTGAAATATTTGTAAGGAATTGAATGTCTTGCTGACTAACAATGTCGAAAGAATCTATTGACCATAGTCGCTGAATGTTAAACTGAAAGCTATTTGTTGCCTTATAATCGATACATATTGAGAAAAATGATGGTCTTTTAATTTTATAATGTTTATTGATGAACATTCAATCTTTTGCATTAAAAAAAAGTGAACTTGAACTTTTTGTAAGATTTTGAATGTCTTGATAACTAAAAATGTCGAATGAATCTGTTGACCCTTGTCCTTGATGTGAATGCTATTTGTTGCCTTATAACGGATACATATTGAGAACGATGATGAACTTTTGATTTTATATTGATTACTGAAGAACTTTCAATCTTCTGCCTTGAAAAAAAATGTGAACCCGAAATGTTTGTAAGGAATTGAATGTCTTGATGACTAACAATGTATGAATCTATTGGCCCTAGTCGCTGAATGTGAAACTGAAAGCTATTAGTTGTCTTATAATCAATACATATTGAGAACAATGATGGTCTTTTAATTTTATATTGTTTATTGATGAACATTCAATCTTCTGCATTAAAAAAAAAGTGAACTTGAACTTTTTTTAAGATTTTGAATGTCTTGATAACTAAAAATGTCTAATGAATCTATTGACCCTTGTCCCTGATGTGAATGCTATTTGTTGCCTTATAACGGATACATATTGAGAACGATGATGAACTTATGATTTTATATTGATTACTGAAGAACCTTCAATCTTCTGCATTGAAAAAAAATGTGAACCCGAAATGTTTGTAAGGAATTGAATGTCTTGATGACTAACAATGTCGAATGAATCTATTGGCCATAGTCGCTGAATGTGATACTGAAAGCTATTTGTTGCCTTATAATCGATACATATTGAGAACAATGATGGTCTTTTAATTTTATATTGTTTATTGATGAACAACATTCAATCTTCTGCATTAAAAAAAAAGTGAACTTGACTTTTTTGTAAGATTTTGAATGTCTTGATGACTAAAAATGTCGAATGAATCTATTGACCCTTGTCACTGATGTGAATGCTATTTGTAGCCTTAAAATGGATACATGTTGAGAACGATGATGGACTTTTGATTCTATATTCATTATTGAATAATCTTCAATCATCTACATTGTAAAAAAAGTGAACTTGAACTTTTTGTAAAAGATTGAATGTCTTGATGACTAAAAATGTCGAATGAATCTATTGACTCTTGTCCTTGATGTGAATGCTATTTGTTGCCTTATAATTGATACATATTGAGAACGATGATGAACTTATGATTTTATATTGATTACTGAAGAACCTTCAATCTTCTGCATTGAAAAAAAATGTGAACCCGAAATGTTTGTAAGGAATTGAATGTCTTGATGACTAACAATGTCGAATGAATCTATTGACCCTAGTCGCTGATTGTGAAACTAAAAGCTATTTGTTGCCTTAAAATGGATACATGTTGAGAACGATGATGGACTTTTGATTCTATATTCATTATTGAATAATCTTCAATCATCTACATTGTAAAAAAAGTGAACTTGAACTTTTTGTAAAAGATTGAATGTCTTGATGACTAAAAATGTCGAATGAATCTATTGACTCTTGTCCTTGATGTGAATGCTATTTGTTGCCTTATAATTGATACATATTGAGAACAATGATGGACTTATGATTTTATATTGATTACTGAAGAACCTTAAATCTTCTGCATTGAAAAAAAATGTGAACCTGAAATTTTTGTAAGGAATTGAATGTCTTGATGACTAACAATGTCGAAAGAATCTATTGACCATAGTCGCTGAATGTTAAACTGAAAGCTATTTGTTGCCTTATAATCGATACATATTGAGAAAAACGATGGTCTTTTAATTTTATAATGTTTATTGATGAACATTCAATCTTCTGCATTAGAAAAAAGTGAACTTGAACTTTTTTTAAGATTTTGAATGTCTTGATAACTAAAAATGTCGAATGAATCTATTGACCCTTGTCCCTGATGTGAATGCTATTTGTTGCCTTATAACGGATACATATTGAGAACGATGATGAACTTATGATTTTATATTGATTACTGAAGAACCTTCAATCTTCTCCATTGAAAAAAAATGTGAACCCGAAATGTTTGTAAGGAATTGAATGTCTTGATGACTAACAATGTCGAATGAATCTATTGGCCATAGTCGCTGAATGTGATACTGAAAGCTATTTGTTACCTTATAATCGATACATATTGAGAACAATGATGGTCTTTTAATTTTATATTGTTTATTGATGAACAACATTCAATCTTCTGCATTAAAAAAAAAGTGAACTTGACTTTTTTGTAAGATTTTTAATGTCTTGATGAATAAAAATGTCGAATGAATCTATTGACCCTTGTCACTGATGTGAATGTTATTTGTTGCCTTAAAATGGATACATGTTGAGAACGATGATGGACTTTTGATTCTATATTCATTATTGAATAATCTTCAATCATCTGCATTGTAAAAAAAGTGAACTTGAACTTTTTGTAAAAGATTGAATGTCTTGATGACTAAAAATGTCGAATGAATTTATTGACCCTTGTCCTTGATGTGAATGCTATTTGTTGCCTTATAATCGATACATAGTGAGAACGATGATGATGTTTTCATTTTATATTGTTTATTGATGAACATTCAATCTTCTGCATTAAAAAAAGTAAGGTTGACTTTTTTGTAAGATTTTGAATCTATTGATGACTAAAAATGTCGAATGAATCTATTGACTCTTGTCCTTGATGTGAATGCTATTTGTTGCCTTATAATTGATACATATTGAGAACAATGATGGACTTATGATTTTATATTGATTACTGAAGAACCTTAAATCTTCTGCATTGAAAAAAAATGTGAACCTGAAATTTTTGTAAGGAATTGAATGTCTTGATGACTAACAATGTCGAAAGAATCTATTGACCATAGTCGCTGAATGTTAAACTAAAAGCTATTTGTTGCCTTATAATCGATACATATTGAGAAAAACGATGGTCTTTTAATTTTATAATGTTTATTGATGAACATTCAATCTTCTGCATTAGAAAAAAGTGAACTTGAACTTTTTTTAAGATTTTGAATGTCTTGATAACTAAAAATGTCGAATGAATCTATTGACCCTTGTCCCTGATGTGAATGCTATTTGTTGCCTTATAACGGATACATATTGAGAACAATGATGGACTTATGATTTTATATTGATTACTGAAGAACCTTAAATCTTCTGCATTGAAAAAAAATGTGAACCTGAAATTTTTGTAAGGAATTGAATGTCTTAATGACTAACAATGTCGAAAGAATCTATTGACCATAGTCGCTGATTGTGAAACTAAAAGCTATTTGTTGCCTTATAATTGATACATATTGAGAACAATGATGGTCTTTTAACTTTATATTGTTTATTGAATAACCTTCAATCATCTGCATTGTAAAAAAAGTGAACTTGAACTTTTTGTAAAAGATTGAATGTCTTGATGACTAAAAATGTCGAATGAATTTATTGACCCTTGTCACTGATGTGAATGCTATTTGTAGCCTTAAAATGGATACATGTTGAGAACGATGATGGACTTTTGATTCTATATTCATTATTGAATAATCTTCAATCATCTACATTGTAAAAAAAGTGAACTTGAACTTTTTGTAAAAGATTGAATGTCTTGATGACTAAAAATGTCGAATGAATCTATTGACTCTTGTCCTTGATGTGAATGCTATTTGTTGCCTTATAATTGATACATATTGAGAACAATGATGGACTTATGATTTTATATTGATTACTGAAGAACCTTAAATCTTCTGCATTGAAAAAAAATGTGAACCTGAAATTTTTGTAAGGAATTGAATGTCTTGATGACTAACAATGTCGAAAGAATCTATTGACCATAGTCGCTGAATGTTAAACTGAAAGCTATTTGTTGCCTTATAATCGATACATATTGAGAAAAACGATGGTCTTTTAATTTTATAATGTTTATTGATGAACATTCAATCTTCTGCATTAGAAAAAAGTGAACTTGAACTTTTTTTAAGATTTTGAATGTCTTGATAACTAAAAATGTCGAATGAATCTATTGACCCTTGTCCCTGATGTGAATGCTATTTGTTGCCTTATAACGGATACATATTGAGAACAATGATGGACTTATGATTTTATATTGATTACTGAAGAACCTTAAATCTTCTGCATTGAAAAAAAATGTGAACCTGAAATTTTTGTAAGGAATTGAATGTCTTAATGACTAACAATGTCGAAAGAATCTATTGACCATAGTCGCTGATTGTGAAACTAAAAGCTATTTGTTGCCTTATAATTGATACATATTGAGAACAATGATGGTCTTTTAACTTTATATTGTTTATTGAATAACCTTCAATCATCTGCATTGTAAAAAAAGTGAACTTGAACTTTTTGTAAAAGATTGAATGTCTTGATGACTAAAAATGTCGAATGAATTTATTGACCCTTGTCACTGATGTGAATGCTATTTGTAGCCTTAAAATGGATACATGTTGAGAACGATGATGGACTTTTGATTCTATATTCATTATTGAATAATCTTCAATCATCTACATTGTAAAAAAAGTGAACTTGAACTTTTTGTAAAAGATTGAATGTCTTGATGACTAAAAATGTCGAATGAATCTATTGACTCTTGTCCTTGATGTGAATGCTATTTGTTGCCTTATAATTGATACATATTGAGAACAATGATGGACTTATGATTTTATATTGATTACTGAAGAACCTTAAATCTTCTGCATTGAAAAAAAATGTGAACCTGAAATTTTTGTAAGGAATTGAATGTCTTGATGACTAACAATGTCGAAAGAATCTATTGACCATAGTCGCTGAATGTTAAACTGAAAGCTATTTGTTGCCTTATAATCGATACATATTGAGAAAAACGATGGTCTTTTAATTTTATAATGTTTATTGATGAACATTCAATCTTCTGCATTAGAAAAAAGTGAACTTGAACTTTTTTTAAGATTTTGAATGTCTTGATAACTAAAAATGTCGAATGAATCTATTGACCCTTGTCCCTGATGTGAATGCTATTTGTTGCCTTATAACGGATACATATTGAGAACAATGATGGACTTATGATTTTATATTGATTACTGAAGAACCTTAAATCTTCTGCATTGAAAAAAAATGTGAACCTGAAATTTTTGTAAGGAATTGAATGTCTTAATGACTAACAATGTCGAAAGAATCTATTGACCATAGTCGCTGAATGTTAAACTGAAAGCTATTTGTTGCCTTATAATCGATACATATTGAGAAAAATGATGGTCTTTTAATTTTATAATGTTTATTGATGAACATTCAATCTTCTGCATTAAAAAAAAGTGAACTTGAACTTTTTGTAAGATTTTGAATGTTTTGATAACTAAAAATGTCGAATGAATCTATTGACCCTTGTCCCTGATGTGAATGCTATTTGTTGCCTTATAACGGATACATATTGAGAACGATGATGAACTTATGATTTTATATTGATTACTGAAGAACCTTAAATCTTCTGCATTGAAAAAAAATGTGAACCTGAAATATTTGTAAGGAATTGAATGTCTTGCTGACTAACAATGTCGAAAGAATCTATTGACCATAGTCGCTGAATGTTAAACTGAAAGCTATTTGTTGCCTTATAATCGATACATATTGAGAAAAATGATGGTCTTTTAATTTTATAATGTTTATTGATGAACATTCAATCTTTTGCATTAAAAAAAAGTGAACTTGAACTTTTTGTAAGATTTTGAATGTCTTGATAACTAAAAATGTCGAATGAATCTGTTGACCCTTGTCCTTGATGTGAATGCTATTTGTTGCCTTATAACGGATACATATTGAGAACGATGATGAACTTTTGATTTTATATTGATTACTGAAGAACTTTCAATCTTCTGCCTTGAAAAAAAATGTGAACCCGAAATGTTTGTAAGGAATTGAATGTCTTGATGACTAACAATGTATGAATCTATTGGCCCTAGTCGCTGAATGTGAAACTGAAAGCTATTAGTTGTCTTATAATCAATACATATTGAGAACAATGATGGTCTTTTAATTTTATATTGTTTATTGATGAACATTCAATCTTCTGCATTAAAAAAAAAGTGAACTTGAACTTTTTTTAAGATTTTGAATGTCTTGATAACTAAAAATGTCGAATGAATCTATTGACCCTTGTCCCTGATGTGAATGCTATTTGTTGCCTTATAACGGATACATATTGAGAACGATGATGAACTTATGATTTTATATTGATTACTGAAGAACCTTCAATCTTCTGCATTGAAAAAAAATGTGAACCCGAAATGTTTGTAAGGAATTGAATGTCTTGATGACTAACAATGTCGAATGAATCTATTGGCCATAGTCGCTGAATGTGATACTGAAAGCTATTTGTTGCCTTATAATCGATACATATTGAGAACAATGATGGTCTTTTAATTTTATATTGTTTATTGATGAACAACATTCAATCTTCTGCATTAAAAAAAAAGTGAACTTGACTTTTTTGTAAGATTTTGAATGTCTTGATGACTAAAAATGTCGAATGAATCTATTGACCCTTGTCACTGATGTGAATGCTATTTGTAGCCTTAAAATGGATACATGTTGAGAACGATGATGGACTTTTGATTCTATATTCATTATTGAATAATCTTCAATCATCTACATTGTAAAAAAAGTGAACTTGAACTTTTTGTAAAAGATTGAATGTCTTGATGACTAAAAATGTCGAATGAATCTATTGACTCTTGTCCTTGATGTGAATGCTATTTGTTGCCTTATAATTGATACATATTGAGAACGATGATAGACTTATGATTTTATATTGATTAGTGAAGAACCTTCTTCAATCTGAAAAAAAAATGTGAACCCGAAATTTTTTTAAGGAATTAAATGTCTTGATGACTAACAATGTCGAATGAATCTATTGACCCTAGTCGCTGATTGTGAAACTAAAAGCTATTTGTTGCCTTATAATTAATACATATTGAGAACAATGATGGTCTTTTAACTTTATATTGTTTATTGAATAACCTTCAATCATCTGCATTGTAAAAAAAGTGAACTTGAACTTTTTGTAAAAGATTGAATGTCTTGATGACTAAAAATGTCGAATGAATTTATTGACCCTTGTCACTGATGTGAATGCTATTTGTAGCCTTAAAATGGATACATGTTGAGAACGATGATGGACTTTTGATTCTATATTCATTATTGAATAATCTTCAATCATCTACATTGTAAAAAAAGTGAACTTGAACTTTTTGTAAAAGATTGAATGTCTTGATGACTAAAAATGTCGAATGAATCTATTGACTCTTGTCCTTGATGTGAATGCTATTTGTTGCCTTATAATTGATACATATTGAGAACAATGATGGACTTATGATTTTATATTGATTACTGAAGAACCTTAAATCTTCTGCATTGAAAAAAAATGTGAACCTGAAATTTTTGTAAGGAATTGAATGTCTTGATGACTAACAATGTCGAAAGAATCTATTGACCATAGTCGCTGAATGTTAAACTGAAAGCTATTTGTTACCTTATAATCGATACATATTGAGAACAATGATGGTCTTTTAATTTTATATTGTTTATTGATGAACAACATTCAATCTTCTGCATTAAAAAAAAAGTGAACTTGACTTTTTTGTAAGATTTTTAATGTCTTGATGACTAAAAATGTCGAATGAATCTATTGACCCTTGTCACTGATGTGAATGCTATTTGTAGCCTTAAAATGGATACATGTTGAGAACGATGATGGACTTTTGATTCTATATTCATTATTGAATAATCTTCAATCATCTACATTGTAAAAAAAGTGAACTTGAACTTTTTGTAAAAGATTGAATGTCTTGATGACTAAAAATGTCGAATGAATCTATTGACTCTTGTCCTTGATGTGAATGCTATTTGTTGCCTTATAATTGATACATATTGAGAACAATGATGGACTTATGATTTTATATTGATTACTGAAGAACCTTAAATCTTCTGCATTGAAAAAAAATGTGAACCTGAAATTTTTGTAAGGAATTGAATGTCTTGATGACTAACAATGTCGAAAGAATCTATTGACCATAGTCGCTGAATGTTAAACTGAAAGCTATTTGTTGCCTTATAATCGATACATATTGAGAAAAACTATGGTCTTTTAATTTTATAATGTTTATTGATGAACATTCAATCTTCTGCATTAGAAAAAAGTGAACTTGAACTTTTTTTAAGATTTTGAATGTCTTGATAACTAAAAATGACGAATGAATCTATTGACCCTTGTCCCTGATGTGAATGCTATTTGTTGCCTTATAACGGATACATATTGAGAACAATGATGGACTTATGATTTTATATTGATTACTGAAGAACCTTAAATCTTCTGCATTGAAAAAAAATGTGAACCTGAAATTTTTGTAAGGAATTGAATGTCTTAATGACTAACAATGTCGAAAGAATCTATTGACCATAGTCGCTGAATGTTAAACTGAAAGCTATTTGTTGCCTTATAATCGATACATATTGAGAAAAATGATGGTCTTTTAATTTTATAATGTTTATTGATGAACATTCAATCTTCTGCATTAAAAAAAAGTGAACTTGAACTTTTTGTAAGATTTTGAATGTTTTGATAACTAAAAATGTCGAATGAATCTATTGACCCTTGTCCCTGATGTGAATGCTATTTGTTGCCTTATAACGGATACATATTGAGAACGATGATGAACTTATGATTTTATATTGATTACTGAAGAACCTTAAATCTTCTGCATTGAAAAAAAATGTGAACCTGAAATATTTGTAAGGAATTGAATGTCTTGCTGACTAACAATGTCGAAAGAATCTATTGACCATAGTCGCTGAATGTTAAACTGAAAGCTATTTGTTGCCTTATAATCGATACATATTGAGAAAAATGATGGTCTTTTAATTTTATAATGTTTATTGATGAACATTCAATCTTTTGCATTAAAAAAAAGTGAACTTGAACTTTTTGTAAGATTTTGAATGTCTTGATAACTAAAAATGTCGAATGAATCTGTTGACCCTTGTCCTTGATGTGAATGCTATTTGTTGCCTTATAACGGATACATATTGAGAACGATGATGAACTTTTGATTTTATATTGATTACTAAAGAACTTTCAATCTTCTGCCTTGAAAAAAAATGTGAACCCGAAATGTTTGTAAGGAATTGAATGTCTTGATGACTAACAATGTATGAATCTATTGGCCCTAGTCGCTGAATGTGAAACTGAAAGCTATTAGTTGTCTTATAATCAATACATATTGAGAACAATGATGGTCTTTTAATTTTATATTGTTTATTGATGAACATTCAATCTTCTGCATTAAAAAAAAAGTGAACTTGAACTTTTTTTAAGATTTTGAATGTCTTGATAACTAAAAATGTCGAATGAATCTATTGACCCTTGTCCCTGATGTGAATGCTATTTGTTGCCTTATAACGGATACATATTGAGAACGATGATGAACTTATGATTTTATATTGATTACTGAAGAACCTTCAATCTTCTGCATTGAAAAAAAATGTGAACCCGAAATGTTTGTAAGGAATTGAATGTCTTGATGACTAACAATGTCGAATGAATCTATTGGCCATAGTCGCTGAATGTGATACTGAAAGCTATTTGTTGCCTTATAATCGATACATATTGAGAACAATGATGGTCTTTTAATTTTATATTGTTTATTGATGAACAACATTCAATCTTCTGCATTAAAAAAAAAGTGAACTTGACTTTTTTGTAAGATTTTGAATGTCTTGATGACTAAAAATGTCGAATGAATCTATTGACCCTTGTCACTGATGTGAATGCTATTTGTAGCCTTAAAATGGATACATGTTGAGAACGATGATGGACTTTTGATTCTATATTCATTATTGAATAATCTTCAATCATCTACATTGTAAAAAAAGTGAACTTGAACTTTTTGTAAAAGATTGAATGTCTTGATGACTAAAAATGTCGAATGAATCTATTGACTCTTGTCCTTGATGTGAATGCTATTTGTTGCCTTATAATTGATACATATTGAGAACGATGATAGACTTATGATTTTATATTGATTAGTGAAGAACCTTCTTCAATCTGAAAAAAAAATGTGAACCCGAAATTTTTTTAAGGAATTAAATGTCTTGATGACTAACAATGTCGAATGAATCTATTGACCCTAGTCGCTGATTGTGAAACTAAAAGCTATTTGTTGCCTTATAATTGATACATATTGAGAACAATGATGGTCTTTTAACTTTATATTGTTTATTGAATAACCTTCAATCATCTGCATTGTAAAAAAAGTGAACTTGAACTTTTTGTAAAAGATTGAATGTCTTGATGACTAAAAATGTCGAATGAATTTATTGACCCTTGTCACTGATGTGAATGCTATTTGTAGCCTTAAAATGGATACATGTTGAGAACGATGATGGACTTTTGATTCTATATTCATTATTGAATAATCTTCAATCATCTACATTGTAAAAAAAGTGAACTTGAACTTTTTGTGAAAGATTGAATGTCTTGATGACTAAAAATGTCGAATGAATCTATTGACTCTTGTCCTTGATGTGAATGCTATTTGTTGCCTTATAATTGATACATATTGAGAACAATGATGGACTTATGATTTTATATTGATTACTGAAGAACCTTAAATCTTCTGCATTGAAAAAAAATGTGAACCTGAAATTTTTGTAAGGAATTGAATGTCTTGATGACTAACAATGTCGAAAGAATCTATTGACCATAGTCGCTGAATGTTAAACTGAAAGCTATTTGTTACCTTATAATCGATACATATTGAGAACAATGATGGTCTTTTAATTTTATATTGTTTATTGATGAACAACATTCAATCTTCTGCATTAAAAAAAAAGTGAACTTGACTTTTTTGTAAGATTTTTAATGTCTTGATGACTAAAAATGTCGAATGAATCTATTGACCCTTGTCACTGATGTGAATGCTATTTGTAGCCTTAAAATGGATACATGTTGAGAACGATGATGGACTTTTGATTCTATATTCATTATTGAATAATCTTCAATCATCTACATTGTAAAAAAAGTGAACTTGAACTTTTTGTAAAAGATTGAATGTCTTGATGACTAAAAATGTCGAATGAATCTATTGACTCTTGTCCTTGATGTGAATGCTATTTGTTGCCTTATAATTGATACATATTGAGAACGATGATAGACTTATGATTTTATATTGATTAGTGAAGAACCTTCTTCAATCTGAAAAAAAAATGTGAACCCGAAATTTTTTTAAGGAATTAAATGTCTTGATGACTAACAATGTCGAATGAATCTATTGGCCATAGTCGCTGAATGTGATACTGAAAGCTATTTGTTACCTTATAATCGATACATATTGAGAACAATGATGGTCTTTTAATTTTATATTGTTTATTGATGAACAACATTCAATCTTCTGCATTAAAAAAAAAGTGAACTTGACTTTTTTGTAAGATTTTTAATGTCTTGATGACTAAAAATGTCGAATGAATCTATTGACCCTTGTCACTGATGTGAATGTTATTTGTTGCCTTAAAATGGATACATGTTGAGAACGATGATGGACTTTTGATTCTATATTCATTATTGAATAATCTTCAATCATCTGCATTGTAAAAAAAGTGAACTTGAACTTTTTGTAAAAGATTGAATGTCTTGATGACTAAAAATGTCGAATGAATTTATTGACCCTTGTCCTTGATGTGAATGCTATTTGTTGCCTTATAATCGATACATAGTGAGAACGATGATGATGTTTTCATTTTATATTGTTTATTGATGAACATTCAATCTTCTGCATTAAAAAAAGTAAGGTTGACTTTTTTGTAAGATTTTGAATCTATTGATGACTAAAAATGTCGAATGAATCTATTGACTCTTGTCCTTGATGTGAATGCTATTTGTTGCCTTATAATTGATACATATTGAGAACAATGATGGACTTATGATTTTATATTGATTACTGAAGAACCTTAAATCTTCTGCATTGAAAAAAAATGTGAACCTGAAATTTTTGTAAGGAATTGAATGTCTTGATGACTAACAATGTCGAAAGAATCTATTGACCATAGTCGCTGAATGTTAAACTGAAAGCTATTTGTTGCCTTATAATCGATACATATTGAGAAAAACGATGGTCTTTTAATTTTATAATGTTTATTGATGAACATTCAATCTTCTGCATTAGAAAAAAGTGAACTTGAACTTTTTTTAAGATTTTGAATGTCTTGATAACTAAAAATGTCGAATGAATCTATTGACCCTTGTCCCTGATGTGAATACTATTTGTTGCCTTAAAACAGATACATATTGAGAACAATGATGGACTTATGATTTTATATTGATTACTGAAGAACCTTAAATCTTCTGCATTGAAAAAAAATGTGAACCTGAAATTTTTGTAAGGAATTGAATGTCTTGATGACTAACAATGTCGAAAGAATCTATTGACCATAGTCCTTGAATGTTAAACTGAAAGCTATTTGTTGCCTTATAATCGAAACATATTGAGAAAAACGATGGTCTTTTAATTTTATAATGTTTATTGATGAACATTCAATCTTCTGCATTAGAAAAAAGTGAACTTGAACTTTTTTTAAGATTTTGAATGTCTTGATAACTAAACATGTCGAATGAATCTATTGACCCTTGTCCCTGATGTGAATACTATTTGTTGCCTTAAAACAGATACATATTGAGAACAATGATGGACTTATGATTTTATATTGATTACTGAAGAACCTTAAATCTTCTGCATTGAAAAAAAATGTGAACCTGAAATTTTTGTAAGGAATTGAATGTCTTGATGACTAACAATGTCGAATGAATCTATTGACCATAGTCGCTGAATGTTAAACTGAAAGCTATTTGTTGCCTTATAATCGATACATATTGAGAAAAATGATGGTCTTTTAATTTTATAATGTTTATTGATGAACATTCAATCTTCTGCATTAAAAAAAAGTGAACTTGAACTTTTTGTAAGATTTTGAATGTTTTGATAACTAAAAATGTCGAATGAATCTGTTGACCCTTGTCCTTGATGTGAATGCTATTTGTTGCCTTATAACGGATACATATTGAGAACGATGATGAACTTTTGATTTTATATTAATTACTGAAGAACTTTCAATCTTCTGCCTTGAAAAAAAATGTGAACCCGAAATGTTTGTAAGGAATTGAATGTCTTGATGACTAACAATGTATGAATCTATTGGCCCTAGTCGCTGAATGTGAAACTGAAAGCTATTTGTAGTCTTATAATCAATACATATTGATCACAATGATGGTCTTTTAATTTTATATTGTTTATTGATGAACATTCAATCTTCTGCATTAAAAAAAAAGTGAACTTGACTTTTTTGTAAGATTTTGAATGTCTTGATGACTAAAAATGTCGAATGAATCTATTGACCCTTGTCCCTGATGTGAATGCTATTTGTTGCCTTAAAATGGATACATGTTGAGAACGATGATGGACTTTTGATTCTATATTCATTATTGAATAACCTTCAATCATCTGCATTGTAAAAAAAGTGAACTTGAACATTTTGTAAAAGATTGAATGTCTTGATGACTAAAAATGTCGAATGAATTTATTGACCCTTGTCCTTGATGTGAATGCTATTTGTTGCCTTATAATCGATACATAGTGAGAACGATGATGATGTTTTCATTTTATATTGTTTATTGATGAACATTCAATCTTCTGCATTAAAAAAAGTAAGGTTGACTTTTTTGTAAGATTTTGAATCTGTTGATGACTAAAAATGTCAAATGAATCTATTGACCCTTGTCCCTGATGTGAATACTATTTGTTGCCTTAAAACAGATACATATTGAGAACAATGATGGACTTATGATTTTATATTGATTACTGAAGAACCTTAAATCTTCTGCATTGAAAAAAAATGTGAACCTGAAATTTTTGTAAGGAATTGAATGTCTTGATGACTAACAATGTCGAAAGAATCTATTGACCATAGTCGCTGAATGTTAAACTGAAAGCTATTTGTTGCCTTATAATCGATACATATTGAGAAAAACGATGGTCTTTTAATTTTATAATGTTTATTGATGAACATTCAATCTTCTGCATTAGAAAAAAGTGAACTTGAACTTTTTTTAAGATTTTGAATGTCTTGATAACTAAAAATGTCGAATGAATCTATTGACCCTTGTCCCTGATGTGAATGCTATTTGTTGCCTTATAACGGATACATATTGAGAACGATGATGAACTTATGATTTTATATTGATTACTGAAGAACCTTCAATCTTCTGCATTGAAAAAAAATGTGAACCCGAAATGTTTGTAAGGAATTGAATGTCTTGATGACTAACAATGTCGAATGAATCTATTGGCCATAGTCGCTGAATGTGATACTGAAAGCTATTTGTTGCCTTATAATCGATACATATTGAGAACAATGATGGTCTTTTAATTTTATATTGTTTATTGATGAACAACATTCAATCTTCTGCATTAAAAAAAAAGTGAACTTGACTTTTTTGTAAGATTTTGAATGTCTTGATGACTAAAAATGTCGAATGAATCTATTGACCCTTGTCACTGATGTGAATGCTATTTGTTGCCTTAAAATGGATACATGTTGAGAACGATGATGGACTTTTGATTCTATATTCATTATTGAATAATCTTCAATCATCTACATTGTAAAAAAAGTGAACTTGAACTTTTTGTAAAAGATTGAATGTCTTGATGACTAAAAATGTCGAATGAATCTATTGACTCTTGTCCTTGATGTGAATGCTATTTGTTGCCTTATAATTGATACATATTGAGAACGATGATGGACTTATGATTTTATATTGATTAGTGAAGAACCTTCTTCAATCTGAAAAAAAAATGTGAACCCGAAATTTTTTTAAGGATTGAATGTCTTGATGACTAACAATGTCGAATGAATCTATTGACCCTAGTCGCTGATTGTGAAACTAAAAGCTATTTGTTGCCTTATAATCGATACATATTGAGAACAATGATGGTCTTTTAACTTTATATTGTTTATTGAATAACCTTCAATCATCTGCATTGTAAAAAAAGTGAACTTGAACTTTTTGTAAAAGATTGAATGTCTTGATGACTAAAAATGTCGAATGAATTTATTGACCCTTGTCCTTGATGTGAATGCTATTTGTTGCCTTATAATCGATACATAGTGAGAACGATGATGATATTTTCATTTTATATTGTTTATTGATGAACATTCAATCTTCTGCATTAAAAAAAGTAAGGTTGACTTTTTTGTAAGATTTTGAATCTGTTGATGACTAAAAATGTCAAATGAATCTATTGACCTTTGTCCCTGATGTGAATACTATTTGTTGCCTTAAAACAGATACATATTGAGAACAATGATGGACTTATGATTTTATATTGATTACTGAAGAACCTTAAATCTTCTGCATTGAAAAAAAATGTGAACCTGAAATATTTGTAAGGAATTGAATGTCTTGATGACTAACAATGTCGAAAGAATCTATTGACCATAGTCGCTGAATGTTAAACTGAAAGCTATTTGTTTCCTTATAATCGATACATATTGAGAAAAATGATGGTCTTTTAATTTTATAATGTTTATTGATGAACATTCAATCTTCTGCATTAAAAAAAAGTGAACTTGAACTTTTTGTAAGATTTTGAATGTCTTGATAACTAAAAATGTCGAATGAATCTGTTGACCCTTGTCCTTGATGTGAATGCTATTTGTTGCCTTATAACGGATACATATTGAGAACGATGATGAACTTTTGATTTTATATTGATTACTGAAGAACTTTCAATCTTCTGCCTTGAAAAAAAATGTGAACCCGAAATGTTTGTAAGGAATTGAATGTCTTGATGACTAACAATGTATGAATCTATTGGCCCTAGTCGCTGAATGTGAAACTGAAAGCTATTTGTTGTCTTATAATCAATACATATTGAGAACAATGATGGTCTTTTAATTTTATATTGTTTATTGATGAACATTCAATCTTCTGCATTAAAAAAAAAGTGAACTTGACTTTTTTGTAAGATTTTGAATGTCTTGATGACTAAAAATGTCGAATGAATCTATTGACCCTTGTCCCTGATGTGAATGCTATTTGTTGCCTTAAAATGGATACATGTTGAGAACGATGATGGACTTTTGATTCTATATTCATTATTGAATAACCTTCAATCATCTGCATTGTAAAAAAAGTGAACTTGAACTTTTTGTAAAAGATTGAATGTCTTGATGACTAAAAATGTCGAATGAATTTATTGACCCTTGTCCTTGATGTGAATGCTATTTGTTGCCTTATAATCGATACATAGTGAGAACGATGATGATGTTTTCATTTTATATTGTTTATTGATGAACATTCAATCTTCTGCATTAAAAAAAGTAAGGTTGACTTTTTTGTAAGATTTTGAATCTGTTGATGACTAAAAATGTCAAATGAATCTATTGACCCTTGTCCCTGATGTGAATACTATTTGTTGCCTTAAAACAGATACATATTGAGAACAATGATGGACTTATGATTTTATATTGATTACTGAAGAACCTTAAATCTTCTGCATTGAAAAAAAATGTGAACCTGAAATTTTTGTAAGGAATTGAATGTCTTGATGACTAACAATGTCGAATGAATCTATTGACCATAGTCGCTGAATGTTAAACTGAAAGCTATTTGTTGCCTTATAATCGATACATATTGAGAAAAATGATGGTCTTTTAATTTTATAATGTTTATTGATGAACATTCAATCTTCTGCATTAAAAAAAAGTGAACTTGAACTTTTTGTAAGATTTTGAATGTCTTGATAACTAAAAATGTCGAATGAATCTGTTGACCCTTGTCCTTGATGTGAATGCTATTTGTTGCCTTATAACGGATACATATTGAGAACGATGATGAACTTTTGATTTTATATTGATTACTGAAGAACTTTCAATCTTCTGCCTTGAAAAAAAATGTGAACCCGAAATGTTTGTAAGGAATTGAATGTCTTGATGACTAACAATGTATGAATCTATTGGCCCTAGTCGCTGAATGTGAAACTGAAAGCTATTTGTTGTCTTATAATCAATACATATTGAGAACAATGATGGTCTTTTAATTTTATATTGTTTATTGATGAACATTCAATCTTCTGCATTAAAAAAAAAGTGAACTTGACTTTTTTGTAAGATTTTGAATGTCTTGATGACTAAAAATGTCGAATGAATCTATTGACCCTTGTCCCTGATGTGAATGCTATTTGTTGCCTTAAAATGGATACATGTTGAGAACGATGATGGACTTTTGATTCTATATTCATTATTGAATAACCTTCAATCATCTGCATTGTAAAAAAAGTGAACTTGAACATTTTGTAAAAGATTGAATGTCTTGATGACTAAAAATGTCGAATGAATTTATTGACCCTTGTCCTTGATGTGAATGCTATTTGTTGCCTTATAATCGATACATAGTGAGAACGATGATGATGTTTTCATTTTATATTGTTTATTGATGAACATTCAATCTTCTGCATTAAAAAAAGTAAGGTTGACTTTTTTGTAAGATTTTGAATCTGTTGATGACTAAAAATGTCAAATGAATCTATTGACCCTTGTCCCTGATGTGAATACTATTTGTTGCCTTAAAACAGATACATATTGAGAACAATGATGGACTTATGATTTTATATTGATTACTGAAGAACCTTAAATCTTCTGCATTGAAAAAAAATGTGAACCTGAAATTTTTGTAAGGAATTGAATGTCTTGATGACTAACAATGTCGAAAGAATCTATTGACCATAGTCGCTGAATGTTAAACTGAAAGCTATTTGTTGCCTTATAATCGATACATATTGAGAAAAACGATGGTCTTTTAATTTTATAATGTTTATTGATGAACATTCAATCTTCTGCATTAGAAAAAAGTGAACTTGAACTTTTTTTAAGATTTTGAATGTCTTGATAACTAAAAATGTCGAATGAATCTATTGACCCTTGTCCCTGATGTGAATGCTATTTGTTGCCTTATAACGGATACATATTGAGAACGATGATGAACTTATGATTTTATATTGATTACTGAAGAACCTTCAATCTTCTGCATTGAAAAAAAATGTGAACCCGAAATGTTTGTAAGGAATTGAATGTCTTGATGACTAACAATGTCGAATGAATCTATTGGCCATAGTCGCTGAATGTGATACTGAAAGCTATTTGTTGCCTTATAATCGATACATATTGAGAACAATGATGGTCTTTTAATTTTATATTGTTTATTGATGAACAACATTCAATCTTCTGCATTAAAAAAAAAGTGAACTTGACTTTTTTGTAAGATTTTGAATGTCTTGATGACTAAAAATGTCGAATGAATCTATTGACCCTTGTCACTGATGTGAATGCTATTTGTTGCCTTAAAATGGATACATGTTGAGAACGATGATGGACTTTTGATTCTATATTCATTATTGAATAATCTTCAATCATCTACATTGTAAAAAAAGTGAACTTGAACTTTTTGTAAAAGATTGAATGTCTTGATGACTAAAAATGTCGAATGAATCTATTGACTCTTGTCCTTGATGTGAATGCTATTTGTTGCCTTATAATTGATACATATTGAGAACGATGATGGACTTATGATTTTATATTGATTAGTGAAGAACCTTCTTCAATCTGAAAAAAAAATGTGAACCCGAAATGTTTGTAAGGAATTGAATGTCTTGATGACTAAAAATGTCGAATGAATCTATTGGCCATAGTCGCTGAATGTGATACTGAAAGCTATTTGTTGCCTTATAATCGATACATATTGAGAACAATGATGGTCTTTTAATTTTATATTGTTTATTGATGAACAACATTCAATCATTTGCATTAAAAAAAAAGTGAACTTGACTTTTTTGTAAGATTTTGAATGTCTTGATGACTAAAAATGTCGAATGAATCTATTGACCCTTGTCACTGATGTGAATGCTATTTGTTGCCTTAAAATGGATACATGTTGAGAACGATGATGGACTTTTGATTCTATATTCATTATTGAATAATCTTCAATCATCTACATTGTAAAAAAAGTGAACTTGAACTTTTTGTAAAAGATTGAATGTCTTGATGACTAAAAATGTCGAATGAATCTATTGACTCTTGTCCTTGATGTGAATGCTATTTGTTGCCTTATAATTGATACATATTGAGAACGATGATGGACTTATGATTTTATATTGATTAGTGAAGAACCTTCTTCAATCTGAAAAAAAAATGTGAACCCGAAATTTTTTTAAGGAATTGAATGTCTTGATGACTAACAATGTCGAATGAATCTATTGACCCTAGTCGCTGATTGTGAAACTAAAAGCTATTTGTTGCCTTATAATCGATACATATTGAGAACAATGATGGTCTTTTAACTTTATATTGTTTATTGAATAACCTTCAATCATCTGCATTGTAAAAAAAGTGAACTTGAACTTTTTGTAAAAGATTGAATGTCTTGATGACTAAAAATGTCGAATGAATTTATTGACCCTTGTCCTTGATGTGAATGTTATTTGTTGCCTTAAAATGGATACATGTTGAGAACGATGATGGACTTTTGATTCTATATTCATTATTGAATAACCTTCAATCATCTGCATTGTAAAAAAAGTGAACTTGAACTTTTTGTAAAAGATTGAATGTCTTGATGACTAAAAATGTCGAATGAATTTATTGACCCTTGTCCTTGATGTGAATGCTATTTGTTGCCTTATAATCGATACATAGTGAGAACGATGATGATGTTTTCATTTTATATTGTTTATTGATGAACATTCAATCTTCTGCATTAAAAAAAGTAAGGTTGACTTTTTTGTAAGATTTTGAATCTGTTGATGACTAAAAATGTCAAATGAATCTATTGACCCTTGTCCCTGATGTGAATACTATTTGTTGCCTTAAAACAGATACATATTGAGAACAATGATGGACTTATGATTTTATATTGATTACTGAAGAACCTTAAATCTTCTGCATTGAAAAAAAATGTGAACCTGAAATTTTTGTAAGGAATTGAATGTCTTGATGACTAACAATGTCGAATGAATCTATTGACCATAGTCGCTGAATGTTAAACTGAAAGCTATTTGTTGCCTTATAATCGATACATATTGAGAAAAATGATGGTCTTTTAATTTTATAATGTTTATTGATGAACATTCAATCTTCTGCATTAAAAAAAAGTGAACTTGAACTTTTTGTAAGATTTTGAATGTCTTGATAACTAAAAATGTCGAATGAATCTGTTGACCCTTGTCCTTGATGTGAATGCTATTTGTTGCCTTATAACGGATACATATTAAGAACGATGATGAACTTTTGATTTTATATTGATTACTGAAGAACTTTCAATCTTCTGCCTTGAAAAAAAATGTGAACCCGAAATGTTTGTAAGGAATTGAATGTCTTGATGACTAACAATGTATGAATCTATTGGCCCTAGTCGCTGAATGTGAAACTGAAAGCTATTTGTTGTCTTATAATCAATACATATTGAGAACAATGATGGTCTTTTAATTTTATATTGTTTATTGATGAACATTCAATCTTCTGCATTAAAAAAAAAGTGAACTTGACTTTTTTGTAAGATTTTGAATGTCTTGATGACTAAAAATGTCGAATGAATCTATTGACCCTTGTCCCTGATGTGAATGCTATTTGTTGCCTTAAAATGGATACATGTTGAGAACGATGATGGACTTTTGATTCTATAACCTTCAATCATCTGCATTGTAAAAAAAGTGAACTTGAACTTTTTGTAAAAGATTGAATGTCTTGATGACTAAAAATGTCGAATGAATTTATTGACCCTTGTCCTTGATGTGAATGCTATTTGTTGCCTTATAATCGATACATAGTGAGAACGATGATGATGTTTTCATTTTATATTGTTTATTGATGAACATTCAATCTTCTGCATTAAAAAAAGTAAGGTTGACTTTTTTGTAAGATTTTGAATCTGTTGATGACTAAAAATGTCAAATGAATCTATTGACCCTTGTCCCTGATGTGAATACTATTTGTTGCCTTAAAACAGATACATATTGAGAACAATGATGGACTTATGATTTTATATTGATTACTGAAGAACCTTAAATCTTCTGCATTGAAAAAAAATGTGAACCTGAAATTTTTGTAAGGAATTGAATGTCTTGATGACTAACAATGTCGAAAGAATCTATTGACCATAGTCGCTGAATGTTAAACTGAAAGCTATTTGTTGCCTTATAATCGATACATATTGAGAAAAACGATGGTCTTTTAATTTTATAATGTTTATTGATGAACATTCAATCTTCTGCATTAGAAAAAAGTGAACTTGAACTTTTTTTAAGATTTTGAATGTCTTGATAACTAAAAATGTCGAATGAATCTATTGACCCTTGTCCCTGATGTGAATGCTATTTGTTGCCTTATAACGGATACATATTGAGAACGATGATGAACTTATGATTTTATATTGATTACTGAAGAACCTTCAATCTTCTGCATTGAAAAAAAATGTGAACCCGAAATGTTTGTAAGGAATTGAATGTCTTGATGACTAACAATGTCGAATGAATCTATTGGCCATAGTCGCTGAATGTGATACTGAAAGCTATTTGTTGCCTTATAATCGATACATATTGAGAACAATGATGGTCTTTTAATTTTATATTGTTTATTGATGAACAACATTCAATCTTCTGCATTAAAAAAAAAGTGAACTTGACTTTTTTGTAAGATTTTGAATGTCTTGATGACTAAAAATGTCGAATGAATCTATTGACCCTTGTCACTGATGTCAATGCTATTTGTTGCCTTAAAATGGATACATGTTGAGAACGATGATGGACTTTTGATTCTATATTCATTATTGAATAATCTTCAATCATCTACATTGTAAAAAAAGTGAACTTGAACTTTTTGTAAAAGATTGAATGTCTTGATGACTAAAAATGTCGAATGAATCTATTGACTCTTGTCCTTGATGTGAATGCTATTTGTTGCCTTATAATTGATACATATTGAGAACGATGATGGACTTATGATTTTATATTGATTAGTGAAGAACCTTCTTCAATCTGAAAAAAAAATGTGAACCCGAAATGTTTGTAAGGAATTGAATGTCTTGATGACTAAAAATGTCGAATGAATCTATTGGCCATAGTCGCTGAATGTGATACTGAAAGCTATTTGTTGCCTTATAATCGATACATATTGAGAACAATGATGGTCTTTTAATTTTATATTGTTTATTGATGAACAACATTCAATCATTTGCATTAAAAAAAAAGTGAACTTGACTTTTTTGTAAGATTTTGAATGTCTTGATGACTAAAAATGTCGAATGAATCTATTGACCCTTGTCACTGATGTGAATGCTATTTGTTGCCTTAAAATGGATACATGTTGAGAACGATGATGGACTTTTGATTCTATATTCATTATTGAATAATCTTCAATCATCTACATTGTAAAAAAAGTGAACTTGAACTTTTTGTAAAAGATTGAATGTCTTGATGACTAAAAATGTCGAATGAATCTATTGACTCTTGTCCTTGATGTGAATGCTATTTGTTGCCTTATAATTGATACATATTGAGAACGATGATGGACTTATGATTTTATATTGATTAGTGAAGAACCTTCTTCAATCTGAAAAAAAAATGTGAACCCGAAATTTTTTTAAGGAATTGAATGTCTTGATGACTAACAATGTCGAATGAATCTATTGACCCTAGTCGCTGATTGTGAAACTAAAAGCTATTTGTTGCCTTATAATCGATACATATTGAGAACAATGATGGTCTTTTAACTTTATATTGTTTATTGAATAACCTTCAATCATCTGCATTGTAAAAAAAGTGAACTTGAACTTTTTGTAAAAGATTGAATGTCTTGATGACTAAAAATGTCGAATGAATTTATTGACCCTTGTCCTTGATGTGAATGCTATTTGTTGCCTTATAATCGATACATAGTGAGAACGATGATGATGTTTTCATTTTATATTGTTTATTGATGAACATTCAATCTTCTGCATTAAAAAAAGTAAGGTTGACTTTTTTGTAAGATTTTGAATCTGTTGATGACTAAAAATGTCAAATGAATCTATTGACCTTTGTCCCTGATGTGAATACTATTTGTTGCCTTAAAACAGATACATATTGAGAACAATGATGGACTTATGATTTTATATTGATTACTGAAGAACCTTAAATCTTCTGCATTGAAAAAAAATGTGAACCTGAAATTTTTGTAAGGAATTGAATGTCTTGATGACTAACAATGTCGAATGAATCTATTGACCATAGTCGCTGAATGTTAAACTGAAAGCTATTTGTTGCCTTATAATCGATACATATTGAGAAAAATGATGGTCTTTTAATTTTATAATGTTTATTGATGAACATTCAATCTTCTGCATTAAAAAAAAAGTGAACTTGACTTTTTTGTAAGATTTTGAATGTCTTGATGACTAAAAATGTCGAATGAATCTATTGACCCTTGTCCCTGATGTGAATGCTATTTGTTGCCTTAAAATGGATACATGTTGAGAACGATGATGGACTTTTGATTCTATATTCATTATTGAATAACCTTCAATCATCTGCATTGTAAAAAAAGTGAACTTGAACTTTTTGTAAAAGATTGAATGTCTTGATGACTAAAAATGTCGAATGAATTTATTGACCCTTGTCCTTGATGTGAATGCTATTTGTTGCCTTATAATCGATACATAGTGAGAACGATGATGATGTTTTCATTTTATATTGTTTATTGATGAACATTCAATCTTCTGCATTAAAAAAAGTAAGGTTGACTTTTTTGTAAGATTTTGAATCTGTTGATGACTAAAAATGTCAAATGAATCTATTGACCCTTGTCCCTGATGTGAATACTATTTGTTGCCTTAAAACAGATACATATTGAGAACAATGATGGACTTATGATTTTATATTGATTACTGAAGAACCTTAAATCTTCTGCATTGAAAAAAAATGTGAACCTGAAATTTTTGTAAGGAATTGAATGTCTTGATGACTAACAATGTCGAATGAATCTATTGACCATAGTCGCTGAATGTTAAACTGAAAGCTATTTGTTGCCTTATAATCGATACATATTGAGAAAAATGATGGTCTTTTAATTTTATAATGTTTATTGATGAACATTCAATCTTCTGCATTAAAAAAAAGTGAACTTGAACTTTTTGTAAGATTTTGAATGTCTTGATAACTAAAAATGTCGAATGAATCTGTTGACCCTTGTCCTTGATGTGAATGCTATTTGTTGCCTTATAACGGATACATATTGAGAACGATGATGAACTTTTGATTTTATATTGATTACTGAAGAACTTTCAATCTTCTGCCTTGAAAAAAAATGTGAACCCGAAATGTTTGTAAGGAATTGAATGTCTTGATGACTAACAATGTATGAATCTATTGGCCCTAGTCGCTGAATGTGAAACTGAAAGCTATTTGTTGTCTTATAATCAATACATATTGAGAACAATGATGGTCTTTTAATTTTATATTGTTTATTGATGAACATTCAATCTTCTGCATTAAAAAAAAAGTGAACTTGACTTTTTTGTAAGATTTTGAATGTCTTGATGACTAAAAATGTCGAATGAATCTATTGACCCTTGTCCCTGATGTGAATGCTATTTGTTGCCTTAAAATGGATACATGTTGAGAACGATGATGGACTTTTGATTCTATATTCATTATTGAATAACCTTCAATCATCTGCATTGTAAAAAAAGTGAACTTGAACTTTTTGTAAAAGATTGAATGTCTTGATGACTAAAAATGTCGAATGAATTTATTGACCCTTGTCCTTGATGTGAATGCTATTTGTTGCCTTATAATCGATACATAGTGAGAACGATGATGATGTTTTCATTTTATATTGTTTATTGATGAACATTCAATCTTCTGCATTAAAAAAAGTAAGGTTGACTTTTTTGTAAGATTTTGAATCTGTTGATGACTAAAAATGTCAAATGAATCTATTGACCCTTGTCCCTGATGTGAATACTATTTGTTGCCTTAAAACAGATACATATTGAGAACAATGATGGACTTATGATTTTATATTGATTACTGAAGAACCTTAAATCTTCTGCATTGAAAAAAAATGTGAACCTGAAATTTTTGTAAGGAATTGAATGTCTTGATGACTAACAATGTCGAATGAATCTATTGACCATAGTCGCTGAATGTTAAACTGAAAGCTATTTGTTGCCTTATAATCGATACATATTGAGAAAAATGATGGTCTTTTAATTTTATAATGTTTATTGATGAACATTCAATCTTCTGCATTAAAAAAAAGTGAACTTGAACTTTTTGTAAGATTTTGAATGTCTTGATAACTAAAAATGTCGAATGAATCTGTTGACCCTTGTCCTTGATGTGAATGCTATTTGTTGCCTTATAACGGATACATATTGAGAACGATGATGAACTTTTGATTTTATATTGATTACTGAAGAACTTTCAATCTTCTGCCTTGAAAAAAAATGTGAACCCGAAATGTTTGTAAGGAATTGAATGTCTTGATGACTAACAATGTATGAATCTATTGGCCCTAGTCGCTGAATGTGAAACTGAAAGCTATTTGTTGTCTTATAATCAATACATATTGAGAACAATGATGGTCTTTTAATTTTATATTGTTTATTGATGAACATTCAATCTTCTGCATTAAAAAAAAAGTGAACTTGACTTTTTTGTAAGATTTTGAATGTCTTGATGACTAAAAATGTCGAATGAATCTATTGACCCTTGTCCCTGATGTGAATGCTATTTGTTGCCTTAAAATGGATACATGTTGAGAACGATGATGGACTTTTGATTCTATATTCATTATTGAATAACCTTCAATCATCTGCATTGTAAAAAAAGTGAACTTGAACTTTTTGTAAAAGATTGAATGTCTTGATGACTAAAAATGTCGAATGAATTTATTGACCCTTGTCCTTGATGTGAATGCTATTTGTTGCCTTATAATCGATACATAGTGAGAACGATGATGATGTTTTCATTTTATATTGTTTATTGATGAACATTCAATCTTCTGCATTAAAAAAAGTAAGGTTGACTTTTTTGTAAGATTTTGAATCTGTTGATGACTAAAAATGTCAAATGAATCTATTGACCCTTGTCCCTGATGTGAATACTATTTGTTGCCTTAAAACAGATACATATTGAGAACAATGATGGACTTATGATTTTATATTGATTACTGAAGAACCTTAAATCTTCTGCATTGAAAAAAAATGTGAACCTGAAATTTTTGTAAGGAATTGAATGTCTTGATGACTAACAATGTCGAATGAATCTATTGACCATAGTCGCTGAATGTTAAACTGAAAGCTATTTGTTGCCTTATAATCGATACATATTGAGAAAAATGATGGTCTTTTAATTTTATAATGTTTATTGATGAACATTCAATCTTCTGCATTAAAAAAAAGTGAACTTGAACTTTTTGTAAGATTTTGAATGTCTTGATAACTAAAAATGTCGAATGAATCTGTTGACCCTTGTCCTTGATGTGAATGCTATTTGTTGCCTTATAACGGATACATATTGAGAACGATGATGAACTTTTGATTTTATATTGATTACTGAAGAACTTTCAATCTTCTGCCTTGAAAAAAAATGTGAACCCGAAATGTTTGTAAGGAATTGAATGTCTTGATGACTAACAATGTATGAATCTATTGGCCCTAGTCGCTGAATGTGAAACTGAAAGCTATTTGTTGTCTTATAATCAATACATATTGAGAACAATGATGGTCTTTTAATTTTATATTGTTTATTGATGAACATTCAATCTTCTGCATTAAAAAAAAAGTGAACTTGACTTTTTTGTAAGATTTTGAATGTCTTGATGACTAAAAATGTCGAATGAATCTATTGACCCTTGTCCCTGATGTGAATGCTATTTGTTGCCTTAAAATGGATACATGTTGAGAACGATGATGGACTTTTGATTCTATATTCATTATTGAATAACCTTCAATCATCTGCATTGTAAAAAAAGTGAACTTGAACTTTTTGTAAAAGATTGAATGTCTTGATGACTAAAAATGTCGAATGAATTTATTGACCCTTGTCCTTGATGTGAATGCTATTTGTTGCCTTATAATCGATACATAGTGAGAACGATGATGATGTTTTCATTTTATATTGTTTATTGATGAACATTCAATCTTCTGCATTAAAAAAAGTAAGGTTGACTTTTTTGTAAGATTTTGAATCTGTTGATGACTAAAAATGTCAAATGAATCTATTGACCCTTGTCCCTGATGTGAATACTATTTGTTGCCTTAAAACAGATACATATTGAGAACAATGATGGACTTATGATTTTATATTGATTACTGAAGAACCTTAAATCTTTTGCATTGAAAAAAAATGTGAACCTGAAATTTTTGTAAGGAATTGAATGTCTTGATGACTAACAATGTCGAATGAATCTATTGACCATAGTCGCTGAATGTTAAACTGAAAGCTATTTGTTGCCTTATAATCGATACATATTGAGAAAAATGATGGTCTTTTAATTTTATAATGTTTATTGATGAACATTCAATCTTCTGCATTAAAAAAAAGTGAACTTGAACTTTTTGTAAGATTTTGAATGTCTTGATAACTAAAAATGTCGAATGAATCTGTTGACCCTTGTCCTTGATGTGAATGCTATTTGTTGCCTTATAACGGATACATATTGAGAACGATGATGAACTTTTGATTTTATATTGATTACTGAAGAACTTTCAATCTTCTGCCTTGAAAAAAAATGTGAACCCGAAATGTTTGTAAGGAATTGAATGTCTTGATGACTAACAATGTATGAATCTATTGGCCCTAGTCGCTGAATGTGAAACTGAAAGCTATTTGTTGTCTTATAATCAATACATATTGAGAACAATGATGGTCTTTTAATTTTATATTGTTTATTGATGAACATTCAATCTTCTGCATTAAAAAAAAAGTGAACTTGACTTTTTTGTAAGATTTTGAATGTCTTGATGACTAAAAATGTCGAATGAATCTATTGACCCTTGTCCCTGATGTGAATGCTATTTGTTGCCTTAAAATGGATACATGTTGAGAACGATGATGGACTTTTGATTCTATATTCATTATTGAATAACCTTCAATCATCTGCATTGTAAAAAAAGTGAACTTGAACTTTTTGTAAAAGATTGAATGTCTTGATGACTAAAAATGTCGAATGAATTTATTGACCCTTGTCCTTGATGTGAATGCTATTTGTTGCCTTATAATCGATACATAGTGAGAACGATGATGATGTTTTCATTTTATATTGTTTATTGATGAACATTCAATCTTCTGCATTAAAAAAAGTAAGGTTGACTTTTTTGTAAGATTTTGAATCTGTTGATGACTAAAAATGTCAAATGAATCTATTGACCCTTGTCCCTGATGTGAATACTATTTGTTGCCTTAAAACAGATACATATTGAGAACAATGATGGACTTATGATTTTATATTGATTACTGAAGAACCTTAAATCTTCTGCATTGAAAAAAAATGTGAACCTAAAATTTTTGTAAGGAATTGAATGTCTTGATGACTAACAATGTCGAAAGAATCTATTGACCATAGTCGCTGAATGTTAAACTGAAAGCTATTTGTTGCCTTATAATCGATACATATTGAGAAAAACGATGGTCTTTTAATTTTATAATGTTTATTGATGAACATTCAATCTTCTGCATTAGAAAAAAGTGAACTTGAACTTTTTTTAAGATTTTGAATGTCTTGATAACTAAAAATGTCGAATGAATCTATTGACCCTTGTCCCTGATGTGAATGCTATTTGTTGCCTTATAACGGATACATATTGAGAACGATGATGAACTTATGATTTTATATTGATTACTGAAGAACCTTCAATCTTCTGCATTGAAAAAAAATGTGAACCCGAAATGTTTGTAAGGAATTGAATGTCTTGATGACTAACAATGTCGAATGAATCTATTGGCCATAGTCGCTGAATGTGATACTGAAAGCTATTTGTTGCCTTATAATCGATACATATTGAGAACAATGATGGTCTTTTAATTTTATATTGTTTATTGATGAACAACATTCAATCTTCTGCATTAAAAAAAAAGTGAACTTGACTTTTTTGTAAGATTTTGAATGTCTTGATGACTAAAAATGTCGAATGAATCTATTGACCCTTGTCACTGATGTGAATGCTATTTGTTGCCTTAAAATGGATACATGTTGAGAACGATGATGGACTTTTGATTCTATATTCATTATTGAATAATCTTCAATCATCTACATTGTAAAAAAAGTGAACTTGAACTTTTTGTAAAAGATTGAATGTCTTGATGACTAAAAATGTCGAATGAATCTATTGACTCTTGTCCTTGATGTGAATGCTATTTGTTGCCTTATAATTGATACATATTGAGAACGATGATGGACTTATGATTTTATATTGATTAGTGAAGAACCTTCTTCAATCTGAAAAAAAAATGTGAACCCGAAATTTTTTTAAGGATTGAATGTCTTGATGACTAACAATGTCGAATGAATCTATTGACCCTAGTCGCTGATTGTGAAACTAAAAGCTATTTGTTGCCTTATAATCGATACATATTGAGAACAATGATGGTCTTTTAACTTTATATTGTTTATTGAATAACCTTCAATCATCTGCATTGTAAAAAAAGTGAACTTCAACTTTTTGTAAAAGATTGAATGTCTTGATGACTAAAAATGTCGAATGAATTTATTGACCCTTGTCCTTGATGTGAATGCTATTTGTTGCCTTATAATCGATACATAGTGAGAACGATGATGATGTTTTCATTTTATATTGTTTATTGATGAACATTCAATCTTCTGCATTAAAAAAAGTAAGGTTGACTTTTTTGTAAGATTTTGAATCTGTTGATGACTAAAAATGTCAAATGAATCTATTGACCTTTGTCCCTGATGTGAATACTATTTGTTGCCTTAAAACAGATACATATTGAGAACAATGATGGACTTATGATTTTATATTGATTACTGAAGAACCTTAAATCTTCTGCATTGAAAAAAAATGTGAACCTGAAATTTTTGTAAGGAATTGAATGTCTTGATGACTAACAATGTCGAATGAATCTATTGACCATAGTCGCTGAATGTTAAACTGAAAGCTATTTGTTGCCTTATAATCGATACATATTGAGAAAAATGATGGTCTTTTAATTTTATAATGTTTATTGATGAACATTCAATCTTCTGCATTAAAAAAAAGTGAACTTGAACTTTTTGTAAGATTTTGAATGTCTTGATAACTAAAAATGTCGAATGAATCTGTTGACCCTTGTCCTTGATGTGAATGCTATTTGTTGCCTTATAACGGATACATATTGAGAACGATGATGAACTTTTGATTTTATATTGATTACTGAAGAACTTTCAATCTTCTGCCTTGAAAAAAAATGTGAACCCGAAATGTTTGTAAGGAATTGAATGTCTTGATGACTAACAATGTATGAATCTATTGGCCCTAGTCGCTGAATGTGAAACTGAAAGCTATTTGTTGTCTTATAATCAATACATATTGAGAACAATGATGGTCTTTTAATTTTATATTGTTTATTGATGAACATTCAATCTTCTGCATTAAAAAAAAAGTGAACTTGACTTTTTTGTAAGATTTTGAATGTCTTGATGACTAAAAATGTCGAATGAATCTATTGACCCTTGTCCCTGATGTGAATGCTATTTGTTGCCTTAAAATGGATACATGTTGAGAACGATGATGGACTTTTGATTCTATATTCATTATTGAATAACCTTCAATCATCTGCATTGTAAAAAAAGTGAACTTGAACTTTTTGTAAAAGATTGAATGTCTTGATGACTAAAAATGTCGAATGAATTTATTGACCCTTGTCCTTGATGTGAATGCTATTTGTTGCTTTATAATCGATACATAGTGAGAACGATGATGATGTTTTCATTTTATATTGTTTATTGATGAACATTCAATCTTCTGCATTAAAAAAAGTAAGGTTGACTTTTTTGTAAGATTTTGAATCTGTTGATGACTAAAAATGTCAAATGAATCTATTGACCCTTGTCCTTGATGTGAATACTATTTGTTGCCTTAAAACAGATACATATTGAGAACAATGATGGACTTATGATTTTATATTGATTACTGAAGAACCTTAAATCTTCTGCATTGAAAAAAAATGTGAACCTGAAATTTTTGTAAGGAATTGAATGTCTTGATGACTAACAATGTCGAATGAATCTATTGACCATAGTCGCTGAATGTTAAACTGAAAGCTATTTGTTGCCTTATAATCGATACATATTGAGAAAAATGATGGTCTTTTAATTTTATAATGTTTATTGATGAACATTCAATCTTCTGCATTAAAAAAAAGTGAACTTGAACTTTTTGTAAGATTTTGAATGTCTTGATAACTAAAAATGTCGAATGAATCTGTTGACCCTTGTCCTTGATGTGAATGCTATTTGTTGCCTTATAACGGATACATATTGAGAACGATGATGAACTTTTGATTTTATATTGATTACTGAAGAACTTTCAATCTTCTGCCTTGAAAAAAAATGTGAACCCGAAATGTTTGTAAGGAATTGAATGTCTTGATGACTAACAATGTATGAATCTATTGGCCCTAGTCGCTGAATGTGAAACTGAAAGCTATTTGTTGTCTTATAATCAATACATATTGAGAACAATGATGGTCTTTTAATTTTATATTGTTTATTGATGAACATTCAATCTTCTGCATTAAAAAAAAAGTGAACTTGACTTTTTTGTAAGATTTTGAATGTCTTGATGACTAAAAATGTCGAATGAATCTATTGACCCTTGTCCCTGATGTGAATGCTATTTGTTGCCTTAAAATGGATACATGTTGAGAACGATGATGGACTTTTGATTCTATATTCATTATTGAATAACCTTCAATCATCTGCATTGTAAAAAAAGTGAACTTGAACATTTTGTAAAAGATTGAATGTCTTGATGACTAAAAATGTCGAATGAATTTATTGACCCTTGTCCTTGATGTGAATGCTATTTGTTGCCTTATAATCGATACATAGTGAGAACGATGATGATGTTTTCATTTTATATTGTTTATTGATGAACATTCAATCTTCTGCATTAAAAAAAGTAAGGTTGACTTTTTTGTAAGATTTTGAATCTGTTGATGACTAAAAATGTCAAATGAATCTATTGACCCTTGTCCCTGATGTGAATACTATTTGTTGCCTTAAAACAGATACATATTGAGAACAATGATGGACTTATGATTTTATATTGATTACTGAAGAACCTTAAATCTTCTGCATTGAAAAAAAATGTGAACCTGAAATTTTTGTAAGGAATTGAATGTCTTGATGACTAACAATGTCGAATGAATCTATTGACCATAGTCGCTGAATGTTAAACTGAAAGCTATTTGTTGCCTTATAATCGATACATATTGAGAAAAATGATGGTCTTTTAATTTTATAATGTTTATTGATGAACATTCAATCTTCTGCATTAAAAAAAAAGTGAACTTGACTTTTTTGTAAGATTTTGAATGTCTTGATGACTAAAAATGTCGAATGAATCTATTGACCCTTGTCACTGATGTGAATGCTATTTGTTGCCTTAAAATGGATACATGTTGAGAACGATGATGGACTTTTGATTCTATATTCATTATTGAATAACCTTCAATCATCTGCATTGTAAAAAAAGTGAACTTGAACTTTTTGTAAAAGATTGAATGTCTTGATGACTAAAAATGTCGAATGAATTTATTGACCCTTGTCCTTGATGTGAATGCTATTTGTTGCTTTATAATCGATACATAGTGAGAACGATGATGATGTTTTCATTTTATATTGTTTATTGATGAACATTCAATCTTCTGCATTAAAAAAAGTAAGGTTGACTTTTTTGTAAGATTTTGAATCTGTTGATGACTAAAAATGTCAAATGAATCTATTGACCCTTGTCCTTGATGTGAATACTATTTGTTGCCTTAAAACAGATACATATTGAGAACAATGATGGACTTATGATTTTATATTGATTACTGAAGAACCTTAAATCTTCTGCATTGAAAAAAAATGTGAACCTGAAATTTTTGTAAGGAATTGAATGTCTTGATGACTAACAATGTCGAATGAATCTATTGACCATAGTCGCTGAATGTTAAACTGAAAGCTATTTGTTGCCTTATAATCGATACATATTGAGAAAAATGATGGTCTTTTAATTTTATAATGTTTATTGATGAACATTCAATCTTCTGCATTAAAAAAAAGTGAACTTGAACTTTTTGTAAGATTTTGAATGTCTTGATAACTAAAAATGTCGAATGAATCTGTTGACCCTTGTCCTTGATGTGAATGCTATTTGTTGCCTTATAACGGATACATATTGAGAACGATGATGAACTTTTGATTTTATATTGATTACTGAAGAACTTTCAATCTTCTGCCTTGAAAAAAAATGTGAACCCGAAATGTTTGTAAGGAATTGAATGTCTTGATGACTAACAATGTATGAATCTATTGGCCCTAGTCGCTGAATGTGAAACTGAAAGCTATTTGTTGTCTTATAATCAATACATATTGAGAACAATGATGGTCTTTTAATTTTATATTGTTTATTGATGAACATTCAATCTTCTGCATTAAAAAAAAAGTGAACTTGACTTTTTTGTAAGATTTTGAATGTCTTGATGACTAAAAATGTCGAATGAATCTATTGACCCTTGTCCCTGATGTGAATGCTATTTGTTGCCTTAAAATGGATACATGTTGAGAACGATGATGGACTTTTGATTCTATATTCATTATTGAATAACCTTCAATCATCTGCATTGTAAAAAAAGTGAACTTGAACATTTTGTAAAAGATTGAATGTCTTGATGACTAAAAATGTCGAATGAATTTATTGACCCTTGTCCTTGATGTGAATGCTATTTGTTGCCTTATAATCGATACATAGTGAGAACGATGATGATGTTTTCATTTTATATTGTTTATTGATGAACATTCAATCTTCTGCATTAAAAAAAGTAAGGTTGACTTTTTTGTAAGATTTTGAATCTGTTGATGACTAAAAATGTCAAATGAATCTATTGACCCTTGTCCCTGATGTGAATACTATTTGTTGCCTTAAAACAGATACATATTGAGAACAATGATGGACTTATGATTTTATATTGATTACTGAAGAACCTTAAATCTTCTGCATTGAAAAAAAATGTGAACCTGAAATTTTTGTAAGGAATTGAATGTCTTGATGACTAACAATGTCGAAAGAATCTATTGACCATAGTCGCTGAATGTTAAACTGAAAGCTATTTGTTGCCTTATAATCGATACATATTGAGAAAAACGATGGTCTTTTAATTTTATAATGTTTATTGATGAACATTCAATCTTCTGCATTAGAAAAAAGTGAACTTGAACTTTTTTTAAGATTTTGAATGTCTTGATAACTAAAAATGTCGAATGAATCTATTGACCCTTGTCCCTGATGTGAATGCTATTTGTTGCCTTATAACGGATACATATTGAGAACGATGATGAACTTTTGATTTTATATTGATTACTGAAGAACTTTCAATCTTCTGCCTTGAAAAAAAATGTGAACCCGAAATGTTTGTAAGGAATTGAATGTCTTGATGACTAACAATGTATGAATCTATTGGCCCTAGTCGCTGAATGTGAAACTGGAAGCTATTTGTTGTCTTATAATCAATACATATTGAGAACAATGATGGTCTTTTAATTTTATATTGTTTATTGATGAACATTCAATCTTCTGCATTAAAAAAAAAGTGAACTTGACTTTTTTGTAAGATTTTGAATGTCTTGATGACTAAAAATGTCGAATGAATCTATTGACCCTTGTCCCTGATGTGAATGCTATTTGTTGCCTTAAAATGGATACATGTTGAGAACGATGATGGACTTTTGATTCTATATTCATTATTGAATAACCTTCAATCATCTGCATTGTAAAAAAAGTGAACTTGAACTTTTTGTAAAAGATTGAATGTCTTGATGACTAAAAATGTCGAATGAATTTATTGACCCTTGTCCTTGATGTGAATGCTATTTGTTGCCTTATAATCGATACATAGTGAGAACGATGATGATGTTTTCATTTTATATTGTTTATTGATGAACATTCAATCTTCTGCATTAAAAAAAGTAAGGTTGACTTTTTTGTAAGATTTTGAATCTGTTGATGACTAAAAATGTCAAATGAATCTATTGACCCTTGTCCCTGATGTGAATACTATTTGTTGCCTTAAAACAGATACATATTGAGAACAATGATGGACTTATGATTTTATATTGATTACTGAAGAACCTTAAATCTTCTGCATTGAAAAAAAATGTGAACCTGAAATTTTTGTAAGGAATTGAATGTCTTGATGACTAACAATGTCGAAAGAATCTATTGACCATAGTCGCTGAATGTTAAACTGAAAGCTATTTGTTGCCTTATAATCGATACATATTGAGAAAAACGATGGTCTTTTAATTTTATAATGTTTATTGATGAACATTCAATCTTCTGCATTAGAAAAAAGTGAACTTGAACTTTTTTTAAGATTTTGAATGTCTTGATAACTAAAAATGTCGAATGAATCTATTGACCCTTGTCCCTGATGTGAATGCTATTTGTTGCCTTATAACGGATACATATTGAGAACGATGATGAACTTTTGATTTTATATTGATTACTGAAGAACTTTCAATCTTCTGCCTTGAAAAAAAATGTGAACCCGAAATGTTTGTAAGGAATTGAATGTCTTGATGACTAACAATGTATGAATCTATTGGCCCTAGTCGCTGAATGTGAAACTGAAAGCTATTTGTTGTCTTATAATCAATACATATTGAGAACAATGATGGTCTTTTAATTTTATATTGTTTATTGATGAACATTCAATCTTCTGCATTAAAAAAAAAGTGAACTTGACTTTTTTGTAAGATTTTGAATGTCTTGATGACTAAAAATGTCGAATGAATCTATTGACCCTTGTCCCTGATGTGAATGCTATTTGTTGCCTTAAAATGGATACATGTTGAGAACGATGATGGACTTTTGATTCTATATTCATTATTGAATAACCTTCAATCATCTGCATTGTAAAAAAAGTGAACTTGAACTTTTTGTAAAAGATTGAATGTCTTGATGACTAAAAATGTCGAATGAATTTATTGACCCTTGTCCTTGATGTGAATGCTATTTGTTGCCTTATAATCGATACATAGTGAGAACGATGATGATGTTTTCATTTTATATTGTTTATTGATGAACATTCAATCTTCTGCATTAAAAAAAGTAAGGTTGACTTTTTTGTAAGATTTTGAATCTGTTGATGACTAAAAATGTCAAATGAATCTATTGACCCTTGTCCCTGATGTGAATACTATTTGTTGCCTTAAAACAGATACATATTGAGAACAATGATGGACTTATGATTTTATATTGATTACTGAAGAACCTTAAATCTTCTGCATTGAAAAAAAATGTGAACCTGAAATTTTTGTAAGGAATTGAATGTCTTGATGACTAACAATGTCGAATGAATCTATTGACCATAGTCGCTGAATGTTAAACTGAAAGCTATTTGTTGCCTTATAATCGATACATATTGAGAAAAATGATGGTCTTTTAATTTTATAATGTTTATTGATGAACATTCAATCTTCTGCATTAAAAAAAAGTGAACTTGAACTTTTTGTAAGATTTTGAATGTCTTGATAACTAAAAATGTCGAATGAATCTGTTGACCCTTGTCCTTGATGTGAATGCTATTTGTTGCCTTATAACGGATACATATTGAGAACGATGATGAACTTTTGATTTTATATTGATTACTGAAGAACTTTCAATCTTCTGCCTTGAAAAAAAATGTGAACCCGAAATGTTTGTAAGGAATTGAATGTCTTGATGACTAACAATGTATGAATCTATTGGCCCTAGTCGCTGAATGTGAAACTGAAAGCTATTTGTTGTCTTATAATCAATACATATTGAGAACAATGATGGTCTTTTAATTTTATATTGTTTATTGATGAACATTCAATCTTCTGCATTAAAAAAAAAGTGAACTTGACTTTTTTGTAAGATTTTGAATGTCTTGATGACTAAAAATGTCGAATGAATCTATTGACCCTTGTCCCTGATGTGAATGCTATTTGTTGCCTTAAAATGGATACATGTTGAGAACGATGATGGACTTTTGATTCTATATTCATTATTGAATAACCTTCAATCATCTGCATTGTAAAAAAAGTGAACTTGAACATTTTGTAAAAGATTGAATGTCTTGATGACTAAAAATGTCGAATGAATTTATTGACCCTTGTCCTTGATGTGAATGCTATTTGTTGCCTTATAATCGATACATAGTGAGAACGATGATGATGTTTTCATTTTATATTGTTTATTGATGAACATTCAATCTTCTGCATTAAAAAAAGTAAGGTTGACTTTTTTGTAAGATTTTGAATCTGTTGATGACTAAAAATGTCAAATGAATCTATTGACCCTTGTCCCTGATGTGAATACTATTTGTTGCCTTAAAACAGATACATATTGAGAACAATGATGGACTTATGATTTTATATTGATTACTGAAGAACCTTAAATCTTCTGCATTGAAAAAAAATGTGAACCTGAAATTTTTGTAAGGAATTGAATGTCTTGATGACTAACAATGTCGAAAGAATCTATTGACCATAGTCGCTGAATGTTAAACTGAAAGCTATTTGTTGCCTTATAATCGATACATATTGAGAAAAACGATGGTCTTTTAATTTTATAATGTTTATTGATGAACATTCAATCTTCTGCATTAGAAAAAAGTGAACTTGAACTTTTTTTAAGATTTTGAATGTCTTGATAACTAAAAATGTCGAATGAATCTATTGACCCTTGTCCCTGATGTGAATGCTATTTGTTGCCTTATAACGGATACATATTGAGAACGATGATGAACTTATGATTTTATATTGATTACTGAAGAACCTTCAATCTTCTGCATTGAAAAAAAATGTGAACCCGAAATGTTTGTAAGGAATTGAATGTCTTGATGACTAACAATGTCGAATGAATCTATTGGCCATAGTCGCTGAATGTGATACTGAAAGCTATTTGTTGCCTTATAATCGATACATATTGAGAACAATGATGGTCTTTTAATTTTATATTGTTTATTGATGAACAACATTCAATCTTCTGCATTAAAAAAAAAGTGAACTTGACTTTTTTGTAAGATTTTGAATGTCTTGATGACTAAAAATGTCGAATGAATCTATTGACCCTTGTCACTGATGTGAATGCTATTTGTTGCCTTAAAATGGATACATGTTGAGAACGATGATGGACTTTTGATTCTATATTCATTATTGAATAATCTTCAATCATCTACATTGTAAAAAAAGTGAACTTGAACTTTTTGTAAAAGATTGAATGTCTTGATGACTAAAAATGTCGAATGAATCTATTGACTCTTGTCCTTGATGTGAATGCTATTTGTTGCCTTATAATTGATACATATTGAGAACGATGATGGACTTATGATTTTATATTGATTAGTGAAGAACCTTCTTCAATCTGAAAAAAAAATGTGAACCCGAAATTTTTTTAAGGATTGAATGTCTTGATGACTAACAATGTCGAATGAATCTATTGACCCTAGTCGCTGATTGTGAAACTAAAAGCTATTTGTTGCCTTATAATCGATACATATTGAGAACAATGATGGTCTTTTAACTTTATATTGTTTATTGAATAACCTTCAATCATCTGCATTGTAAAAAAAGTGAACTTCAACTTTTTGTAAAAGATTGAATGTCTTGATGACTAAAAATGTCGAATGAATTTATTGACCCTTGTCCTTGATGTGAATGCTATTTGTTGCCTTATAATCGATACATAGTGAGAACGATGATGATGTTTTCATTTTATATTGTTTATTGATGAACATTCAATCTTCTGCATTAAAAAAAGTAAGGTTGACTTTTTTGTAAGATTTTGAATCTGTTGATGACTAAAAATGTCAAATGAATCTATTGACCTTTGTCCCTGATGTGAATACTATTTGTTGCCTTAAAACAGATACATATTGAGAACAATGATGGACTTATGATTTTATATTGATTACTGAAGAACCTTAAATCTTCTGCATTGAAAAAAAATGTGAACCTGAAATTTTTGTAAGGAATTGAATGTCTTGATGACTAACAATGTCGAATGAATCTATTGACCATAGTCGCTGAATGTTAAACTGAAAGCTATTTGTTGCCTTATAATCGATACATATTGAGAAAAATGATGGTCTTTTAATTTTATAATGTTTATTGATGAACATTCAATCTTCTGCATTAAAAAAAAGTGAACTTGAACTTTTTGTAAGATTTTGAATGTCTTGATAACTAAAAATGTCGAATGAATCTGTTGACCCTTGTCCTTGATGTGAATGCTATTTGTTGCCTTATAACGGATACATATTGAGAACGATGATGAACTTTTGATTTTATATTGATTACTGAAGAACTTTCAATCTTCTGCCTTGAAAAAAAATGTGAACCCGAAATGTTTGTAAGAAATTGAATGTCTTGATGACTAACAATGTATGAATCTATTGGCCCTAGTCGCTGAATGTGAAACTGAAAGCTATTTGTTGTCTTATAATCAATACATATTGAGAACAATGATGGTCTTTTAATTTTATATTGTTTATTGATGAACATTCAATCTTCTGCATTAAAAAAAAAGTGAACTTGACTTTTTTGTAAGATTTTGAATGTCTTGATGACTAAAAATGTCGAATGAATCTATTGACCCTTGTCCCTGATGTGAATGCTATTTGTTGCCTTAAAATGGATACATGTTGAGAACGATGATGGACTTTTGATTCTATATTCATTATTGAATAACCTTCAATCATCTGCATTGTAAAAAAAGTGAACTTGAACTTTTTGTAAAAGATTGAATGTCTTGATGACTAAAAATGTCGAATGAATTTATTGACCCTTGTCCTTGATGTGAATGCTATTTGTTGCTTTATAATCGATACATAGTGAGAACGATGATGATGTTTTCATTTTATATTGTTTATTGATGAACATTCAATCTTCTGCATTAAAAAAAGTAAGGTTGACTTTTTTGTAAGATTTTGAATCTGTTGATGACTAAAAATGTCAAATGAATCTATTGACCCTTGTCCTTGATGTGAATACTATTTGTTGCCTTAAAACAGATACATATTGAGAACAATGATGGACTTATGATTTTATATTGATTACTGAAGAACCTTAAATCTTCTGCATTGAAAAAAAATGTGAACCTGAAATTTTTGTAAGGAATTGAATGTCTTGATGACTAACAATGTCGAATGAATCTATTGACCATAGTCGCTGAATGTTAAACTGAAAGCTATTTGTTGCCTTATAATCGATACATATTGAGAAAAATGATGGTCTTTTAATTTTATAATGTTTATTGATGAACATTCAATCTTCTGCATTAAAAAAAAGTGAACTTGAACTTTTTGTAAGATTTTGAATGTCTTGATAACTAAAAATGTCGAATGAATCTGTTGACCCTTGTCCTTGATGTGAATGCTATTTGTTGCCTTATAACGGATACATATTGAGAACGATGATGAACTTTTGATTTTATATTGATTACTGAAGAACTTTCAATCTTCTGCCTTGAAAAAAAATGTGAACCCGAAATGTTTGTAAGGAATTGAATGTCTTGATGACTAACAATGTATGAATCTATTGGCCCTAGTCGCTGAATGTGAAACTGAAAGCTATTTGTTGTCTTATAATCAATACATATTGAGAACAATGATGGTCTTTTAATTTTATATTGTTTATTGATGAACATTCAATCTTCTGCATTAAAAAAAAAGTGAACTTGACTTTTTTGTAAGATTTTGAATGTCTTGATGACTAAAAATGTCGAATGAATCTATTGACCCTTGTCCCTGATGTGAATGCTATTTGTTGCCTTAAAATGGATACATGTTGAGAACGATGATGGACTTTTGATTCTATATTCATTATTGAATAACCTTCAATCATCTGCATTGTAAAAAAAGTGAACTTGAACATTTTGTAAAAGATTGAATGTCTTGATGACTAAAAATGTCGAATGAATTTATTGACCCTTGTCCTTGATGTGAATGCTATTTGTTGCCTTATAATCGATACATAGTGAGAACGATGATGATGTTTTCATTTTATATTGTTTATTGATGAACATTCAATCTTCTGCATTAAAAAAAGTAAGGTTGACTTTTTTGTAAGATTTTGAATCTGTTGATGACTAAAAATGTCAAATGAATCTATTGACCCTTGTCCCTGATGTGAATACTATTTGTTGCCTTAAAACAGATACATATTGAGAACAATGATGGACTTATGATTTTATATTGATTACTGAAGAACCTTAAATCTTCTGCATTGAAAAAAAATGTGAACCTGAAATTTTTGTAAGGAATTGAATGTCTTGATGACTAACAATGTCGAAAGAATCTATTGACCATAGTCGCTGAATGTTAAACTGAAAGCTATTTGTTGCCTTATAATCGATACATATTGAGAAAAACGATGGTCTTTTAATTTTATAATGTTTATTGATGAACATTCAATCTTCTGCATTAGAAAAAAGTGAACTTGAACTTTTTTTAAGATTTTGAATGTCTTGATAACTAAAAATGTCGAATGAATCTATTGACCCTTGTCCCTGATGTGAATGCTATTTGTTGCCTTATAACGGATACATATTGAGAACGATGATGAACTTATGATTTTATATTGATTACTGAAGAACCTTCAATCTTCTGCATTGAAAAAAAATGTGAACCCGAAATGTTTGTAAGGAATTGAATGTCTTGATGACTAACAATGTCGAATGAATCTATTGGCCATAGTCGCTGAATGTGATACTGAAAGCTATTTGTTGCCTTATAATCGATACATATTGAGAACAATGATGGTCTTTTAATTTTATATTGTTTATTGATGAACAACATTCAATCTTCTGCATTAAAAAAAAAGTGAACTTGACTTTTTTGTAAGATTTTGAATGTCTTGATGACTAAAAATGTCGAATGAATCTATTGACCCTTGTCACTGATGTGAATGCTATTTGTTGCCTTAAAATGGATACATGTTGAGAACGATGATGGACTTTTGATTCTATATTCATTATTGAATAATCTTCAATCATCTACATTGTAAAAAAAGTGAACTTGAACTTTTTGTAAAAGATTGAATGTCTTGATGACTAAAAATGTCGAATGAATCTATTGACTCTTGTCCTTGATGTGAATGCTATTTGTTGCCTTATAATTGATACATATTGAGAACGATGATGGACTTATGATTTTATATTGATTAGTGAAGAACCTTCTTCAATCTGAAAAAAAAATGTGAACCCGAAATTTTTTTAAGGATTGAATGTCTTGATGACTAACAATGTCGAATGAATCTATTGACCCTAGTCGCTGATTGTGAAACTAAAAGCTATTTGTTGCCTTATAATCGATACATATTGAGAACAATGATGGTCTTTTAACTTTATATTGTTTATTGAATAACCTTCAATCATCTGCATTGTAAAAAAAGTGAACTTCAACTTTTTGTAAAAGATTGAATGTCTTGATGACTAAAAATGTCGAATGAATTTATTGACTCTTGTCCTTGATGTGAATGCTATTTGTTGCCTTATAATCGATACATAGTGAGAACGATGATGATGTTTTCATTTTATATTGTTTATTGATGAACATTCAATCTTCTGCATTAAAAAAAGTAAGGTTGACTTTTTTGTAAGATTTTGAATCTGTTGATGACAAAAAATGTCAAATGAATCTATTGACCTTTGTCCCTGATGTGAATACTATTTGTTGCCTTAAAACAGATACATATTGAGAACAATGATGGACTTATGATTTTATATTGATTACTGAAGAACCTTAAATCTTCTGCATTGAAAAAAAATGTGAACCTGAAATTTTTGTAAGGAATTGAATGTCTTGATGACTAACAATGTCGAATGAATCTATTGACCATAGTCGCTGAATGTTAAACTGAAAGCTATTTGTTGCCTTATAATCGATACATATTGAGAAAAATGATGGTCTTTTAATTTTATAATGTTTATTGATGAACATTCAATCTTCTGCATTAAAAAAAAGTGAACTTGAACTTTTTGTAAGATTTTGAATGTCTTGATAACTAAAAATGTCGAATGAATCTGTTGACCCTTGTCCTTGATGTGAATGCTATTTGTTGCCTTATAACGGATACATATTGAGAACGATGATGAACTTTTGATTTTATATTGATTACTGAAGAACTTTCAATCTTCTGCCTTGAAAAAAAATGTGAACCCGAAATGTTTGTAAGGAATTGAATGTCTTGATGACTAACAATGTATGAATCTATTGGCCCTAGTCGCTGAATGTGAAACTGAAAGCTATTTGTTGTCTTATAATCAATACATATTGAGAACAATGATGGTCTTTTAATTTTATATTGTTTATTGATGAACATTCAATCTTCTGCATTAAAAAAAAAAGTGAACTTGACTTTTTTGTAAGATTTTGAATGTCTTGATGACTAAAAATGTCGAATGAATCTATTGACCCTTGTCCCTGATGTGAATGCTATTTGTTGCCTTAAAATGGATACATGTTGAGAACGATGATGGACTTTTGATTCTATATTCATTATTGAATAACCTTCAATCATCTGCATTGTAAAAAAAGTGAACTTGAACATTTTGTAAAAGATTGAATGTCTTGATGACTAAAAATGTCGAATGAATTTATTGACCCTTGTCCTTGATGTGAATGCTATTTGTTGCCTTATAATCGATACATAGTGAGAACGATGATGATGTTTTCATTTTATATTGTTTATTGATGAACATTCAATCTTCTGCATTAAAAAAAGTAAGGTTGACTTTTTTGTAAGATTTTGAATCTGTTGATGACTAAAAATGTCAAATGAATCTATTGACCCTTGTCCCTGATGTGAATACTATTTGTTGCCTTAAAACAGATACATATTGAGAACAATGATGGACTTATGATTTTATATTGATTACTGAAGAACCTTAAATCTTCTGCATTGAAAAAAAATGTGAACCTGAAATTTTTGTAAGGAATTGAATGTCTTGATGACTAACAATGTCGAAAGAATCTATTGACCATAGTCGCTGAATGTTAAACTGAAAGCTATTTGTTGCCTTATAATCGATACATATTGAGAAAAACGATGGTCTTTTAATTTTATAATGTTTATTGATGAACATTCAATCTTCTGCATTAGAAAAAAGTGAACTTGAACTTTTTTTAAGATTTTGAATGTCTTGATAACTAAAAATGTCGAATGAATCTATTGACCCTTGTCCCTGATGTGAATGCTATTTGTTGCCTTATAACGGATACATATTGAGAACGATGATGAACTTATGATTTTATATTGATTACTGAAGAACCTTCAATCTTCTGCATTGAAAAAAAATGTGAACCCGAAATGTTTGTAAGGAATTGAATGTCTTGATGACTAACAATGTCGAATGAATCTATTGGCCATAGTCGCTGAATGTGATACTGAAAGCTATTTGTTGCCTTATAATCGATACATATTGAGAACAATGATGGTCTTTTAATTTTATATTGTTTATTGATGAACAACATTCAATCTTCTGCATTAAAAAAAAAGTGAACTTGACTTTTTTGTAAGATTTTGAATGTCTTGATGACTAAAAATGTCGAATGAATCTATTGACCCTTGTCACTGATGTGAATGCTATTTGTTGCCTTAAAATGGATACATGTTGAGAACGATGATGGACTTTTGATTCTATATTCATTATTGAATAATCTTCAATCATCTACATTGTAAAAAAAGTGAACTTGAACTTTTTGTAAAAGATTGAATGTCTTGATGACTAAAAATGTCGAATGAATCTATTGACTCTTGTCCTTGATGTGAATGCTATTTGTTGCCTTATAATTGATACATATTGAGAACGATGATGGACTTATGATTTTATATTGATTAGTGAAGAACCTTCTTCAATCTGAAAAAAAAATGTGAACCCGAAATTTTTTTAAGGATTGAATGTCTTGATGACTAACAATGTCGAATGAATCTATTGACCCTAGTCGCTGATTGTGAAACTAAAAGCTATTTGTTGCCTTATAATCGATACATATTGAGAACAATGATGGTCTTTTAACTTTATATTGTTTATTGAATAACCTTCAATCATCTGCATTGTAAAAAAAGTGAACTTCAACTTTTTGTAAAAGATTGAATGTCTTGATGACTAAAAATGTCGAATGAATTTATTGACTCTTGTCCTTGATGTGAATGCTATTTGTTGCCTTATAATCGATACATAGTGAGAACGATGATGATGTTTTCATTTTATATTGTTTATTGATGAACATTCAATCTTCTGCATTAAAAAAAGTAAGGTTGACTTTTTTGTAAGATTTTGAATCTGTTGATGACTAAAAATGTCAAATGAATCTATTGACCTTTGTCCCTGATGTGAATACTATTTGTTGCCTTAAAACAGATACATATTGAGAACAATGATGGACTTATGATTTTATATTGATTACTGAAGAACCTTAAATCTTCTGCATTGAAAAAAAATGTGAACCTGAAATTTTTGTAAGGAATTGAATGTCTTGATGACTAACAATGTCGAATGAATCTATTGACCATAGTCGCTGAATGTTAAACTGAAAGCTATTTGTTGCCTTATAATCGATACATATTGAGAAAAATGATGGTCTTTTAATTTTATAATGTTTATTGATGAACATTCAATCTTCTGCATTAAAAAAAAGTGAACTTGAACTTTTTGTAAGATTTTGAATGTCTTGATAACTAAAAATGTCGAATGAATCTGTTGACCCTTGTCCTTGATGTGAATGCTATTTGTTGCCTTATAACGGATACATATTGAGAACGATGATGAACTTTTGATTTTATATTGATTACTGAAGAACTTTCAATCTTCTGCCTTGAAAAAAAATGTGAACCCGAAATGTTTGTAAGGAATTGAATGTCTTGATGACTAACAATGTATGAATCTATTGGCCCTAGTCGCTGAATGTGAAACTGAAAGCTATTTGTTGTCTTATAATCAATACATATTGAGAACAATGATGGTCTTTTAATTTTATATTGTTTATTGATGAACATTCAATCTTCTGCATTAAAAAAAAAGTGAACTTGACTTTTTTGTAAGATTTTGAATGTCTTGATGACTAAAAATGTCGAATGAATCTATTGACCCTTGTCCCTGATGTGAATGCTATTTGTTGCCTTAAAATGGATACATGTTGAGAACGATGATGGACTTTTGATTCTATATTCATTATTGAATAACCTTCAATCATCTGCATTGTAAAAAAAGTGAACTTGAACTTTTTGTAAAAGATTGAATGTCTTGATGACTAAAAATGTCGAATGAATTTATTGGCCCTTGTCCTTGATGTGAATGCTATTTGTTGCCTTATAATCGATACATAGTGAGAACGATGATGATGTTTTCATTTTATATTGTTTATTGATGAACATTCAATCTTCTGCATTAAAAAAAGTAAGGTTGACTTTTTTGTAAGATTTTGAATCTGTTGATGACTAAAAATGTCAAATGAATCTATTGACCCTTGTCCCTGATGTGAATACTATTTGTTGCCTTAAAACAGATACATATTGAGAACAATGATGGACTTATGATTTTATATTGATTACTGAAGAACCTTAAATCTTCTGCATTGAAAAAAAATGTGAACCTGAAATTTTTGTAAGGAATTGAATGTCTTGATGACTAACAATGTCGAATGAATCTATTGACCATAGTCGCTGAATGTTAAACTGAAAGCTATTTGTTGCCTTATAATCGATACATATTGAGAAAAATGATGGTCTTTTAATTTTATAATGTTTATTGATGAACATTCAATCTTCTGCATTAAAAAAAAGTGAACTTGAACTTTTTGTAAGATTTTGAATGTCTTGATAACTAAAAATGTCGAATGAATCTGTTGACCCTTGTCCTTGATGTGAATGCTATTTGTTGCCTTATAACGGATACATATTGAGAACGATGATGAACTTTTGATTTTATATTGATTACTGAAGAACTTTCAATCTTCTGCCTTGAAAAAAAATGTGAACCCGAAATGTTTGTAAGGAATTGAATGTCTTGATGACTAACAATGTATGAATCTATTGGCCCTAGTCGCTGAATGTGAAACTGAAAGCTATTTGTTGTCTTATAATCAATACATATTGAGAACAATGATGGTCTTTTAATTTTATATTGTTTATTGATGAACATTCAATCTTCTGCATTAAAAAAAAAGTGAACTTGACTTTTTTGTAAGATTTTGAATGTCTTGATGACTAAAAATGTCGAATGAATCTATTGACCCTTGTCCCTGATGTGAATGCTATTTGTTGCCTTAAAATGGATACATGTTGAGAACGATGATGGACTTTTGATTCTATATTCATTATTGAATAACCTTCAATCATCTGCATTGTAAAAAAAGTGAACTTGAACTTTTTGTAAAAGATTGAATGTCTTGATGACTAAAAATGTCGAATGAATTTATTGGCCCTTGTCCTTGATGTGAATGCTATTTGTTGCCTTATAATCGATACATAGTGAGAACGATGATGATGTTTTCATTTTATATTGTTTATTGATGAACATTCAATCTTCTGCATTAAAAAAAGTAAGGTTGACTTTTTTGTAAGATTTTGAATCTGTTGATGACTAAAAATGTCAAATGAATCTATTGACCCTTGTCCCTGATGTGAATACTATTTGTTGCCTTAAAACAGATACATATTGAGAACAATGATGGACTTATGATTTTATATTGATTACTGAAGAACCTTAAATCTTCTGCATTGAAAAAAAATGTGAACCTGAAATTTTTGTAAGGAATTGAATGTCTTGATGACTAACAATGTCGAATGAATCTATTGACCATAGTCGCTGAATGTTAAACTGAAAGCTATTTGTTGCCTTATAATCGATACATATTGAGAAAAATGATGGTCTTTTAATTTTATAATGTTTATTGATGAACATTCAATCTTCTGCATTAAAAAAAAGTGAACTTGAACTTTTTGTAAGATTTTGAATGTCTTGATAACTAAAAATGTCGAATGAATCTGTTGACCCTTGTCCTTGATGTGAATGCTATTTGTTGCCTTATAACGGATACATATTGAGAACGATGATGAACTTTTGATTTTATATTGATTACTGAAGAACTTTCAATCTTCTGCCTTGAAAAAAAATGTGAACCCGAAATGTTTGTAAGGAATTGAATGTCTTGATGACTAACAATGTATGAATCTATTGGCCCTAGTCGCTGAATGTGAAACTGAAAGCTATTTGTTGTCTTATAATCAATACATATTGAGAACAATGATGGTCTTTTAATTTTATATTGTTTATTGATGAACATTCAATCTTCTGCATTAAAAAAAAAGTGAACTTGACTTTTTTGTAAGATTTTGAATGTCTTGATGACTAAAAATGTCGAATGAATCTATTGACCCTTGTCCCTGATGTGAATGCTATTTGTTGCCTTAAAATGGATACATGTTGAGAACGATGATGGACTTTTGATTCTATATTCATTATTGAATAACCTTCAATCATCTGCATTGTAAAAAAAGTGAACTTGAACATTTTGTAAAAGATTGAATGTCTTGATGACTAAAAATGTCGAATGAATTTATTGACCCTTGTCCTTGATGTGAATGCTATTTGTTGCCTTATAATCGATACATAGTGAGAACGATGATGATGTTTTCATTTTATATTGTTTATTGATGAACATTCAATCTTCTGCATTAAAAAAAGTAAGGTTGACTTTTTTGTAAGATTTTGAATCTGTTGATGACTAAAAATGTCAAATGAATCTATTGACCCTTGTCCCTGATGTGAATACTATTTGTTGCCTTAAAACAGATACATATTGAGAACAATGATGGACTTATGATTTTATATTGATTACTGAAGAACCTTAAATCTTCTGCATTGAAAAAAAATGTGAACCTGAAATTTTTGTAAGGAATTGAATGTCTTGATGACTAACAATGTCGAAAGAATCTATTGACCATAGTCGCTGAATGTTAAACTGAAAGCTATTTGTTGCCTTATAATCGATACATATTGAGAAAAACGATGGTCTTTTAATTTTATAATGTTTATTGATGAACATTCAATCTTCTGCATTAGAAAAAAGTGAACTTGAACTTTTTTTAAGATTTTGAATGTCTTGATAACTAAAAATGTCGAATGAATCTATTGACCCTTGTCCCTGATGTGAATGCTATTTGTTGCCTTATAACGGATACATATTGAGAACGATGATGAACTTATGATTTTATATTGATTACTGAAGAACCTTCAATCTTCTGCATTGAAAAAAAATGTGAACCCGAAATGTTTGTAAGGAATTGAATGTCTTGATGACTAACAATGTCGAATGAATCTATTGGCCATAGTCGCTGAATGTGATACTGAAAGCTATTTGTTGCCTTATAATCGATACATATTGAGAACAATGATGGTCTTTTAATTTTATATTGTTTATTGATGAACAACATTCAATCTTCTGCATTAAAAAAAAAGTGAACTTGACTTTTTTGTAAGATTTTGAATGTCTTGATGACTAAAAATGTCGAATGAATCTATTGACCCTTGTCACTGATGTGAATGCTATTTGTTGCCTTAAAATGGATACATGTTGAGAACGATGATGGACTTTTGATTCTATATTCATTATTGAATAATCTTCAATCATCTACATTGTAAAAAAAGTGAACTTGAACTTTTTGTAAAAGATTGAATGTCTTGATGACTAAAAATGTCGAATGAATCTATTGACTCTTGTCCTTGATGTGAATGCTATTTGTTGCCTTATAATTGATACATATTGAGAACGATGATGGACTTATGATTTTATATTGATTAGTGAAGAACCTTCTTCAATCTGAAAAAAAAATGTGAACCCGAAATTTTTTTAAGGATTGAATGTCTTGATGACTAACAATGTCGAATGAATCTATTGACCCTAGTCGCTGATTGTGAAACTAAAAGCTATTTGTTGCCTTATAATCGATACATATTGAGAACAATGATGGTCTTTTAACTTTATATTGTTTATTGAATAACCTTCAATCATCTGCATTGTAAAAAAAGTGAACTTCAACTTTTTGTAAAAGATTGAATGTCTTGATGACTAAAAATGTCGAATGAATTTATTGACTCTTGTCCTTGATGTGAATGCTATTTGTTGCCTTATAATCGATACATAGTGAGAACGATGATGATGTTTTCATTTTATATTGTTTATTGATGAACATTCAATCTTCTGCATTAAAAAAAGTAAGGTTGACTTTTTTGTAAGATTTTGAATCTGTTGATGACTAAAAATGTCAAATGAATCTATTGACCTTTGTCCCTGATGTGAATACTATTTGTTGCCTTAAAACAGATACATATTGAGAACAATGATGGACTTATGATTTTATATTGATTACTGAAGAACCTTAAATCTTCTGCATTGAAAAAAAATGTGAACCTGAAATTTTTGTAAGGAATTGAATGTCTTGATGACTAACAATGTCGAATGAATCTATTGACCATAGTCGCTGAATGTTAAACTGAAAGCTATTTGTTGCCTTATAATCGATACATATTGAGAAAAATGATGGTCTTTTAATTTTATAATGTTTATTGATGAACATTCAATCTTCTGCATTAAAAAAAAGTGAACTTGAACTTTTTGTAAGATTTTGAATGTCTTGATAACTAAAAATGTCGAATGAATCTGTTGACCCTTGTCCTTGATGTGAATGCTATTTGTTGCCTTATAACGGATACATATTGAGAACGATGATGAACTTTTGATTTTATATTGATTACTGAAGAACTTTCAATCTTCTGCCTTGAAAAAAAATGTGAACCCGAAATGTTTGTAAGGAATTGAATGTCTTGATGACTAACAATGTATGAATCTATTGGCCCTAGTCGCTGAATGTGAAACTGAAAGCTATTTGTTGTCTTATAATCAATACATATTGAGAACAATGATGGTCTTTTAATTTTATATTGTTTATTGATGAACATTCAATCTTCTGCATTAAAAAAAAAAGTGAACTTGACTTTTTTGTAAGATTTTGAATGTCTTGATGACTAAAAATGTCGAATGAATCTATTGACCCTTGTCCCTGATGTGAATGCTATTTGTTGCCTTAAAATGGATACATGTTGAGAACGATGATGGACTTTTGATTCTATATTCATTATTGAATAACCTTCAATCATCTGCATTGTAAAAAAAGTGAACTTGAACATTTTGTAAAAGATTGAATGTCTTGATGACTAAAAATGTCGAATGAATTTATTGACCCTTGTCCTTGATGTGAATGCTATTTGTTGCCTTATAATCGATACATAGTGAGAACGATGATGATGTTTTCATTTTATATTGTTTATTGATGAACATTCAATCTTCTGCATTAAAAAAAGTAAGGTTGACTTTTTTGTAAGATTTTGAATCTGTTGATGACTAAAAATGTCAAATGAATCTATTGACCCTTGTCCCTGATGTGAATACTATTTGTTGCCTTAAAACAGATACATATTGAGAACAATGATGGACTTATGATTTTATATTGATTACTGAAGAACCTTAAATCTTCTGCATTGAAAAAAAATGTGAACCTGAAATTTTTGTAAGGAATTGAATGTCTTGATGACTAACAATGTCGAAAGAATCTATTGACCATAGTCGCTGAATGTTAAACTGAAAGCTATTTGTTGCCTTATAATCGATACATATTGAGAAAAACGATGGTCTTTTAATTTTATAATGTTTATTGATGAACATTCAATCTTCTGCATTAGAAAAAAGTGAACTTGAACTTTTTTTAAGATTTTGAATGTCTTGATAACTAAAAATGTCGAATGAATCTATTGACCCTTGTCCCTGATGTGAATGCTATTTGTTGCCTTATAACGGATACATATTGAGAACGATGATGAACTTATGATTTTATATTGATTACTGAAGAACCTTCAATCTTCTGCATTGAAAAAAAATGTGAACCCGAAATGTTTGTAAGGAATTGAATGTCTTGATGACTAACAATGTCGAATGAATCTATTGGCCATAGTCGCTGAATGTGATACTGAAAGCTATTTGTTGCCTTATAATCGATACATATTGAGAACAATGATGGTCTTTTAATTTTATATTGTTTATTGATGAACAACATTCAATCTTCTGCATTAAAAAAAAAGTGAACTTGACTTTTTTGTAAGATTTTGAATGTCTTGATGACTAAAAATGTCGAATGAATCTATTGACCCTTGTCACTGATGTGAATGCTATTTGTTGCCTTAAAATGGATACATGTTGAGAACGATGATGGACTTTTGATTCTATATTCATTATTGAATAATCTTCAATCATCTACATTGTAAAAAAAGTGAACTTGAACTTTTTGTAAAAGATTGAATGTCTTGATGACTAAAAATGTCGAATGAATCTATTGACTCTTGTCCTTGATGTGAATGCTATTTGTTGCCTTATAATTGATACATATTGAGAACGATGATGGACTTATGATTTTATATTGATTAGTGAAGAACCTTCTTCAATCTGAAAAAAAAATGTGAACCCGAAATTTTTTTAAGGATTGAATGTCTTGATGACTAACAATGTCGAATGAATCTATTGACCCTAGTCGCTGATTGTGAAACTAAAAGCTATTTGTTGCCTTATAATCGATACATATTGAGAACAATGATGGTCTTTTAACTTTATATTGTTTATTGAATAACCTTCAATCATCTGCATTGTAAAAAAAGTGAACTTCAACTTTTTGTAAAAGATTGAATGTCTTGATGACTAAAAATGTCGAATGAATTTATTGACTCTTGTCCTTGATGTGAATGCTATTTGTTGCCTTATAATCGATACATAGTGAGAACGATGATGATGTTTTCATTTTATATTGTTTATTGATGAACATTCAATCTTCTGCATTAAAAAAAGTAAGGTTGACTTTTTTGTAAGATTTTGAATCTGTTGATGACTAAAAATGTCAAATGAATCTATTGACCTTTGTCCCTGATGTGAATACTATTTGTTGCCTTAAAACAGATACATATTGAGAACAATGATGGACTTATGATTTTATATTGATTACTGAAGAACCTTAAATCTTCTGCATTGAAAAAAAATGTGAACCTGAAATTTTTGTAAGGAATTGAATGTCTTGATGACTAACAATGTCGAATGAATCTATTGACCATAGTCGCTGAATGTTAAACTGAAAGCTATTTGTTGCCTTATAATCGATACATATTGAGAAAAATGATGGTCTTTTAATTTTATAATGTTTATTGATGAACATTCAATCTTCTGCATTAAAAAAAAGTGAACTTGAACTTTTTGTAAGATTTTGAATGTCTTGATAACTAAAAATGTCGAATGAATCTGTTGACCCTTGTCCTTGATGTGAATGCTATTTGTTGCCTTATAACGGATACATATTGAGAACGATGATGAACTTTTGATTTTATATTGATTACTGAAGAACTTTCAATCTTCTGCCTTGAAAAAAAATGTGAACCCGAAATGTTTGTAAGGAATTGAATGTCTTGATGACTAACAATGTATGAATCTATTGGCCCTAGTCGCTGAATGTGAAACTGAAAGCTATTTGTTGTCTTATAATCAATACATATTGAGAACAATGATGGTCTTTTAATTTTATATTGTTTATTGATGAACATTCAATCTTCTGCATTAAAAAAAAAGTGAACTTGACTTTTTTGTAAGATTTTGAATGTCTTGATGACTAAAAATGTCGAATGAATCTATTGACCCTTGTCCCTGATGTGAATGCTATTTGTTGCCTTAAAATGGATACATGTTGAGAACGATGATGGACTTTTGATTCTATATTCATTATTGAATAACCTTCAATCATCTGCATTGTAAAAAAAGTGAACTTGAACTTTTTGTAAAAGATTGAATGTCTTGATGACTAAAAATGTCGAATGAATTTATTGGCCCTTGTCCTTGATGTGAATGCTATTTGTTGCCTTATAATCGATACATAGTGAGAACGATGATGATGTTTTCATTTTATATTGTTTATTGATGAACATTCAATCTTCTGCATTAAAAAAAGTAAGGTTGACTTTTTTGTAAGATTTTGAATCTGTTGATGACTAAAAATGTCAAATGAATCTATTGACCCTTGTCCCTGATGTGAATACTATTTGTTGCCTTAAAACAGATACATATTGAGAACAATGATGGACTTATGATTTTATATTGATTACTGAAGAACCTTAAATCTTCTGCATTGAAAAAAAATGTGAACCTGAAATTTTTGTAAGGAATTGAATGTCTTGATGACTAACAATGTCGAATGAATCTATTGACCATAGTCGCTGAATGTTAAACTGAAAGCTATTTGTTGCCTTATAATCGATACATATTGAGAAAAATGATGGTCTTTTAATTTTATAATGTTTATTGATGAACATTCAATCTTCTGCATTAAAAAAAAGTGAACTTGAACTTTTTGTAAGATTTTGAATGTCTTGATAACTAAAAATGTCGAATGAATCTGTTGACCCTTGTCCTTGATGTGAATGCTATTTGTTGCCTTATAACGGATACATATTGAGAACGATGATGAACTTTTGATTTTATATTGATTACTGAAGAACTTTCAATCTTCTGCCTTGAAAAAAAATGTGAACCCGAAATGTTTGTAAGGAATTGAATGTCTTGATGACTAACAATGTATGAATCTATTGGCCCTAGTCGCTGAATGTGAAACTGAAAGCTATTTGTTGTCTTATAATCAATACATATTGAGAACAATGATGGTCTTTTAATTTTATATTGTTTATTGATGAACATTCAATCTTCTGCATTAAAAAAAAAGTGAACTTGACTTTTTTGTAAGATTTTGAATGTCTTGATGACTAAAAATGTCGAATGAATCTATTGACCCTTGTCCCTGATGTGAATGCTATTTGTTGCCTTAAAATGGATACATGTTGAGAACGATGATGGACTTTTGATTCTATATTCATTATTGAATAACCTTCAATCATCTGCATTGTAAAAAAAGTGAACTTGAACTTTTTGTAAAAGATTGAATGTCTTGATGACTAAAAATGTCGAATGAATTTATTGGCCCTTGTCCTTGATGTGAATGCTATTTGTTGCCTTATAATCGATACATAGTGAGAACGATGATGATGTTTTCATTTTATATTGTTTATTGATGAACATTCAATCTTCTGCATTAAAAAAAGTAAGGTTGACTTTTTTGTAAGATTTTGAATCTGTTGATGACTAAAAATGTCAAATGAATCTATTGACCCTTGTCCCTGATGTGAATACTATTTGTTGCCTTAAAACAGATACATATTGAGAACAATGATGGACTTATGATTTTATATTGATTACTGAAGAACCTTAAATCTTCTGCATTGAAAAAAAATGTGAACCTGAAATTTTTGTAAGGAATTGAATGTCTTGATGACTAACAATGTCGAATGAATCTATTGACCATAGTCGCTGAATGTTAAACTGAAAGCTATTTGTTGCCTTATAATCGATACATATTGAGAAAAATGATGGTCTTTTAATTTTATAATGTTTATTGATGAACATTCAATCTTCTGCATTAAAAAAAAGTGAACTTGAACTTTTTGTAAGATTTTGAATGTCTTGATAACTAAAAATGTCGAATGAATCTGTTGACCCTTGTCCTTGATGTGAATGCTATTTGTTGCCTTATAACGGATACATATTGAGAACGATGATGAACTTTTGATTTTATATTGATTACTGAAGAACTTTCAATCTTCTGCCTTGAAAAAAAATGTGAACCCGAAATGTTTGTAAGGAATTGAATGTCTTGATGACTAACAATGTATGAATCTATTGGCCCTAGTCGCTGAATGTGAAACTGAAAGCTATTTGTTGTCTTATAATCAATACATATTGAGAACAATGATGGTCTTTTAATTTTATATTGTTTATTGATGAACATTCAATCTTCTGCATTAAAAAAAAAGTGAACTTGACTTTTTTGTAAGATTTTGAATGTCTTGATGACTAAAAATGTCGAATGAATCTATTGACCCTTGTCCCTGATGTGAATGCTATTTGTTGCCTTAAAATGGATACATGTTGAGAACGATGATGGACTTTTGATTCTATATTCATTATTGAATAACCTTCAATCATCTGCATTGTAAAAAAAGTGAACTTGAACATTTTGTAAAAGATTGAATGTCTTGATGACTAAAAATGTCGAATGAATTTATTGACCCTTGTCCTTGATGTGAATGCTATTTGTTGCCTTATAATCGATACATAGTGAGAACGATGATGATGTTTTCATTTTATATTGTTTATTGATGAACATTCAATCTTCTGCATTAAAAAAAGTAAGGTTGACTTTTTTGTAAGATTTTGAATCTGTTGATGACTAAAAATGTCAAATGAATCTATTGACCCTTGTCCCTGATGTGAATACTATTTGTTGCCTTAAAACAGATACATATTGAGAACAATGATGGACTTATGATTTTATATTGATTACTGAAGAACCTTAAATCTTCTGCATTGAAAAAAAATGTGAACCTGAAATTTTTGTAAGGAATTGAATGTCTTGATGACTAACAATGTCGAAAGAATCTATTGACCATAGTCGCTGAATGTTAAACTGAAAGCTATTTGTTGCCTTATAATCGATACATATTGAGAAAAACGATGGTCTTTTAATTTTATAATATTTATTGATGAACATTCAATCTTCTGCATTAGAAAAAAGTGAACTTGAACTTTTTTTAAGATTTTGAATGTCTTGATAACTAAAAATGTCGAATGAATCTATTGACCCTTGTCCCTGATGTGAATGCTATTTGTTGCCTTATAACGGATACATATTGAGAACGATGATGAACTTATGATTTTATATTGATTACTGAAGAACCTTCAATCTTCTGCATTGAAAAAAAATGTGAACCCGAAATGTTTGTAAGGAATTGAATGTCTTGATGACTAACAATGTCGAATGAATCTATTGGCCATAGTCGCTGAATGTGATACTGAAAGCTATTTGTTGCCTTATAATCGATACATATTGAGAACAATGATGGTCTTTTAATTTTATATTGTTTATTGATGAACAACATTCAATCTTCTGCATTAAAAAAAAAGTGAACTTGACTTTTTTGTAAGATTTTGAATGTCTTGATGACTAAAAATGTCGAATGAATCTATTGACCCTTGTCACTGATGTGAATGCTATTTGTTGCCTTAAAATGGATACATGTTGAGAACGATGATGGACTTTTGATTCTATATTCATTATTGAATAATCTTCAATCATCTACATTGTAAAAAAAGTGAACTTGAACTTTTTGTAAAAGATTGAATGTCTTGATGACTAAAAATGTCGAATGAATCTATTGACTCTTGTCCTTGATGTGAATGCTATTTGTTGCCTTATAATTGATACATATTGAGAACGATGATGGACTTATGATTTTATATTGATTAGTGAAGAACCTTCTTCAATCTGAAAAAAAAATGTGAACCCGAAATTTTTTTAAGGATTGAATGTCTTGATGACTAACAATGTCGAATGAATCTATTGACCCTAGTCGCTGATTGTGAAACTAAAAGCTATTTGTTGCCTTATAATCGATACATATTGAGAACAATGATGGTCTTTTAACTTTATATTGTTTATTGAATAACCTTCAATCATCTGCATTGTAAAAAAAGTGAACTTCAACTTTTTGTAAAAGATTGAATGTCTTGATGACTAAAAATGTCGAATGAATTTATTGACCCTTGTCCTTGATGTGAATGCTATTTGTTGCCTTATAATCGATACATAGTGAGAACGATGATGATGTTTTCATTTTATATTGTTTATTGATGAACATTCAATCTTCTGCATTAAAAAAAGTAAGGTTGACTTTTTTGTAAGATTTTGAATCTGTTGATGACTAAAAATGTCAAATGAATCTATTGACCTTTGTCCCTGATGTGAATACTATTTGTTGCCTTAAAACAGATACATATTGAGAACAATGATGGACTTATGATTTTATATTGATTACTGAAGAACCTTAAATCTTCTGCATTGAAAAAAAATGTGAACCTGAAATTTTTGTAAGGAATTGAATGTCTTGATGACTAACAATGTCGAATGAATCTATTGACCATAGTCGCTGAATGTTAAACTGAAAGCTATTTGTTGCCTTATAATCGATACATATTGAGAAAAATGATGGTCTTTTAATTTTATAATGTTTATTGATGAACATTCAATCTTCTGCATTAAAAAAAAGTGAACTTGAACTTTTTGTAAGATTTTGAATGTCTTGATAACTAAAAATGTCGAATGAATCTGTTGACCCTTGTCCTTGATGTGAATGCTATTTGTTGCCTTATAACGGATACATATTGAGAACGATGATGAACTTTTGATTTTATATTGATTACTGAAGAACTTTCAATCTTCTGCCTTGAAAAAAAATGTGAACCCGAAATGTTTGTAAGGAATTGAATGTCTTGATGACTAACAATGTATGAATCTATTGACCATAGTCGCTGAATGTTAAACTGAAAGCTATTTGTTGCCTTATAATCGATACATATTGAGAAAAATGATGGTCTTTTAATTTTATAATGTTTATTGATGAACATTCAATCTTCTGCATTAAAAAAAAGTGAACTTGAACTTTTTGTAAGATTTTGAATGTCTTGATAACTAAAAATGTCGAATGAATCTGTTGACCCTTGTCCTTGATGTGAATGCTATTTGTTGCCTTATAACGGATACATATTGAGAACGATGATGAACTTTTGATTTTATATTGATTACTGAAGAACTTTCAATCTTCTGCCTTGAAAAAAAATGTGAACCCGAAATGTTTGTAAGGAATTGAATGTCTTGATGACTAACAATGTATGAATCTATTGGCCCTAGTCGCTGAATGTGAAACTGAAAGCTATTTGTTGTCTTATAATCAATACATATTGAGAACAATGATGGTCTTTTAATTTTATATTGTTTATTGATGAACATTCAATCTTCTGCATTAAAAAAAAAGTGAACTTGACTTTTTTGTAAGATTTTGAATGTCTTGATGACTAAAAATGTCGAATGAATCTATTGACCCTTGTCCCTGATGTGAATGCTATTTGTTGCCTTAAAATGGATACATGTTGAGAACGATGATGGACTTTTGATTCTATATTCATTATTGAATAACCTTCAATCATCTGCATTGTAAAAAAAGTGAACTTGAACATTTTGTAAAAGATTGAATGTCTTGATGACTAAAAATGTCGAATGAATTTATTGACCCTTGTCCTTGATGTGAATGCTATTTGTTGCCTTATAATCGATACATAGTGAGAACGATGATGATGTTTTCATTTTATATTGTTTATTGATGAACATTCAATCTTCTGCATTAAAAAAAGTAAGGTTGACTTTTTTGTAAGATTTTGAATCTGTTGATGACTAAAAATGTCAAATGAATCTATTGACCCTTGTCCCTGATGTGAATACTATTTGTTGCCTTAAAACAGATACATATTGAGAACAATGATGGACTTATGATTTTATATTGATTACTGAAGAACCTTAAATCTTCTGCATTGAAAAAAAATGTGAACCTGAAATTTTTGTAAGGAATTGAATGTCTTGATGACTAACAATGTCGAAAGAATCTATTGACCATAGTCGCTGAATGTTAAACTGAAAGCTATTTGTTGCCTTATAATCGATACATATTGAGAAAAACGATGGTCTTTTAATTTTATAATGTTTATTGATGAACATTCAATCTTCTGCATTAGAAAAAAGTGAACTTGAACTTTTTTTAAGATTTTGAATGTCTTGATAACTAAAAATGTCGAATGAATCTATTGACCCTTGTCCCTGATGTGAATGCTATTTGTTGCCTTATAACGGATACATATTGAGAACGATGATGAACTTATGATTTTATATTGATTACTGAAGAACCTTCAATCTTCTGCATTGAAAAAAAATGTGAACCCGAAATGTTTGTAAGGAATTGAATGTCTTGATGACTAACAATGTCGAATGAATCTATTGACCCTAGTCGCTGATTGTGAAACTAAAAGCTATTTGTTGCCTTATAATCGATACATATTGAGAACAATAATGGTCTTTTAATTTTATATTGTTTATTGATGAACAACATTCAATCTTCTGCATTAAAAAAAAAGTGAACTTGACTTTTTTGTAAGATTTTGAATGTCTTGATGAGTAAAAATGTCGAATGAATCTATTGACCCTTGTCACTGATGTGAATGCTATTTGTTGCCTTAAAATGGATACATGTTGAGAACGATGATGGACTTTTGATTCTATATTCATTATTGAATAATCTTCAATCATCTACATTGTAAAAAAAGTGAACTTGAACTTTTTGTAAAAGATTGAATGTCTTGATGACTAAAAATGTCGAATGAATCTATTGACTCTTGTCCTTGATGTGAATGCTATTTGTTGCCTTATAATTGATACATATTGAGAACGATGATGGACTTATGATTTTATATTGATTAGTGAAGAACCTTCTTCAATCTGAAAAAAAAATGTGAACCCGAAATTTTTTTAAGGAATTGAATGTCTTGATGACTAACAATGTCGAATGAATCTATTGACCCTAGTCGCTGATTGTGAAACTAAAAGCTATTTGTTGCCTTATAATCGATACATATTGAGAACAATGATGGTCTTTTAACTTTATATTGTTTATTGAATAACCTTCAATCATCTGCATTGTAAAAAAAGTGAACTTGAACTTTTTGTAAAAGATTGAATGTCTTGATGACTAAAAATGTCGAATGAATTTATTGACCCTTGTCCTTGATGTGAATGCTATTTGTTGCCTTATAATCGATACATAGTGAGAACGATGATGATGTTTTCATTTTATATTGTTTATTGATGAACATTCAATCTTCTGCATTAAAAAAAGTAAGGTTGACTTTTTTGTAAGATTTTGAATCTGTTGATGACTAAAAATGTCAAATGAATCTATTGACCTTTGTCCCTGATGTGAATACTATTTGTTGCCTTAAAACAGATACATATTGAGAACAATGATGGACTTATGATTTTATATTGATTACTGAAGAACCTTAAATCTTCTGCATTGAAAAAAAATGTGAACCTGAAATTTTTGTAAGGAATTGAATGTCTTGATGACTAACAATGTCGAATGAATCTATTGACCATAGTCGCTGAATGTTAAACTGAAAGCTATTTGTTGCCTTATAATCGATACATATTGAGAAAAATGATGGTCTTTTAATTTTATATTGTTTATTGATGAACAACATTCAATCTTCTGCATTAAAAAAAAAGTGAACTTGACTTTTTTGTAAGATTTTGAATGTCTTGATGAGTAAAAATGTCGAATGAATCTATTGACCCTTGTCACTGATGTGAATGCTATTTGTTGCCTTAAAATGGATACATGTTGAGAACGATGATGGACTTTTGATTCTATATTCATTATTGAATAATCTTCAATCATCTACATTGTAAAAAAAGTGAACTTGAACTTTTTGTAAAAGATTGAATGTCTTGATGACTAAAAATGTCGAATGAATCTATTGACTCTTGTCCTTGATGTGAATGCTATTTGTTGCCTTATAATTGATACATATTGAGAACGATGATGGACTTATGATTTTATATTGATTAGTGAAGAACCTTCTTCAATCTGAAAAAAAAATGTGAACCCGAAATTTTTTTAAGGAATTGAATGTCTTGATGACTAACAATGTCGAATGAATCTATTGACCCTAGTCGCTGATTGTGAAACTAAAAGCTATTTGTTGCCTTATAATCGATACATATTGAGAACAATGATGGTCTTTTAACTTTATATTGTTTATTGAATAACCTTCAATCATCTGCATTGTAAAAAAAGTGAACTTGAACTTTTTGTAAAAGATTGAATGTCTTGATGACTAAAAATGTCGAATGAATTTATTGACCCTTGTCCTTGATGTGAATGCTATTTGTTGCCTTATAATCGATACATAGTGAGAACGATGATGATGTTTTCATTTTATATTGTTTATTGATGAACATTCAATCTTCTGCATTAAAAAAAGTAAGGTTGACTTTTTTGTAAGATTTTGAATCTGTTGATGACTAAAAATGTCAAATGAATCTATTGACCTTTGTCCCTGATGTGAATACTATTTGTTGCCTTAAAACAGATACATATTGAGAACAATGATGGACTTATGATTTTATATTGATTACTGAAGAACCTTAAATCTTCTGCATTGAAAAAAAATGTGAACCTGAAATTTTTGTAAGGAATTGAATGTCTTGATGACTAACAATGTCGAATGAATCTATTGACCATAGTCGCTGAATGTTAAACTGAAAGCTATTTGTTGCCTTATAATCGATACATATTGAGAAAAATGATGGTCTTTTAATTTTATATTGTTTATTGATGAACAACATTCAATCTTCTGCATTAAAAAAAAAGTGAACTTGACTTTTTTGTAAGATTTTGAATGTCTTGATGAGTAAAAATGTCGAATGAATCTATTGACCCTTGTCACTGATGTGAATGCTATTTGTTGCCTTAAAATGGATACATGTTGAGAACGATGATGGACTTTTGATTCTATATTCATTATTGAATAATCTTCAATCATCTACATTGTAAAAAAAGTGAACTTGAACTTTTTGTAAAAGATTGAATGTCTTGATGACTAAAAATGTCGAATGAATCTATTGACTCTTGTCCTTGATGTGAATGCTATTTGTTGCCTTATAATTGATACATATTGAGAACGATGATGGACTTATGATTTTATATTGATTAGTGAAGAACCTTCTTCAATCTGAAAAAAAAATGTGAACCCGAAATTTTTTTAAGGAATTGAATGTCTTGATGACTAACAATGTCGAATGAATCTATTGACCCTAGTCGCTGATTGTGAAACTAAAAGCTATTTGTTGCCTTATAATCGATACATATTGAGAACAATGATGGTCTTTTAACTTTATATTGTTTATTGAATAACCTTCAATCATCTGCATTGTAAAAAAAGTGAACTTGAACTTTTTGTAAAAGATTGAATGTCTTGATGACTAAAAATGTCGAATGAATTTATTGACCCTTGTCCTTGATGTGAATGCTATTTGTTGCCTTATAATCGATACATAGTGAGAACGATGATGATGTTTTCATTTTATATTGTTTATTGATGAACATTCAATCTTCTGCATTAAAAAAAGTAAGGTTGACTTTTTTGTAAGATTTTGAATCTGTTGATGACTAAAAATGTCAAATGAATCTATTGACCTTTGTCCCTGATGTGAATACTATTTGTTGCCTTAAAACAGATACATATTGAGAACAATGATGGACTTATGATTTTATATTGATTACTGAAGAACCTTAAATCTTCTGCATTGAAAAAAAATGTGAACCTGAAATTTTTGTAAGGAATTGAATGTCTTGATGACTAACAATGTCGAATGAATCTATTGACCATAGTCTCTGAATGTTAAACTGAAAGCTATTTGTTGCCTTATAATCGATACATATTGAGAAAAATGATGGTCTTTTAATTTTATAATGTTTATTGATGAACATTCAATCTTCTGCATTAAAAAAAAAGTGAACTTGAACTTTTTGTAAGATTTTGAATGTCTTGATAACTAAAAATGTCGAATGAATCTGTTGACCCTTGTCCTTGATGTGAATGCTATTTGTTGCCTTATAACGGATACATATTGAGAACGATGATGAACTTTTGATTTTATATTGATTACTGAAGAACTTTCAATCTTCTGCCTTGAAAAAAAATGTGAACCCGAAATGTTTGTAAGGAATTGAATGTCTTGATGACTAACAATGTATGAATCTATTGGCCCTAGTCGCTGAATGTGAAACTGAAAGCTATTTGTTGTCTTATAATCAATACATATTGAGAACAATGATGGTCTTTTAATTTTATATTGTTTATTGATGAACATTCAATCTTCTGCATTAAAAAAAAAGTGAACTTGACTTTTTTGTAAGATTTTGAATGTCTTGATGACTAAAAATGTCGAATGAATCTATTGACCCTTGTCCCTGATGTGAATGCTATTTGTTGCCTTAAAATGGATACATGTTGAGAACGATGATGGACTTTTGATTCTATATTCATTATTGAATAACCTTCAATCATCTGCATTGTAAAAAAAGTGAACTTGAACTTTTTGTAAAAGATTGAATGTCTTGATGACTAAAAATGTCGAATGAATTTATTGACCCTTGTCCTTGATGTGAATGCTATTTGTTGCCTTATAATCGATACATAGTGAGAACGATGATGATGTTTTCATTTTATATTGTTTATTGATGAACATTCAATCTTCTGCATTAAAAAAAGTAAGGTTGACTTTTTTGTAAGATTTTGAATCTGTTGATGACTAAAAATGTCAAATGAATCTATTGACCCTTGTCCCTGATGTGAATACTATTTGTTGCCTTAAAACAGATACATATTGAGAACAATGATGGACTTATGATTTTATATTGATTACTGAAGAACCTTAAATCTTCTGCATTGAAAAAAAATGTGAACCTGAAATTTTTGTAAGGAATTGAATGTCTTGATGACTAACAATGTCGAATGAATCTATTGACCATAGTCGCTGAATGTTAAACTGAAAGCTATTTGTTGCCTTATAATCGATACATATTGAGAAAAATGATGGTCTTTTAATTTTATAATGTTTATTGATGAACATTCAATCTTCTGCATTAAAAAAAAGTGAACTTGAACTTTTTGTAAGATTTTGAATGTCTTGATAACTAAAAATGTCGAATGAATCTGTTGACCCTTGTCCTTGATGTGAATGCTATTTGTTGCCTTATAACGGATACATATTGAGAACGATGATGAACTTTTGATTTTATATTGATTACTGAAGAACTTTCAATCTTCTGCCTTGAAAAAAAATGTGAACCCGAAATGTTTGTAAGGAATTGAAAGTCTTGATGACTAACAATGTATGAATCTATTGGCCCTAGTCGCTGAATGTGAAACTGAAAGCTATTTGTTGTCTTATAATCAATACATATTGAGAACAATGATGGTCTTTTAATTTTATATTGTTTATTGATGAACATTCAATCTTCTGCATTAAAAAAAAAGTGAACTTGACTTTTTTGTAAGATTTTGAATGTCTTGATGACTAAAAATGTCGAATGAATCTATTGACCCTTGTCCCTGATGTGAATGCTATTTGTTGCCTTAAAATGGATACATGTTGAGAACGATGATGGACTTTTGATTCTATATTCATTATTGAATAACCTTCAATCATCTGCATTGTAAAAAAAGTGAACTTGAACATTTTGTAAAAGATTGAATGTCTTGATGACTAAAAATGTCGAATGAATTTATTGACCCTTGTCCTTGATGTGAATGCTATTTGTTGCCTTATAATCGATACATAGTGAGAACGATGATGATGTTTTCATTTTATATTGTTTATTGATGAACATTCAATCTTCTGCATTAAAAAAAGTAAGGTTGACTTTTTTGTAAGATTTTGAATCTGTTGATGACTAAAAATGTCAAATGAATCTATTGACCCTTGTCCCTGATGTGAATACTATTTGTTGCCTTAAAACAGATACATATTGAGAACAATGATGGACTTATGATTTTATATTGATTACTGAAGAACCTTAAATCTTCTGCATTGAAAAAAAATGTGAACCTGAAATTTTTGTAAGGAATTGAATGTCTTGATGACTAACAATGTCGAAAGAATCTATTGACCATAGTCGCTGAATGTTAAACTGAAAGCTATTTGTTGCCTTATAATCGATACATATTGAGAAAAACGATGGTCTTTTAATTTTATAATGTTTATTGATGAACATTCAATCTTCTGCATTAGAAAAAAGTGAACTTGAACTTTTTTTAAGATTTTGAATGTCTTGATAACTAAAAATGTCGAATGAATCTATTGACCCTTGTCCCTGATGTGAATGCTATTTGTTGCCTTATAACGGATACATATTGAGAACGATGATGAACTTATGATTTTATATTGATTACTGAAGAACCTTCAATATTCTGCATTGAAAAAAAATGTGAACCCGAAATGTTTGTAAGGAATTGAATGTCTTGATGACTAACAATGTCGAATGAATCTATTGGCCATAGTCGCTGAATGTGATACTGAAAGCTATTTGTTGCCTTATAATCGATACATATTGAGAACAATGATGGTCTTTTAATTTTATATTGTTTATTGATGAACAACATTCAATCTTCTGCATTAAAAAAAAAGTGAACTTGACTTTTTTGTAAGATTTTGAATGTCTTGATGACTAAAAATGTCGAATGAATCTATTGACCCTTGTCACTGATGTGAATGCTATTTGTTGCCTTAAAATGGATACATGTTGAGAACGATGATGGACTTTTGATTCTATATTCAATATTGAATAATCTTCAATCATCTACATTGTAAAAAAAGTGAACTTGAACTTTTTGTAAAAGATTGAATGTCTTGATGACTAAAAATGTCGAATGAATCTATTGACTCTTGTCCTTGATGTGAATGCTATTTGTTGCCTTATAATTGATACATATTGAGAACGATGATGGACTTATGATTTTATATTGATTAGTGAAGAACCTTCTTCAATCTGAAAAAAAAATGTGAACCCGAAATTTTTTTAAGGAATTGAATGTCTTGATGACTAACAATGTCGAATGAATCTATTGACCCTAGTCGCTGATTGCGAAACTAAAAGCTATTTGTTGCCTTATAATCGATACATATTGAGAACAATGATGGTCTTTTAACTTTATATTGTTTATTGAATAACCTTCAATCATCTGCATTGTAAAAAAAGTGAACTTGAACTTTTTGTAAAAGATTGAATGTCTTGATGACTAAAAATGTCGAATGAATTTATTGACCCTTGTCCTTGATGTGAATTCTATTTGTTGCCTTATAATCGATACATAGTGAGAACGATGATGATGTTTTCATTTTATATTGTTTATTGATGAACATTCAATCTTCTGCATTAAAAAAAGTAAGGTTGACTTTTTTGTAAGATTTTGAATCTGTTGATGACTAAAAATGTCAAATGAATCTATTGACCTTTGTCCCTGATGTGAATACTATTTGTTGCCTTAAAACAGATACATATTGAGAACAATGATGGACTTATGATTTTATATTGATTACTGAAGAACCTTAAATCTTCTGCATTGAAAAAAAATGTGAACCTGAAATTTTTGTAAGGAATTGAATGTCTTGATGACTAACAATGTCGAAAGAATCTATTGACCATAGTCGCTGAATGTTAAATTGAAAGCTATTTGTTGCCTTATAATCGATACATATTGAGAAAAACGATGGTCTTTTAATTTTATAATGTTTATTGATGAACATTCAATCTTCTGCATTAGAAAAAAGTGAACTTGAACTTTTTTTAAGATTTTGAATGTCTTGATAACTAAACATGTCGAATGAATCTATTGACCCTTGCCCCTGATGTGAATACTATTTGTTGCCTTAAAACAGATACATATTGAGAACAATGATGGACTTATGATTTTATATTGATTACTGAAGAACCTTAAATCTTCTGCATTGAAAAAAAATGTGAACCTGAAATGTTTGTAAGGAATTGAATGTCTTGATGACTAACAATGTCGAAAGAATCTATTAACCATAGTCGCTGAATGTTAAACTGAAAGCTATTTGTTGCCTTATAATCGATACATATTGAGAAAAACGATGGTCTTTTAATTTTATAATGTTTATTGACGAACATTCAATCTTCTGCATTAGAAAAAAGTGAACTTGAACTTTTTTTAAGATTTTGAATGTCTTGATAACTAAAAATGTCGAATGAATCTATTGACCCTTGTCCCTGATGTGAATGCTATTTGTTGCCTTATAACGGATACATATTGAGAACGATGATGAACTTATGATTTTATATTGATTACTGAAGAACCTTCAATCTTTTGCATTGAAAAAAAATGTGAACCCGAAATGTTTGTAAGGAATTGAATGTCTTGATGACTAACAATGTCGAATGAATCTATTGGCCATAGTCGCTGAATGTGATACTGAAAGCTATTTGTTGCCTTATAATCGATACATATTGAGAACAATGATGGTCTTTTAATTTTATATTGTTTATTGATGAACAACATTCAATCTTCTGTATTAAAAAAAAAAGTGAACTTGACTTTTTTGTAAGATTTTGAATGTCTTGATGACTAAAAATGTCGAATGAATCTATTGACCCTTGTCACTGATGTGAATGTTATTTGTTGCCTTAAAATGGATACATGTTGAGAACGATGATGGACTTTTGATTCTATATTCATTATTGAATAATCTTCAATCATCTGCATTGTAAAAAAAGTGAACTTGAACTTTTTGTAAAAGATTGAATGTCTTGATGACTAAAAATGTCGAATGAATCTGTTGACCCTTGTCCTTGATGTGAATGCTATTTGTTGCCTTATAACGGATACATATTGAGAACGATGATGAACTTTTGATTTTATATTGATTACTGAAGAACTTTCAATCTTCTGCCTTGAAAAAAAATGTGAACCCGAAATGTTTGTAAGGAATTGAATGTCTTGATGACTAACAATGTATGAATCTATTGGCCCTAGTCGCTGAATGTGAAACTGAAAGCTATTTGTTGTCTTATAATCAATACATATTGAGAACAATGATGATCTTTTAATTTTATATTGTTTATTGATGAACATTCAATCTTCTGCATTAAAAAAAAAGTGAACTTGACTTTTTTGTAAGATTTTGAATGTCTTGATGACTAAAAATGTCGAATGAATCTATTGACCCTTGTCCCTGATGTGAATGCTATTTGTTGCCTTAAAATGGATACATGTTGAGAACGATGATGGACTTTTGATTCTATATTCATTATTGAATAACCTTCAATCATCTGCATTGTAAAAAAAGTGAACTTGAACTTTTTGTAAAAGATTGAATGTCTTGATGACTAAAAATGTCGAATGAATTTATTGACCCTTGTCCTTGATGTGAATGCTATTTGTTGCCTTATAATCGATACATAGTGAGAACGATGATGATGTTTTCATTTTATATTGTTTATTGATGAACATTCAATCTTCTGCATTAAAAAAAGTAAGGTTGACTTTTTTGTAAGATTTTGAATCTGTTGATGACTAAAAATGTCAAATGAATCTATTGACCCTTGTCCCTGATGTGAATACTATTTGTTGCCTTAAAACAGATACATATTGAGAACAATGATGGACTTATGATTTTATATTGATTACTGAAGAACCTTAAATCTTCTGCATTGAAAAAAAATGTGAACCTGAAATTTTTGTAAGGAATTGAATGTCTTGATGACTAACAATGTCGAAAGAATCTATTGACCATAGTCGCTGAATGTTAAACTGAAAGCTATTTGTTGCCTTATAATCGATACATATTGAGAAAAACGATGGTCTTTTAATTTTATAATGTTTATTGATGAACATTCAATCTTCTGCATTAGAAAAAAGTGAACTTGAACTTTTTTTAAGATTTTGAATGTCTTGATAACTAAAAATGTCGAATGAATCTATTGACCCTTGTCCCTGATGTGAATGCTATTTGTTGCCTTATAACGGATACATATTGAGAACGATGATGAACTTATGATTTTATATTGATTACTGAAGAACCTTCAATATTCTGCATTGAAAAAAAATGTGAACCCGAAATGTTTGTAAGGAATTGAATGTCTTGATGACTAACAATGTCGAATGAATCTATTGGCCATAGTCGCTGAATGTGATACTGAAAGCTATTTGTTGCCTTATAATCGATACATATTGAGAACAATGATGGTCTTTTAATTTTATATTGTTTATTGATGAACAACATTCAATCTTCTGCATTAAAAAAAAAGTGAACTTGACTTTTTTGTAAGATTTTGAATGTCTTGATGACTAAAAATGTCGAATGAATCTATTGACCCTTGTCACTGATGTGAATGCTATTTGTTGCCTTAAAATGGATACATGTTGAGAACGATGATGGACTTTTGATTCTATATTCAATATTGAATAATCTTCAATCATCTACATTGTAAAAAAAGTGAACTTGAACTTTTTGTAAAAGATTGAATGTCTTGATGACTAAAAATGTCGAATGAATCTATTGACTCTTGTCCTTGATGTGAATGCTATTTGTTGCCTTATAATTGATACATATTGAGAACGATGATGGACTTATGATTTTATATTGATTAGTGAAGAACCTTCTTCAATCTGAAAAAAAAATGTGAACCCGAAATTTTTTTAAGGAATTGAATGTCTTGATGACTAACAATGTCGAATGAATCTATTGACCCTAGTCGCTGATTGTGAAACTAAAAGCTATTTGTTGCCTTATAATCGATACATATTGAGAACAATGATGGTCTTTTAACTTTATATTGTTTATTGAATAACCTTCAATCATCTGCATTGTAAAAAAAGTGAACTTGAACTTTTTGTAAAAGATTGAATGTCTTGATGACTAAAAATGTCGAATGAATTTATTGACCCTTGTCCTTGATGTGAATTCTATTTGTTGCCTTATAATCGATACATAGTGAGAACGATGATGATGTTTTCATTTTATATTGTTTATTGATGAACATTCAATCTTCTGCATTAAAAAAAGTAAGGTTGACTTTTTTGTAAGATTTTGAATCTGTTGATGACTAAAAATGTCAAATGAATCTATTGACCTTTGTCCCTGATGTGAATACTATTTGTTGCCTTAAAACAGATACATATTGAGAACAATGATGGACTTATGATTTTATATTGATTACTGAAGAACCTTAAATCTTCTGCATTGAAAAAAAATGTGAACCTGAAATTTTTGTAAGGAATTGAATGTCTTGATGACTAACAATGTCGAAAGAATCTATTGACCATAGTCGCTGAATGTTAAATTGAAAGCTATTTGTTGCCTTATAATCGATACATATTGAGAAAAACGATGGTCTTTTAATTTTATAATGTTTATTGATGAACATTCAATCTTCTGCATTAGAAAAAAGTGAACTTGAACTTTTTTTAAGATTTTGAATGTCTTGATAACTAAACATGTCGAATGAATCTATTGACCCTTGCCCCTGATGTGAATACTATTTGTTGCCTTAAAACAGATACATATTGAGAACAATGATGGACTTATGATTTTATATTGATTACTGAAGAACCTTAAATCTTCTGCATTGAAAAAAAATGTGAACCTGAAATGTTTGTAAGGAATTGAATGTCTTGATGACTAACAATGTCGAAAGAATCTATTAACCATAGTCGCTGAATGTTAAACTGAAAGCTATTTGTTGCCTTATAATCGATACATATTGAGAAAAACGATGGTCTTTTAATTTTATAATGTTTATTGACGAACATTCAATCTTCTGCATTAGAAAAAAGTGAACTTGAACTTTTTTTAAGATTTTGAATGTCTTGATAACTAAAAATGTCGAATGAATCTATTGACCCTTGTCCCTGATGTGAATGCTATTTGTTGCCTTATAACGGATACATATTGAGAACGATGATGAACTTATGATTTTATATTGATTACTGAAGAACCTTCAATCTTTTGCATTGAAAAAAAATGTGAACCCGAAATGTTTGTAAGGAATTGAATGTCTTGATGACTAACAATGTCGAATGAATCTATTGGCCATAGTCGCTGAATGTGATACTGAAAGCTATTTGTTGCCTTATAATCGATACATATTGAGAACAATGATGGTCTTTTAATTTTATATTGTTTATTGATGAACAACATTCAATCTTCTGTATTAAAAAAAAAAGTGAACTTGACTTTTTTGTAAGATTTTGAATGTCTTGATGACTAAAAATGTCGAATGAATCTATTGACCCTTGTCACTGATGTGAATGTTATTTGTTGCCTTAAAATGGATACATGTTGAGAACGATGATGGACTTTTGATTCTATATTCATTATTGAATAATCTTCAATCATCTGCATTGTAAAAAAAGTGAACTTGAACTTTTTGTAAAAGATTGAATGTCTTGATGACTAAAAATGTCGAATGAATCTGTTGACCCTTGTCCTTGATGTGAATGCTATTTGTTGCCTTATAACGGATACATATTGAGAACGATGATGAACTTTTGATTTTATATTGATTACTGAAGAACTTTCAATCTTCTGCCTTGAAAAAAAATGTGAACCCGAAATGTTTGTAAGGAATTGAATGTCTTGATGACTAACAATGTATGAATCTATTGGCCCTAGTCGCTGAATGTGAAACTGAAAGCTATTTGTTGTCTTATAATCAATACATATTGAGAACAATGATGATCTTTTAATTTTATATTGTTTATTGATGAACATTCAATCTTCTGCATTAAAAAAAAAGTGAACTTGACTTTTTTGTAAGATTTTGAATGTCTTGATGACTAAAAATGTCGAATGAATCTATTGACCCTTGTCCCTGATGTGAATGCTATTTGTTGCCTTAAAATGGATACATGTTGAGAACGATGATGGACTTTTGATTCTATATTCATTATTGAATAACCTTCAATCATCTGCATTGTAAAAAAAGTGAACTTGAACTTTTTGTAAAAGATTGAATGTCTTGATGACTAAAAATGTCGAATGAATTTATTGACCCTTGTCCTTGATGTGAATGCTATTTGTTGCCTTATAATCGATACATAGTGAGAACGATGATGATGTTTTCATTTTATATTGTTTATTGATGAACATTCAATCTTCTGCATTAAAAAAAGTAAGGTTGACTTTTTTGTAAGATTTTGAATCTGTTGATGACTAAAAATGTCAAATGAATCTATTGACCCTTGTCCCTGATGTGAATACTATTTGTTGCCTTAAAACAGATACATATTGAGAACAATGATGGACTTATGATTTTATATTGATTACTGAAGAACCTTAAATCTTCTGCATTGAAAAAAAATGTGAACCTGAAATTTTTGTAAGGAATTGAATGTCTTGATGACTAACAATGTTGAATGAATCTATTGACCATAGTCGCTGAATGTTAAACTGAAAGCTATTTGTTGCCTTATAATCGATACATATTGAGAAAAATGATGGTCTTTTAATTTTATAATGTTTATTGATGAACATTCAATCTTCTGCATTAAGAAAAAGTGAACTTGAACTTTTTGTAAGATTTTGAATGTCTTGATAACTAAAAATGTCGAATGAATCTGTTGACCCTTGTCCTTGATGTGAATGCTATTTGTTGCCTTATAACGGATACATATTGAGAACGATGATGAACTTTTGATTTTATATTGATTACTGAAGAACTTTCAATCTTCTGCCTTGAAAAAAAATGTGAACCCGAAATGTTTGTAAGGAATTGAATGTCTTGATGACTAACAATGTATGAATCTATTGGCCCTAGTCGCTGAATGTGAAACTGAAAGCTATTTGTTGTCTTATAATCAATACATATTGAGAACAATGATGGTCTTTTAATTTTATATTGTTTATTGATGAACATTCAATCTTCTGCATTAAAAAAAAAGTGAACTTGACTTTTTTGTAAGATTTTGAATGTCTTGATGACTAAAAATGTCGAATGAATCTATTGACCCTTGTCCCTGATGTGAATGCTATTTGTTGCCTTAAAATGGATACATGTTGAGAACGATGATGGACTTTTGATTCTATATTCATTATTGAATAACCTTCAATCATCTGCATTGTAAAAAAAGTGAACTTGAACTTTTTGTAAAAGATTGAATGTCTTGATGACTAAAAATGTCGAATGAATTTATTGACCCTTGTCCTTGATGTGAATGCTATTTGTTGCCTTATAATCGATACATAGTGAGAACGATGATGATGTTTTCATTTTATATTGTTTATTGATGAACATTCAATCTTCTGCATTAAAAAAAGTAAGGTTGACTTTTTTGTAAGATTTTGAATCTGTTGATGACTAAAAATGTCAAATGAATCTATTGACCCTTGTCCCTGATGTGAATACTATTTGTTGCCTTAAAACAGATACATATTGAGAACAATGATGGACTTATGATTTTATATTGATTACTGAAGAACCTTAAATCTTCTGCATTGAAAAAAAATGTGAACCTGAAATTTTTGTAAGGAATTGAATGTCTTGATGACTAACAATGTTGAATGAATCTATTGACCATAGTCGCTGAATGTTAAACTGAAAGCTATTTGTTGCCTTATAATCGATACATATTGAGAAAAATGATGGTCTTTTAATTTTATAATGTTTATTGATGAACATTCAATCTTCTGCATTAAGAAAAAGTGAACTTGAACTTTTTGTAAGATTTTGAATGTCTTGATAACTAAAAATGTCGAATGAATCTGTTGACCCTTGTCCTTGATGTGAATGCTATTTGTTGCCTTATAACGGATACATATTGAGAACGATGATGAACTTTTGATTTTATATTGATTACTGAAGAACTTTCAATCTTCTGCCTTGAAAAAAAATGTGAACCCGAAATGTTTGTAAGGAATTGAATGTCTTGATGACTAACAATGTATGAATCTATTGGCCCTAGTCGCTGAATGTGAAACTGAAAGCTATTTGTTGTCTTATAATCAATACATATTGAGAACAATGATGGTCTTTTAATTTTATATTGTTTATTGATGAACATTCAATCTTCTGCATTAAAAAAAAAGTGAACTTGACTTTTTTGTAAGATTTTGAATGTCTTGATGACTAAAAATGTCGAATGAATCTATTGACCCTTGTCCCTGATGTGAATGCTATTTGTTGCCTTAAAATGGATACATGTTGAGAACGATGATGGACTTTTGATTCTATATTCATTATTGAATAACCTTCAATCATCTGCATTGTAAAAAAAGTGAACCTGAACTTTTTGTAAAAGATTGAATGTCTTGATGACTAAAAATGTCGAATGAATTTATTGACCCTTGTCCTTGATGTGAATGCTATTTGTTGCCTTATAATCGATACATAGTGAGAACGATGATGATGTTTTCATTTTATATTGTTTATTGATGAACATTCAATCTTCTGCATTAAAAAAAGTAAGGTTGACTTTTTTGTAAGATTTTGAATCTGTTGATGACTAAAAATGTCAAATGAATCTATTGACCCTTGTCCCTGATGTGAATACTATTTGTTGCCTTAAAACAGATACATATTGAGAACAATGATGGACTTATGATTTTATATTGATTACTGAAGAACCTTAAATCTTCTGCATTGAAAAAAAATGTGAACCTGAAATTTTTGTAAGGAATTGAATGTCTTGATGACTAACAATGTCGAATGAATCTATTGACCATAGTCGCTGAATGTTAAACTGAAAGCTATTTGTTGCCTTATAATCGATACATATTGAGAAAAATGATGGTCTTTTAATTTTATAATGTTTATTGATGAACATTCAATCTTCTGCATTAAAAAAAAGTGAACTTGAACTTTTTGTAAGATTTTGAATGTCTTGATAACTAAAAATGTCGAATGAATCTGTTGACCCTTGTCCTTGATGTGAATGCTATTTGTTGCCTTATAACGGATACATATTGAGAACGATGATGAACTTTTGATTTTATATTGATTACTGAAGAACTTTCAATCTTCTGCCTTGAAAAAAAATGTGAACCCGAAATGTTTGTAAGGAATTGAAAGTCTTGATGACTAACAATGTATGAATCTATTGGCCCTAGTCGCTGAATGTGAAACTGAAAGCTATTTGTTGTCTTATAATCAATACATATTGAGAACAATGATGGTCTTTTAATTTTATATTGTTTATTGATGAACATTCAATCTTCTGCATTAAAAAAAAAGTGAACTTGACTTTTTTGTAAGATTTTGAATGTCTTGATGACTAAAAATGTCGAATGAATCTATTGACCCTTGTCCCTGATGTGAATGCTATTTGTTGCCTTAAAATGGATACATGTTGAGAACGATGATGGACTTTTGATTCTATATTCATTATTGAATAACCTTCAATCATCTGCATTGTAAAAAAAGTGAACTTGAACATTTTGTAAAAGATTGAATGTCTTGATGACTAAAAATGTCGAATGAATTTATTGACCCTTGTCCTTGATGTGAATGCTATTTGTTGCCTTATAATCGATACATAGTGAGAACGATGATGATGTTTTCATTTTATATTGTTTATTGATGAACATTCAATCTTCTGCATTAAAAAAAGTAAGGTTGACTTTTTTGTAAGATTTTGAATCTGTTGATGACTAAAAATGTCAAATGAATCTATTGACCCTTGTCCCTGATGTGAATACTATTTGTTGCCTTAAAACAGATACATATTGAGAACAATGATGGACTTATGATTTTATATTGATTACTGAAGAACCTTAAATCTTCTGCATTGAAAAAAAATGTGAACCTGAAATTTTTGTAAGGAATTGAATGTCTTGATGACTAACAATGTCGAAAGAATCTATTGACCATAGTCGCTGAATGTTAAACTGAAAGCTATTTGTTGCCTTATAATCGATACATATTGAGAAAAACGATGGTCTTTTAATTTTATAATGTTTATTGATGAACATTCAATCTTCTGCATTAGAAAAAAGTGAACTTGAACTTTTTTTAAGATTTTGAATGTCTTGATAACTAAAAATGTCGAATGAATCTATTGACCCTTGTCCCTGATGTGAATGCTATTTATTGCCTTATAACGGATACATATTGAGAACGATGATGAACTTATGATTTTATATTGATTACTGAAGAACCTTCAATATTCTGCATTGAAAAAAAATGTGAACCCGAAATGTTTGTAAGGAATTGAATGTCTTGATGACTAACAATGTCGAATGAATCTATTGACCATAGTCGCTGAATGTTAAACTGAAAGCTATTTGTTGCCTTATAATCGATACATATTGAGAAAAATGATGGTCTTTTAATTTTATAATGTTTATTGATGAACATTCAATCTTCTGCATTAAAAAAAAGTGAACTTGAACTTTTTGTAAGATTTTGAATGTCTTGATAACTAAAAATGTCGAATGAATCTGTTGACCCTTGTCCTTGATGTGAATGCTATTTGTTGCCTTATAACGGATACATATTGAGAACGATGATGAACTTTTGATTTTATATTGATTACTGAAGAACTTTCAATCTTCTGCCTTGAAAAAAAATGTGAACCCGAAATGTTTGTAAGGAATTGAATGTCTTGATGACTAACAATGTATGAATCTATTGGCCCTAGTCGCTGAATGTGAAACTGAAAGCTATTTGTTGTCTTATAATCAATACATATTGAGAACAATGATGGTCTTTTAATTTTATATTGTTTATTGATGAACATTCAATCTTCTGCATTAAAAAAAAAGTGAACTTGACTTTTTTGTAAGATTTTGAATGTCTTGATGACTAAAAATGTCGAATGAATCTATTGACCCTTGTCCCTGATGTGAATGCTATTTGTTGCCTTAAAATGGATACATGTTGAGAACGATGATGGACTTTTGATTCTATATTCATTATTGAATAACCTTCAATCATCTGCATTGTAAAAAAAGTGAACCTGAACATTTTGTAAAAGATTGAATGTCTTGATGACTAAAAATGTCGAATGAATTTATTGACCCTTGTCCTTGATGTGAATGCTATTTGTTGCCTTATAATCGATACATAGTGAGAACGATGATGATGTTTTCATTTTATATTGTTTATTGATGAACATTCAATCTTCTGCATTAAAAAAAGTAAGGATGACTTTTTTGTAAGATTTTGAATCTGTTGATGACTAAAAATGTCAAATGAATCTATTGACCCTTGTCCCTGATGTGAATACTATTTGTTGCCTTAAAACAGATACATATTGAGAACAATGATGGACTTATGATTTTATATTGATTACTGAAGAACCTTAAATCTTCTGCATTGAAAAAAAATGTGAACCTGAAATTTTTGTAAGGAATTGAATGTCTTGATGACTAACAATGTCGAAAGAATCTATTGACCATAGTCGCTGAATGTTAAACTGAAAGCTATTTGTTGCCTTATAATCGATACATATTGAGAAAAACGATGGTCTTTTAATTTTATAATGTTTATTGATGAACATTCAATCTTCTGCATTAGAAAAAAGTGAACTTGAACTTTTTGTTAAGATTTTGAATGTCTTGATAACTAAAAATGTCGAATGAATCTATTGACCCTTGTCCCTGATGTGAATGCTATTTGTTGCCTTATAACGGATACATATTGAGAACGATGATGAACTTATGATTTTATATTGATTACTGAAGAACCTTCAATCTTCTGCATTGAAAAAAAATGTGAACCCGAAATGTTTGTAAGGAATTGAATGTCTTGATGACTAACAATGTCGAATGAATCTATTGGCCATAGTCGCTGAATGTGATACTGAAAGCTATTTGTTGCCTTATAATCGATACATATTGAGAACAATGATGGTCTTTTAATTTTATATTGTTTATTGATGAACAACATTCAATCTTCTGCATTAAAAAAAAAGTGAACTTGACGTTTTTGTAAGATTTTGAATGTCTTGATGAGTAAAAATGTCGAATGAATCTATTGACCCTTGTCACTGATGTGAATGCTATTTGTTGCCTTAAAATGGATACATGTTGAGAACGATGATGGACTTTTGATTCTATATTCATTATTGAATAATCTTCAATCATCTACATTGTAAAAAAAGTGAACTTGAACTTTTTGTAAAAGATTGAATGTCTTGATGACTAAAAATGTCGAATGAATCTATTGACTCTTGTCCTTGATGTGAATGCTATTTGTTGCCTTATAATTGATACATATTGAGAACGATGATGGACTTATGATTTTATATTGATTAGTGAAGAACCTTCTTCAATCTGAAAAAAAAATGTGAACCCGAAATTTTTTTAAGGAATTGAATGTCTTGATGACTAACAATGTCGAACGAATCTATTGACCCTAGTCGCTGATTGTGAAACTAAAAGCTATTTGTTGCCTTATAATCGATACATATTGAGAACAATGATGGTCTTTTAACTTTATATTGTTTATTGAATAACCTTCAATCATCTGCATTGTAAAAAAAGTGAACTTGAACTTTTTGTAAAAGATTGAATGTCTTGATGACTAAAAATGTTGAATGAATTTATTGACCCTTGTCCTTGATGTGAATGCTATTTGTTGCCTTATAATCGATACATAGTGAGAACGATGATGATGTTTTCATTTTATATTGTTTATTGATGAACATTCAATCTTCTGCATTAAAAAAAGTAAGGTTGACTTTTTTGTAAGATTTTGAATCTGTTGATGACTAAAAATGTCAAATGAATCTATTGACCCTTGTCCCTGATGTGAATACTATTTGTTGCCTTAAAACAGATACATATTGAGAACAATGATGGACTTATGATTTTATATTGATTACTGAAGAACCTTAAATCTTCTGCATTGAAAAAAAATGTGAACCTGAAATTTTTGTAAGGAATTGAATGTCTTGATGACTAACAATGTCGAAAGAATCTATTGACCATAGTCGCTGAATGTTAAACTGAAAGCTATTTGTTGCCTTATAATCGATACATATTGAGAAAAACGATGGTCTTTTAATTTTATAATGTTTATTGATGAACATTCAATCTTCTGCATTAGAAAAAAGTGAACTTGAACTTTTTTTAAGATTTTGAATGTCTTGATAACTAAAAATGTCGAATGAATCTATTGACCCTTGTCCCTGATGTGAATGCTATTTGTTGCCTTATAACGGATACATATTAAGAACGATGATGAACTTATGATTTTATATTGATTACTGAAGAACCTTCAATATTCTGCATTGAAAAAAAATGTGAACCCGAAATGTTTGTAAGGAATTGAATGTCTTGATGACTAACAATGTCGAATGAATCTATTGGCCATAGTCGCTGAATGTGATACTGAAAGCTATTTGTTGCCTTATAATCGATACATATTGAGAACAATGATGGTCTTTTAATTTTATATTGTTTATTGATGAACAACATTCAATCTTCTGCATTAAAAAAAAAGTGAACTTGACTTTTTTGTAAGATTTTGAATGTCTTGATGACTAAAAATGTCGAATGAATCTATTGACCCTTGTCACTGATGTGAATGCTATTTGTTGCCTTAAAATGGATACATGTTGAGAACGATGATGGACTTTTGATTCTATATTCATTATTGAATAATCTTCAATCATCTACATTGTAAAAAAAGTGAACTTGAACTTTTTGTAAAAGATTGAATGTCTTGATGACTAAAAATGTCGAATGAATCTATTGACTCTTGTCCTTGATGTGAATGCTATTTGTTGCCTTATAATTGATACATATTGAGAACGATGATGGACTTATGATTTTATATTGATTAGTGAAGAACCTTCTTCAATCTGAAAAAAAAATGTGAACCCGAAATTTTTTTAAGGAATTGAATGTCTTGATGACTAACAATGTCGAACGAATCTATTGACCCTAGTCGCTGATTGTGAAACTAAAAGCTATTTGTTGCCTTATAATCGATACATATTGAGAACAATGATGGTCTTTTAACTTTATATTGTTTATTGAATAACCTTCAATCATCTGCATTGTAAAAAAAGTGAACTTGAACTTTTTGTAAAAGATTGAATGTCTTGATGACTAAAAATGTTGAATGAATTTATTGACCCTTGTCCTTGATGTGAATGCTATTTGTTGCCTTATAATCGATACATAGTGAGAACGATGATGATGTTTTCATTTTATATTGTTTATTGATGAACATTCAATCTTCTGCATTAAAAAAAGTAAGGTTGACTTTTTTGTAAGATTTTGAATCTGTTGATGACTAAAAATGTCAAATGAATCTATTGACCCTTGTCCCTGATGTGAATACTATTTGTTGCCTTAAAACAGATACATATTGAGAACAATGATGGACTTATGATTTTATATTGATTACTGAAGAACCTTAAATCTTCTGCATTGAAAAAAAATGTGAACCTGAAATTTTTGTAAGGAATTGAATGTCTTGATGACTAACAATGTCGAAAGAATCTATTGACCATAGTCGCTGAATGTTAAACTGAAAGCTATTTGTTGCCTTATAATCGATACATATTGAGAAAAACGATGGTCTTTTAATTTTATAATGTTTATTGATGAACATTCAATCTTCTGCATTAGAAAAAAGTGAACTTGAACTTTTTTTAAGATTTTGAATGTCTTGATAACTAAAAATGTCGAATGAATCTATTGACCCTTGTCCCTGATGTGAATGCTATTTGTTGCCTTATAACGGATACATATTGAGAACGATGATGAACTTATGATTTTATATTGATTACTGAAGAACCTTCAATATTCTGCATTGAAAAAAAATGTGAACCCGAAATGTTTGTAAGGAATTGAATGTCTTGATGACTAACAATGTCGAATGAATCTATTGGCCATAGTCGCTGAATGTGATACTGAAAGCTATTTGTTGCCTTATAATCGATACATATTGAGAACAATGATGGTCTTTTAATTTTATATTGTTTATTGATGAACAACATTCAATCTTCTGCATTAAAAAAAAAGTGAACTTGACTTTTTTGTAAGATTTTGAATGTCTTGATGACTAAAAATGTCGAATGAATCTATTGACCCTTGTCACTGATGTGAATGCTATTTGTTGCCTTAAAATGGATACATGTTGAGAATGATGATGGACTTTTGATTCTATATTCAATATTGAATAATCTTCAATCATCTACATTGTAAAAAAAGTGAACTTGAACTTTTTGTAAAAGATTGAATGTCTTGATGACTAAAAATGTCGAATGAATCTATTGACTCTTGTCCTTGATGTGAATGCTATTTGTTGCCTTATAATTGATACATATTGAGAACGATGATGGACTTATGATTTTATATTGATTAGTGAAGAACCTTCTTCAATCTGAAAAAAAAATGTGAACCCGAAATTTTTTTAAGGAATTGAATGTCTTGATGACTAACAATGTCGAATGAATCTATTGACCCTAGTCGCTGATTGTGAAACTAAAAGCTATTTGTTGCCTTATAATCGATACATATTGAGAACAATGATGGTCTTTTAACTTTATATTGTTTATTGAATAACCTTCAATCATCTGCATTGTAAAAAAAGTGAACTTGAACTTTTTGTAAAAGATTGAATGTCTTGATGACTAAAAATGTCGAATGAATTTATTGACCCTTGTCCTTGATGTGAATGCTATTTGTTGCCTTATAATCGATACATAGTGAGAACGATGATGATGTTTTCATTTTATATTGTTTATTGATGAACATTCAATCTTCTGCATTAAAAAAAGTAAGGTTGACTTTTTTGTAAGATTTTGAATCTGTTGATGACTAAAAATGTCAAATGAATCTATTGACCTTTGTCCCTGATGTGAATACTATTTGTTGCCTTAAAACAGATACATATTGAGAACAATGATGGACTTATGATTTTATATTGATTACTGAAGAACCTTAAATCTTCTGCATTGAAAAAAAATGTGAACCTGAAATTTTTGTAAGGAATTGAATGTCTTGATGACTAACAATGTCGAATGAATCTATTGACCATAGTCGCTGAATGTTAAACTGAAAGCTATTTGTTGCCTTATAATCGATACATATTGAGAAAAATGATGGTCTTTTAATTTTATAATGTTTATTGATGAACATTCAATCTTCTGCATTAAAAAAAAGTGAACTTGAACTTTTTGTAAGATTTTGAATGTCTTGATAACTAAAAATGTCGAATGAATCTGTTGACCCTTGTCCTTGATGTGAATGCTATTTGTTGCCTTATAACGGATACATATTGAGAACGATGATGAACTTTTGATTTTATATTGATTACTGAAGAACTTTCAATCTTCTGCCTTGAAAAAAAATGTGAACCCGAAATGTTTGTAAGGAATTGAATGTCTTGATGACTAACAATGTATGAATCTATTGGCCCTAGTCGCTGAATGTGAAACTGAAAGCTATTTGTTGTCTTATAATCAATACATATTGAGAACAATGATGGTCTTTTAATTTTATATTGTTTATTGATGAACATTCAATCTTCTGCATTAAAAAAAAAGTGAACTTGACTTTTTTGTAAGATTTTGAATGTCTTGATGACTAAAAATGTCGAATGAATCTATTGACCCTTGTCCCTGATGTGAATGCTATTTGTTGCCTTAAAATGGATACATGTTGAGAACGATGATGGACTTTTGATTCTATATTCATTATTGAATAACCTTCAATCATCTGCATTGTAAAAAAAGTGAACTTGAACTTTTTGTAAAAGATTGAATGTCTTGATGACTAAAAATGTCGAATGAATTTATTGACCCTTGTCCTTGATGTGAATGCTATTTGTTGCCTTATAATCGAGACATAGTGAGAACGATGATGATGTTTTCATTTTATATTGTTTATTGATGAACATTCAATCTTCTGCATTAAAAAAAGTAAGGTTGACTTTTTTGTAAGATTTTGAATCTGTTGATGACTAAAAATGTCAAATGAATCTATTGACCCTTGTCCCTGATGTGAATACTATTTGTTGCCTTAAAACAGATACATATTGAGAACAATGATGGACTTATGATTTTATATTGATTACTGAAGAACCTTAAATCTTCTGCATTGAAAAAAAATGTGAACCTGAAATTTTTGTAAGGAATTGAATGTCTTGATGACTAACAATGTCGAATGAATCTATTGACCATAGTCGCTGAATGTTAAACTGAAAGCTATTTGTTGCCTTATAATCGATACATATTGAGAAAAATGATGGTCTTTTAATTTTATAATGTTTATTGATGAACATTCAATCTTCTGCATTAAAAAAAAGTGAACTTGAACTTTTTGTAAGATTTTGAATGTCTTGATAACTAAAAATGTCGAATGAATCTGTTGACCCTTGTCCTTGATGTGAATGCTATTTGTTGCCTTATAACGGATACATATTGAGAACGATGATGAACTTTTGATTTTATATTGATTACTGAAGAACTTTCAATCTTCTGCCTTGAAAAAAAATGTGAACCCGAAATGTTTGTAAGGAATTGAATGTCTTGATGACTAACAATGTATGAATCTATTGGCCCTAGTCGCTGAATGTGAAACTGAAAGCTATTTGTTGTCTTATAATCAATACATATTGAGAACAATGATGGTCTTTTAATTTTATATTGTTTATTGATGAACATTCAATCTTCTGCATTAAAAAAAAAGTGAACTTGACTTTTTTGTAAGATTTTGAATGTCTTGATGACTAAAAATGTCGAATGAATCTATTGACCCTTGTCCCTGATGTGAATGCTATTTGTTGCCTTAAAATGGATACATGTTGAGAACGATGATGGACTTTTGATTCTATATTCATTATTGAATAACCTTCAATCATCTGCATTGTAAAAAAAGTGAACTTGAACATTTTGTAAAAGATTGAATGTCTTGATGACTAAAAATGTCGAATGAATTTATTGACCCTTGTCCTTGATGTGAATGCTATTTGTTGCCTTATAATCGATACATAGTGAGAACGATGATGATGTTTTCATTTTATATTGTTTATTGATGAACATTCAATCTTCTGCATTAAAAAAAGTAAGGTTGACTTTTTTGTAAGATTTTGAATCTGTTGATGACTAAAAATGTCAAATGAATCTATTGACCCTTGTCCCTGATGTGAATACTATTTGTTGCCTTAAAACAGATACATATTGAGAACAATGATGGACTTATGATTTTATATTGATTACTGAAGAACCTTAAATCTTCTGCATTGAAAAAAAATGTGAACCTGAAATTTTTGTAAGGAATTGAATGTCTTGATGACTAACAATGTCGAAAGAATCTATTGACCATAGTCGCTGAATGTTAAACTGAAAGCTATTTGTTGCCTTATAATCGATACATATTGAGAAAAACGATGGTCTTTTAATTTTATAATGTTTATTGATGAACATTCAATCTTCTGCATTAGAAAAAAGTGAACTTGAACTTTTTTTAAGATTTTGAATGTCTTGATAACTAAAAATGTCGAATGAATCTATTGACCCTTGTCCCTGATGTGAATGCTATTTGTTGCCTTATAACGGATACATATTGAGAACGATGATGAACTTATGATTTTATATTGATTACTGAAGAACCTTCAATATTCTGCATTGAAAAAAAATGTGAACCCGAAATGTTTGTAAGGAATTGAATGTCTTGATGACTAACAATGTCGAATGAATCTATTGGCCATAGTCGCTGAATGTGATACTGAAAGCTATTTGTTGCCTTATAATCGATACATATTGAGAACAATGATGGTCTTTTAATTTTATATTGTTTATTGATGAACAACATTCAATCTTCTGCATTAAAAAAAAAGTGAACTTGACTTTTTTGTAAGATTTTGAATGTCTTGATGACTAAAAATGTCGAATGAATCTATTGACCCTTGTCACTGATGTGAATGCTATTTGTTGCCTTAAAATGGATACATGTTGAGAACGATGATGGACTTTTGATTCTATATTCAATATTGAATAATCTTCAATCATCTACATTGTAAAAAAAGTGAACTTGAACTTTTTGTAAAAGATTGAATGTCTTGATGACTAAAAATGTCGAATGAATCTATTGACTCTTGTCCTTGATGTGAATGCTATTTGTTGCCTTATAATTGATACATATTGAGAACGATGATGGACTTATGATTTTATATTGATTAGTGAAGAACCTTCTTCAATCTGAAAAAAAAATGTGAACCCGAAATTTTTTTAAGGAATTGAATGTCTTGATGACTAACAATGTCGAATGAATCTATTGACCCTAGTCGCTGATTGTGAAACTAAAAGCTATTTGTTGCCTTATAATCGATACATATTGAGAACAATGATGGTCTTTTAACTTTATATTGTTTATTGAATAACCTTCAATCATCTGCATTGTAAAAAAAGTGAACTTGAACTTTTTGTAAAAGATTGAATGTCTTGATGACTAAAAATGTCGAATGAATTTATTGACCCTTGTCCTTGATGTGAATGCTATTTGTTGCCTTATAATCGATACATAGTGAGAACGATGATGATGTTTTCATTTTATATTGTTTATTGATGAACATTCAATCTTCTGCATTAAAAAACGTAAGGTTGACTTTTTTGTAAGATTTTGAATCTGTTGATGACTAAAAATGTCAAATGAATCTATTGACCTTTGTCCCTGATGTGAATACTATTTGTTGCCTTAAAACAGATACATATTGAGAACAATGATGGACTTATGATTTTATATTGATTACTGAAGAACCTTAAATCTTCTGCATTGAAAAAAAATGTGAACCTGAAATTTTTGTAAGGAATTGAATGTCTTGATGACTAACAATGTCGAATGAATCTATTGACCATAGTCGCTGAATGTTAAACTGAAAGCTATTTGTTGCCTTATAATCGATACATATTGAGAAAAATGATGGTCTTTTAATTTTATAATGTTTATTGATGAACATTCAATCTTCTGCATTAAAAAAAAGTGAACTTGAACTTTTTGTAAGATTTTGAATGTCTTGATAACTAAAAATGTCGAATGAATCTGTTGACCCTTGTCCTTGATGTGAATGCTATTTGTTGCCTTATAACGGATACATATTGAGAACGATGATGAACTTTTGATTTTATATTGATTACTGAAGAACTTTCAATCTTCTGCCTTGAAAAAAAATGTGAACCCGAAATGTTTGTAAGGAATTGAATGTCTTGATGACTAACAATGTATGAATCTATTGGCCCTAGTCGCTGAATGTGAAACTGAAAGCTATTTGTTGTCTTATAATCAATACATATTGAGAACAATGATGGTCTTTTAATTTTATATTGTTTATTGATGAACATTCAATCTTCTGCATTAAAAAAAAAGTGAACTTGACTTTTTTGTAAGATTTTGAATGTCTTGATGACTAAAAATGTCGAATGAATCTATTGACCCTTGTCCCTGATGTGAATGCTATTTGTTGCCTTAAAATGGATACATGTTGAGAACGATGATGGACTTTTGATTCTATATTCATTATTGAATAACCTTCAATCATCTGCATTGTAAAAAAAGTGAACTTGAACATTTTGTAAAAGATTGAATGTCTTGATGACTAAAAATGTCGAATGAATTTATTGACCCTTGTCCTTGATGTGAATGCTATTTGTTGCCTTATAATCGATACATAGTGAGAACGATGATGATGTTTTCATTTTATATTGTTTATTGATGAACATTCAATCTTCTGCATTAAAAAAAGTAAGGTTGACTTTTTTGTAAGATTTTGAATCTGTTGATGACTAAAAATGTCAAATGAATCTATTGACCCTTGTCCCTGATGTGAATACTATTTGTTGCCTTAAAACAGATACATATTGAGAACAATGATGGACTTATGATTTTATATTGATTACTGAAGAACTTTAAATCTTCTGCATTGAAAAAAAATGTGAACCTGAAATTTTTGTAAGGAATTGAATGTCTTGATGACTAACAATGTCGAAAGAATCTATTGACCATAGTCGCTGAATGTTAAACTGAAAGCTATTTGTTGCCTTATAATCGATACATATTGAGAAAAACGATGGTCTTTTAATTTTATAATGTTTATTGATGAACATTCAATCTTCTGCATTAGAAAAAAGTGAACTTGAACTTTTTTTAAGATTTTGAATGTCTTGATAACTAAAAATGTCGAATGAATCTATTGACCCTTGTCCCTGATGTGAATGCTATTTGTTGCCTTATAACGGATACATATTGAGAACGATGATGAACTTATGATTTTATATTGATTACTGAAGAACCTTCAATCTTCTGCATTGAAAAAAAATGTGAACCCGAAATGTTTGTAAGGAATTGAATGTCTTGATGACTAACAATGTCGAATGAATCTATTGGCCATAGTCGCTGAATGTGATACTGAAAGCTATTTGTTGCCTTATAATCGATACATATTGAGAACAATGATGGTCTTTTAATTTTATATTGTTTATTGATGAACAACATTCAATCTTCTGCATTAAAAAAAAAGTGAACTTGACGTTTTTGTAATATTTTGAATGTCTTGATGAGTAAAAATGTCGAATGAATCTATTGACCCTTGTCACTGATGTGAATGCTATTTGTTGCCTTAAAATGGATACATGTTGAGAACGATGATGGACTTTTGATTCTATATTCATTATTGAATAATCTTCAATCATCTACATTGTAAAAAAAGTGAACTTGAACTTTTTGTAAAAGATTGAATGTCTTGATAACTAAAAATGTCGAATGAATCTATTGACCCTTGTCCCTGATGTGAATGCTATTTGTTGCCTTATAACGGATACATATTGAGAACGATGATGAACTTATGATTTTATATTGATTACTGAAGAACCTTCAATCTTCTGCATTGAAAAAAAATGTGAACCCGAAATGTTTGTAAGGAATTGAATGTCTTGATGACTAACAATGTCGAATGAATCTATTGACCCTAGTCGCTGATTGTGAAACTAAAAGCTATTTGTTGCCTTATAATCGATACATATTGAGAACAATGATGGTCTTTTAACTTTATATTGTTTATTGAATAACCTTCAATCATCTGCATTGTAAAAAAAGTGAACTTGAACTTTTTGTAAAAGATTGAATGTCTTGATGACTAAAAATGTCGAATGAATTTATTGACCCTTGTCCTTGATGTGAATGCTATTTGTTGCCTTATAATCGATACATAGTGAGAACGATGATGATGTTTTCATTTTATATTGTTTATTGATGAACATTCAATCTTCTGCATTAAAAAAAGTAAGGTTGACTTTTTTGTAAGATTTTGAATCTGTTGATGACTAAAAATGTCAAATGAATCTATTGACCTTTGTCCCTGATGTGAATACTATTTGTTGCCTTAAAACAGATACATATTGAGAACAATGATGGACTTATGATTTTATATTGATTACTGAAGAACCTTAAATCTTCTGCATTGAAAAAAAATGTGAACCTGAAATTTTTGTAAGGAATTGAATGTCTTGATGACTAACAATGTCGAAAGAATCTATTGACCATAGTCGCTGAATGTTAAACTGAAAGCTATTTGTTGCCTTATAATCGATACATATTGAGAAAAACGATGGTCTTTTAATTTTATAATGTTTATTGATGAACATTCAATCTTCTGCATTAGAAAAAAGTGAACTTGAACTTTTTTTAAGATTTTGAATGTCTTGATAACTAAACATGTCGAATGAATCTATTGACCCTTGCCCCTGATGTGAATACTATTTGTTGCCTTAAAACAGATACATATTGAGAACAATGATGGACTTATGATTTTATATTGATTACTGAAGAACCTTAAATCTTCTGCATTGAAAAAAAATGTGAACCTGAAATTTTTGTAAGGAATTGAATGTCTTGATGACTAACAATGTCGAATGAATCTATTGACCATAGTCGCTGAATGTTAAACTGAAAGCTATTTGTTGCCTTATAATCGATACATATTGAGAAAAATGATGGTCTTTTAATTTTATAATGTTTATTGACGAACATTCAATCTTCTGCATTAGAAAAAAGTGAACTTGAACTTTTTTTAAGATTTTGAATGTCTTGATAACTAAAAATGTCGAATGAATCTATTGACCCTTGTCCCTGATGTGAATGCTATTTGTTGCCTTATAACGGATACATATTGAGAACGATGATGAACTTATGATTTTATATTGATTACTGAAGAACCTTCAATCTTTTGCATTGAAAAAAAATGTGAACCCGAAATGTTTGTAAGGAATTGAATGTCTTGATGACTAACAATGTCGAATGAATCTATTGGCCATAGTCGCTGAATGTGATACTGAAAGCTATTTGTTGCCTTATAATCGATACATATTGAGAACAATGATGGTCTTTTAATTTTATATTGTTTATTGATGAACAACATTCAATCTTCTGCATTAAAAAAAAAGTGAACTTGACGTTTTTGTAAGATTTTGAATGTCTTGATGAGTAAAAATGTCGAATGAATCTATTGACCCTTGTCACTGATGTGAATGCTATTTGTTGCCTTAAAATGGATACATGTTGAGAACGATGATGGACTTTTGATTCTATATTCATTATTGAATAATCTTCAATCATCTACATTGTAAAAAAAGTGAACTTGAACTTTTTGTAAAAGATTGAATGTCTTGATAACTAAAAATGTCGAATGAATCTATTGACCCTTGTCCCTGATGTGAATGCTATTTGTTGCCTTATAACGGATACATATTGAGAACGATGATGAACTTATGATTTTATATTGATTACTGAAGAACCTTCAATCTTCTGCATTGAAAAAAAATGTGAACCCGAAATGTTTGTAAGGAATTGAATGTCTTGATGACTAACAATGTCGAATGAATCTATTGACCCTAGTCGCTGATTGTGAAACTAAAAGCTATTTGTTGCCTTATAATCGATACATATTGAGAACAATGATGGTCTTTTAACTTTATATTGTTTATTGAATAACCTTCAATCATCTGCATTGTAAAAAAAGTGAACTTGAACTTTTTGTAAAAGATTGAATGTCTTGATGACTAAAAATGTCGAATGAATTTATTGACCCTTGTCCTTGATGTGAATGCTATTTGTTGCCTTATAATCGATACATAGTGAGAACGATGATGATGTTTTCATTTTATATTGTTTATTGATGAACATTCAATCTTCTGCATTAAAAAAAGTAAGGTTGACTTTTTTGTAAGATTTTGAATCTGTTGATGACTAAAAATGTCAAATGAATCTATTGACCTTTGTCCCTGATGTGAATACTATTTGTTGCCTTAAAACAGATACATATTGAGAACAATGATGGACTTATGATTTTATATTGATTACTGAAGAACCTTAAATCTTCTGCATTGAAAAAAAATGTGAACCTGAAATTTTTGTAAGGAATTGAATGTCTTGATGACTAACAATGTCGAAAGAATCTATTGACCATAGTCGCTGAATGTTAAACTGAAAGCTATTTGTTGCCTTATAATCGATACATATTGAGAAAAACGATGGTCTTTTAATTTTATAATGTTTATTGATGAACATTCAATCTTCTGCATTAGAAAAAAGTGAACTTGAACTTTTTTTAAGATTTTGAATGTCTTGATAACTAAACATGTCGAATGAATCTATTGACCCTTGCCCCTGATGTGAATACTATTTGTTGCCTTAAAACAGATACATATTGAGAACAATGATGGACTTATGATTTTATATTGATTACTGAAGAACCTTAAATCTTCTGCATTGAAAAAAAATGTGAACCTGAAATGTTTGTAAGGAATTGAATGTCTTGATGACTAACAATGTCGAATGAATCTATTGACCATAGTCGCTGAATGTTAAACTGAAAGCTATTTGTTGCCTTATAATCGATACATATTGAGAAAAATGATGGTCTTTTAATTTTATAATGTTTATTGACGAACATTCAATCTTCTGCATTAGAAAAAAGTGAACTTGAACTTTTTTTAAGATTTTGAATGTCTTGATAACTAAAAATGTCGAATGAATCTATTGACCCTTGTCCCTGATGTGAATGCTATTTGTTGCCTTATAACGGATACATATTGAGAACGATGATGAACTTATGATTTTATATTGATTACTGAAGAACCTTCAATCTTTTGCATTGAAAAAAAATGTGAACCCGAAATGTTTGTAAGGAATTGAATGTCTTGATGACTAACAATGTCGAATGAATCTATTGGCCATAGTCGCTGAATGTGATACTGAAAGCTATTTGTTGCCTTATAATCGATACATATTGAGAACAATGATGGTCTTTTAATTTTATATTGTTTATTGATGAACAACATTCAATCTTCTGCATTAAAAAAAAAGTGAACTTGACGTTTTTGTAAGATTTTGAATGTCTTGATGAGTAAAAATGTCGAATGAATCTATTGACCCTTGTCACTGATGTGAATGCTATTTGTTGCCTTAAAATGGATACATGTTGAGAACGATGATGGACTTTTGATTCTATATTCATTATTGAATAATCTTCAATCATCTACATTGTAAAAAAAGTGAACTTGAACTTTTTGTAAAAGATTGAATGTCTTGATAACTAAAAATGTCGAATGAATCTATTGACCCTTGTCCCTGATGTGAATGCTATTTGTTGCCTTATAACGGATACATATTGAGAACGATGATGAACTTATGATTTTATATTGATTACTGAAGAACCTTCAATCTTCTGCATTGAAAAAAAATGTGAACCCGAAATGTTTGTAAGGAATTGAATGTCTTGATGACTAACAATGTCGAATGAATCTATTGACCCTAGTCGCTGATTGTGAAACTAAAAGCTATTTGTTGCCTTATAATCGATACATATTGAGAACAATGATGGTCTTTTAACTTTATATTGTTTATTGAATAACCTTCAATCATCTGCATTGTAAAAAAAGTGAACTTGAACTTTTTGTAAAAGATTGAATGTCTTGATGACTAAAAATGTCGAATGAATTTATTGACCCTTGTCCTTGATGTGAATGCTATTTGTTGCCTTATAATCGATACATAGTGAGAACGATGATGATGTTTTCATTTTATATTGTTTATTGATGAACATTCAATCTTCTGCATTAAAAAAAGTAAGGTTGACTTTTTTGTAAGATTTTGAATCTGTTGATGACTAAAAATGTCAAATGAATCTATTGACCTTTGTCCCTGATGTGAATACTATTTGTTGCCTTAAAACAGATACATATTGAGAACAATGATGGACTTATGATTTTATATTGATTACTGAAGAACCTTAAATCTTCTGCATTGAAAAAAAATGTGAACCTGAAATTTTTGTAAGGAATTGAATGTCTTGATGACTAACAATGTCGAAAGAATCTATTGACCATAGTCGCTGAATGTTAAACTGAAAGCTATTTGTTGCCTTATAATCGATACATATTGAGAAAAACGATGGTCTTTTAATTTTATAATGTTTATTGATGAACATTCAATCTTCTGCATTAGAAAAAAGTGAACTTGAACTTTTTTTAAGATTTTGAATGTCTTGATAACTAAACATGTCGAATGAATCTATTGACCCTTGCCCCTGATGTGAATACTATTTGTTGCCTTAAAACAGATACATATTGAGAACAATGATGGACTTATGATTTTATATTGATTACTGAAGAACCTTAAATCTTCTGCATTGAAAAAAAATGTGAACCTGAAATGTTTGTAAGGAATTGAATGTCTTGATGACTAACAATGTCGAATGAATCTATTGACCATAGTCGCTGAATGTTAAACTGAAAGCTATTTGTTGCCTTATAATCGATACATATTGAGAAAAATGATGGTCTTTTAATTTTATAATGTTTATTGACGAACATTCAATCTTCTGCATTAGAAAAAAGTGAACTTGAACTTTTTTTAAGATTTTGAATGTCTTGATAACTAAAAATGTCGAATGAATCTATTGACCCTTGTCCCTGATGTGAATGCTATTTGTTGCCTTATAACGGATACATATTGAGAACGATGATGAACTTATGATTTTATATTGATTACTGAAGAACCTTCAATCTTTTGCATTGAAAAAAAATGTGAACCCGAAATGTTTGTAAGGAATTGAATGTCTTGATGACTAACAATGTCGAATGAATCTATTGGCCATAGTCGCTGAATGTGATACTGAAAGCTATTTGTTGCCTTATAATCGATACATATTGAGAACAATGATGGTCTTTTAATTTTATATTGTTTATTGATGAACAACATTCAATCTTCTGCATTAAAAAAAAAGTGAACTTGACGTTTTTGTAAGATTTTGAATGTCTTGATGAGTAAAAATGTCGAATGAATCTATTGACCCTTGTCACTGATGTGAATGCTATTTGTTGCCTTAAAATGGATACATGTTGAGAACGATGATGGACTTTTGATTCTATATTCATTATTGAATAATCTTCAATCATCTACATTGTAAAAAAAGTGAACTTGAACTTTTTGTAAAAGATTGAATGTCTTGATAACTAAAAATGTCGAATGAATCTATTGACCCTTGTCCCTGATGTGAATGCTATTTGTTGCCTTATAACGGATACATATTGAGAACGATGATGAACTTATGATTTTATATTGATTACTGAAGAACCTTCAATCTTCTGCATTGAAAAAAAATGTGAACCCGAAATGTTTGTAAGGAATTGAATGTCTTGATGACTAACAATGTCGAATGAATCTATTGACCCTAGTCGCTGATTGTGAAACTAAAAGCTATTTGTTGCCTTATAATCGATACATATTGAGAACAATGATGGTCTTTTAACTTTATATTGTTTATTGAATAACCTTCAATCATCTGCATTGTAAAAAAAGTGAACTTGAACTTTTTGTAAAAGATTGAATGTCTTGATGACTAAAAATGTCGAATGAATTTATTGACCCTTGTCCTTGATGTGAATGCTATTTGTTGCCTTATAATCGATACATAGTGAGAACGATGATGATGTTTTCATTTTATATTGTTTATTGATGAACATTCAATCTTCTGCATTAAAAAAAGTAAGGTTGACTTTTTTGTAAGATTTTGAATCTGTTGATGACTAAAAATGTCAAATGAATCTATTGACCTTTGTCCCTGATGTGAATACTATTTGTTGCCTTAAAACAGATACATATTGAGAACAATGATGGACTTATGATTTTATATTGATTACTGAAGAACCTTAAATCTTCTGCATTGAAAAAAAATGTGAACCTGAAATTTTTGTAAGGAATTGAATGTCTTGATGACTAACAATGTCGAAAGAATCTATTGACCATAGTCGCTGAATGTTAAACTGAAAGCTATTTGTTGCCTTATAATCGATACATATTGAGAAAAACGATGGTCTTTTAATTTTATAATGTTTATTGATGAACATTCAATCTTCTGCATTAGAAAAAAGTGAACTTGAACTTTTTTTAAGATTTTGAATGTCTTGATAACTAAAAATGTCGAATGAATCTATTGACCCTTGCCCCTGATGTGAATACTATTTGTTGCCTTAAAACAGATACATATTGAGAACAATGATGGACTTATGATTTTATATTGATTACTGAAGAACCTTAAATCTTCTGCATTGAAAAAAAATGTGAACCTGAAATGTTTGTAAGGAATTGAATGTCTTGATGACTAACAATGTCGAATGAATCTATTGACCATAGTCGCTGAATGTTAAACTGAAAGCTATTTGTTGCCTTATAATCGATACATATTGAGAAAAATGATGGTCTTTTAATTTTATAATGTTTATTGACGAACATTCAATCTTCTGCATTAGAAAAAAGTGAACTTGAACTTTTTTTAAGATTTTGAATGTCTTGATAACTAAAAATGTCGAATGAATCTATTGACCCTTGTCCCTGATGTGAATGCTATTTGTTGCCTTATAACGGATACATATTGAGAACGATGATGAACTTATGATTTTATATTGATTACTGAAGAACCTTCAATCTTTTGCATTGAAAAAAAATGTGAACCCGAAATGTTTGTAAGGAATTGAATGTCTTGATGACTAACAATGTCGAATGAATCTATTGGCCATAGTCGCTGAATGTGATACTGAAAGCTATTTGTTGCCTTATAATCGATACATATTGAGAACAATGATGGTCTTTTAATTTTATATTGTTTATTGATGAACAACATTCAATCTTCTGCATTAAAAAAAAAGTGAACTTGACGTTTTTGTAAGATTTTGAATGTCTTGATGAGTAAAAATGTCGAATGAATCTATTGACCCTTGTCACTGATGTGAATGCTATTTGTTGCCTTAAAATGGATACATGTTGAGAACGATGATGGACTTTTGATTCTATATTCATTATTGAATAATCTTCAATCATCTACATTGTAAAAAAAGTGAACTTGAACTTTTTGTAAAAGATTGAATGTCTTGATAACTAAAAATGTCGAATGAATCTATTGACCCTTGTCACTGATGTGAATGCTATTTGTTGCCTTATAACGGATACATATTGAGAACGATGATGAACTTATGATTTTATATTGATTACTGAAGAACCTTCAATCTTCTGCATTGAAAAAAAATGTGAACCCGAAATGTTTGTAAGGAATTGAATGTCTTGATGACTAACAATGTCGAATGAATCTATTGACCCTAGTCGCTGATTGTGAAACTAAAAGCTATTTGTTGCCTTATAATCGATACATATTGAGAACAATGATGGTCTTTTAACTTTATATTGTTTATTGAATAACCTTCAATCATCTGCATTGTAAAAAAAGTGAACTTGAACTTTTTGTAAAAGATTGAATGTCTTGATGACTAAAAATGTCGAATGAATTTATTGACCCTTGTCCTTGATGTGAATGCTATTTGTTGCCTTATAATCGATACATAGTGAGAACGATGATGATGTTTTCATTTTATATTGTTTATTGATGAACATTCAATCTTCTGCATTAAAAAAAGTAAGGTTGACTTTTTTGTAAGATTTTGAATCTGTTGATGACTAAAAATGTCAAATGAATCTATTGACCTTTGTCCCTGATGTGAATACTATTTGTTGCCTTAAAACAGATACATATTGAGAACAATGATGGACTTATGATTTTATATTGATTACTGAAGAACCTTAAATCTTCTGCATTGAAAAAAAATGTGAACCTGAAATTTTTGTAAGGAATTGAATGTCTTGATGACTAACAATGTCGAAAGAATCTATTGACCATAGTCGCTGAATGTTAAACTGAAAGCTATTTGTTGCCTTATAATCGATACATATTGAGAAAAACGATGGTCTTTTAATTTTATAATGTTTATTGATGAACATTCAATCTTCTGCATTAGAAAAAAGTGAACTTGAACTTTTTTTAAGATTTTGAATGTCTTGATAACTAAACATGTCGAATGAATCTATTGACCCTTGCCCCTGATGTGAATACTATTTGTTGCCTTAAAACAGATACATATTGAGAACAATGATGGACTTATGATTTTATATTGATTACTGAAGAACCTTAAATCTTCTGCATTGAAAAAAAATGTGAACCTGAAATGTTTGTAAGGAATTGAATGTCTTGATGACTAACAATGTCGAATGAATCTATTGACCATAGTCGCTGAATGTTAAACTGAAAGCTATTTGTTGCCTTATAATCGATACATATTGAGAAAAATGATGGTCTTTTAATTTTATAATGTTTATTGACGAACATTCAATCTTCTGCATTAGAAAAAAGTGAACTTGAACTTTTTTTAAGATTTTGAATGTCTTGATAACTAAAAATGTCGAATGAATCTATTGACCCTTGTCCCTGATGTGAATGCTATTTGTTGCCTTATAACGGATACATATTGAGAACGATGATGAACTTATGATTTTATATTGATTACTGAAGAACCTTCAATCTTTTGCATTGAAAAAAAATGTGAACCCGAAATGTTTGTAAGGAATTGAATGTCTTGATGACTAACAATGTCGAATGAATCTATTGGCCATAGTCGCTGAATGTGATACTGAAAGCTATTTGTTGCCTTATAATCGATACATATTGAGAACAATGATGGTCTTTTAATTTTATATTGTTTATTGATGAACAACATTCAATCTTCTGCATTAAAAAAAAAGTGAACTTGACGTTTTTGTAAGATTTTGAATGTCTTGATGAGTAAAAATGTCGAATGAATCTATTGACCCTTGTCACTGATGTGAATGCTATTTGTTGCCTTAAAATGGATACATGTTGAGAACGATGATGGACTTTTGATTCTATATTCATTATTGAATAATCTTCAATCATCTACATTGTAAAAAAAGTGAACTTGAACTTTTTGTAAAAGATTGAATGTCTTGATAACTAAAAATGTCGAATGAATCTATTGACCCTTGTCCCTGATGTGAATGCTATTTGTTGCCTTATAACGGATACATATTGAGAACGATGATGAACTTATGATTTTATATTGATTACTGAAGAACCTTCAATCTTCTGCATTGAAAAAAAATGTGAACCCGAAATGTTTGTAAGGAATTGAATGTCTTGATGACTAACAATGTCGAATGAATCTATTGACCCTAGTCGCTGATTGTGAAACTAAAAGCTATTTGTTGCCTTATAATCGATACATATTGAGAACAATGATGGTCTTTTAACTTTATATTGTTTATTGAATAACCTTCAATCATCTGCATTGTAAAAAAAGTGAACTTGAACTTTTTGTAAAAGATTGAATGTCTTGATGACTAAAAATGTCGAATGAATTTATTGACCCTTGTCCTTGATGTGAATGCTATTTGTTGCCTTATAATCGATACATAGTGAGAACGATGATGATGTTTTCATTTTATATTGTTTATTGATGAACATTCAATCTTCTGCATTAAAAAAAGTAAGGTTGACTTTTTTGTAAGATTTTGAATCTGTTGATGACTAAAAATGTCAAATGAATCTATTGACCTTTGTCCCTGATGTGAATACTATTTGTTGCCTTAAAACAGATACATATTGAGAACAATGATGGACTTATGATTTTATATTGATTACTGAAGAACCTTAAATCTTCTGCATTGAAAAAAAATGTGAACCTGAAATTTTTGTAAGGAATTGAATGTCTTGATGACTAACAATGTCGAAAGAATCTATTGACCATAGTCGCTGAATGTTAAACTGAAAGCTATTTGTTGCCTTATAATCGATACATATTGAGAAAAACGATGGTCTTTTAATTTTATAATGTTTATTGATGAACATTCAATCTTCTGCATTAGAAAAAAGTGAACTTGAACTTTTTTTAAGATTTTGAATGTCTTGATAACTAAAAATGTCGAATGAATCTATTGACCCTTGTCCCTGATGTGAATGCTATTTGTTGCCTTATAACGGATACATATTGAGAACGATGATGAACTTATGATTTTATATTGATTACTGAAGAACCTTAAATCTTCTGCATTGAAAAAAAATGTGAACCTGAAATGTTTGTAAGGAATTGAATGTCTTGATGACTAACAATGTCGAAAGAATCTATTAACCATAGTCGCTGAATGTTAAACTGAAAGCTATTTGTTGCCTTATAATCGATACATATTGAGAAAAACGATGGTCTTTTAATTTTATAATGTTTATTGACGAACATTCAATCTTCTGCATTAGAAAAAAGTGAACTTGAACTTTTTTTAAGATTTTGAATGTCTTGATAACTAAAAATGTCGAATGAATCTATTGACCCTTGTCCCTGATGTGAATGCTATTTGTTGCCTTATAACGGATACATATTGAGAACGATGATGAACTTATGATTTTATATTGATTACTGAAGAACCTTCAATCTTTTGCATTGAAAAAAAATGTGAACCCGAAATGTTTGTAAGGAATTGAATGTCTTGATGACTAACAATGTCGAATGAATCTATTGGCCATAGTCGCTGAATGTGATACTGAAAGCTATTTGTTGCCTTATAATCGATACATATTGAGAACAATGATGGTCTTTTAATTTTATATTGTTTATTGATGAACAACATTCAATCTTCTGTATTAAAAAAAAAAGTGAACTTGACTTTTTTGTAAGATTTTGAATGTCTTGATGACTAAAAATGTCGAATGAATCTATTGACCCTTGTCACTGATGTGAATGTTATTTGTTGCCTTAAAATGGATACATGTTGAGAACGATGATGGACTTTTGATTCTATATTCATTATTGAATAATCTTCAATCATCTGCATTGTAAAAAAAGTGAACTTGAACTTTTTGTAAAAGATTGAATGTCTTGATGACTAAAAATGTCGAATGAATTTATTGACCCTTGTCCTTGATGTGAATGCTATTTGTTGCCTTATAATCGATACATAGTGAGAACGATGATGATGTTTTCATTTTATATTGTTTATTGATGAACATTCAATCTTCTGCATTAAAAAAAGTAAGGTTGACTTTTTTGTAAGATTTTGAATCTGTTGATGACTAAAAATGTCAAATGAATCTATTGACCTTTGTCCCTGATGTGAATACTATTTGTTGCCTTAAAACAGATACATATTGAGAACAATGATGGACTTATGATTTTATATTGATTACTGAAGAACCTTAAATATTCTGCATTGAAAAAAAATGTGAACTTGAACTTTTTTTAAGATTTTGAATGTCTTGATGACTAACAATGTCGAAAGAATCTATTGACCATAGTCGCTGAATGTTAAACTGAAAGCTATTTGTTGCCTTATAATCGATACATATTGAGAAAAACGATGGTCTTTTAATTTTATAATGTTTATTGATGAACATTCAATCTTCTGCATTAGAAAAAAGTGAACTTGAACTTTTTTTAAGATTTTGAATGTCTTGATGACTAACAATGTCGAAAGAATCTATTGACCATAGTCGCTGAATGTTAAACTGAAAGCTATTTGTTGCCTTATAATCGATACATATTGAGAAAAACGATGGTCTTTTAATTTTATAATGTTTATTGATGAACATTCAATCTTCTGCATTAGAAAAAAGTGAACTTGAACTTTTTTTAAGATTTTGAATGTCTTGATAACTAAACATGTCGAATGAATCTATTGACCCTTGTCCCTGATGTGAATACTATTTGTTGCCTTAAAACAGATACATATTGAGAACAATGATGGACTTATGATTTTATATTGATTACTGAAGAACCTTAAATCTTCTGCATTGAAAAAAAATGTGAACCTGAAATTTTTGTAAGGAATTGAATGTCTTGATGACTAACAATGTCGAATGAATCTATTGACCATAGTCGCTGGATGTTAAACTGAAAGCTATTTGTTGCCTTATAATCGATACATATTGAGAAAAATGATGGTCTTTTAATTTTATAATGTTTATTGATGAACATTCAATCTTCTGCATTAAAAAAAAGTGAACTTGAACTTTTTGTAAGATTTTGAATGTCTTGATAACTAAAAATGTCGAATGAATCTGTTGACCCTTGTCCTTGATGTGAATGCTATTTGTTGCCTTATAACGGATACATATTGAGAACGATGATGAACTTTTGATTTTATATTGATTACTGAAGAACTTTCAATCTTCTGCCTTGAAAAAAAATGTGAACCCGAAATGTTTGTAAGGAATTGAATGTCTTGATGACTAACAATGTATGAATCTATTGGCCCTAGTCGCTGAATGTGAAACTGAAAGCTATTTGTTGTCTTATAATCAATACATATTGAGAACAATGATGGTCTTTTAATTTTATATTGTTTATTGATGAACATTCAATCTTCTTCATTAAAAAAAAAGTGAACTTGACTTTTTTGTAAGATTTTGAATGTCTTGATGACTAAAAATGTCGAATGAATCTATTGACCCTTGTCCCTGATGTGAATGCTATTTGTTGCCTTAAAATGGATACATGTTGAGAACGATGATGGACTTTTGATTCTATATTCATTATTGAATAACCTTCAATCATCTGCATTGTAAAAAAAGTGAACTTGAACTTTTTGTAAAAGATTGAATGTCTTGATGACTAAAAATGTCGAATGAATTTATTGACCCTTGTCCTTGATGTGAATGCTTTTTGTTGCCTTATAATCGATACATAGTGAGAACGATGATGATGTTTTCATTTTATATTGTTTATTGATGAACATTCAATCTTCTGCATTAAAAAAAGTAAGGTTGACTTTTTTGTAAGATTTTGAATCTGTTGATGACTAAAAATGTCAAATGAATCTATTGACCCTTGTCCCTGATGTGAATACTATTTGTTGCCTTAAAACAGATACATATTGAGAACAATGATGGACTTATGATTTTATATTGATTACTGAAGAACCTTAAATCTTCTGCATTGAAAAAAAATGTGAACCTGAAATTTTTGTAAGGAATTGAATGTCTTGATGACTAACAATGTCGAAAGAATCTATTGACCATAGTCGCTGAATGTTAAACTGAAAGCTATTTGTTGCCTTATAATCGATACATATTGAGAAAAACGATGGTCTTTTAATTTTATAATGTTTATTGATGAACATTCAATCTTCTGCATTAGAAAAAAGTGAACTTGAACTTTTTTTAAGATTTTGAATGTCTTGATAACTAAAAATGTCGAATGAATCTATTGACCCTTGTCCCTGATGTGAATGCTATTTGTTGCCTTATAACGGATACATATTGAGAACGATGATGAACTTATGATTTTATATTGATTACTGAAGAACCTTCAATCTTTTGCATTGAAAAAAAATGTGAACCCGAAATGTTTGTAAGGAATTGAATGTCTTGATGACTAACAATGTCGAATGAATCTATTGGCCATAGTCGCTGAATGTGATACTGAAAGCTATTTGTTGCCTTATAATCGATACATATTGAGAACAATGATGGTCTTTTAATTTTATATTGTTTATTGATGAACAACATTCAATCTTCTGCATTAAAAAAAAAGTGAACTTGACTTTTTTGTAAGATTTTGAATGTCTTGATGACTAAAAATGTCGAATGAATCTATTGACCCTTGTCACTGATGTGAATGCTATTTGTTGCCTTAAAATGGATACATGTTGAGAACGATGATGGACTTTTGATTCTATATTCATTATTGAATAATCTTCAATCATCTACATTGTAAAAAAAGTGAACTTGAACTTTATGTAAAAGATTGAATGTCTTGATGACTAAAAATGTCGAATGAATCTATTGACTCTTGTCCTTGATGTGAATGCTATTTGTTGCCTTATAATTGATACATATTGAGAACGATGATGGACTTATGATTTTATATTGATTAGTGAAGAACCTTCTTCAATCTGAAAAAAAAATGTGAATCCGAAATTTTTTTAAGGAATTGAATGTCTTGATGACTAACAATGTCGAATGAATCTATTGACCCTAGTCGCTGATTGTGAAACTAAAAGCTATTTGTTGCCTTATAATCGATACATATTGAGAACAATGATGGTCTTTTAACTTTATATTGTTTATTGAATAACCTTCAATCATCTGCATTGTAAAAAAAGTGAACTTGAACTTTTTGTAAAAGATTGAATGTCTTGATGACTAAAAATGTCGAATGAATTTATTGACCCTTGTCCTTGATGTGAATGCTATTTGTTGCCTTATAATCGATACATAGTGAGAACGATGATGATGTTTTCATTTTATATTGTTTATTGATGAACATTCAATCTTCTGCATTAAAAAAAGTAAGGTTGACTTTTTTGTAAGATTTTGAATCTGTTGATGACTAAAAATGTCAAATGAATCTATTGACCTTTGTCCCTGATGTGAATACTATTTGTTGCCTTAAAACAGATACATATTGAGAACAATGATGGACTTATGATTTTATATTGATTACTGAAGAACCTTAAATCTTCTGCATTGAAAAAAAATGTGAACCTGAAATTTTTGTAAGGAATTGAATGTCTTGATGACTAACAATGTCGAAAGAATCTATTGACCATAGTCGCTGAATGTTAAACTGAAAGATATTTGTTGCCTTATAATCGATACATATTGAGAAAAACGATGGTCTTTTATTTTTATAATGTTTATTGATGAACATTCAATCTTCTGCATTAGAAAAAAGTGAACTTGAACTTTTTTTAAGATTTTGAATGTCTTGATAACTAAACATGTCGAATGAATCTATTGACCCTTGTCCCTGATGTGAATGCTATTTGTTGCCTTAAAATGGATACATGTTGAGAACGATGATGGACTTTTGATTCTATATTCATTATTGAATAACCTTCAATCATCTGCCTTGAAAAAAAATGTGAACCCGAAATGTTTGTAAGGAATTGAATGTCTTGATGACTAACAATGTATGAATCTATTGGCCCTAGTCGCTGAATGTGAAACTGAAAGCTATTTGTTGTCTTATAATCAATACATATTGAGAACAATGATGGTCTTTTAATTTTATATTGTTTATTGATGAACATTCAATCTTCTGCATTAAAAAAAAAGTGAACTTGACTTTTTTGTAAGATTTTGAATGTCTTGATGACTAACAATGTCGAATGAATCTATTGACCCTAGTCGCTGATTGTGAAACTAAAAGCTATTTGTTGCCTTATAATCGATACATATTGAGAACAATGATGGTCTTTTAACTTTATATTGTTTATTGAATAACCTTCAATCATCTGCATTGTAAAAAAAGTGAACTTGAACTTTTTGTAAAAGATTGAATGTCTTGATGACTAAAAATGTCGAATGAATTTATTGACCCTTGTCCTTGATGTGAATGCTATTTGTTGCCTTATAATCGATACATAGTGAGAACGATGATGATGTTTTCATTTTATATTGTTTATTGATGAACATTCAATCTTCTGCATTAAAAAAAGTAAGGTTGACTTTTTTGTAAGATTTTGAATCTGTTGATGACTAAAAATGTCAAATGAATCTATTGACCTTTGTCCCTGATGTGAATACTATTTGTTGCCTTAAAACAGATACATATTGAGAACAATGATGGACTTATGATTTTATATTGATTACTGAAGAACCTTAAATCTTCTGCATTGAAAAAAAAATGTGAACCTGAAATTTTTGTAAGGAATTGAATGTCTTGATGACTAACAATGTCGAAAGAATCTATTGACCATAGTCGCTGAATGTTAAACTGAAAGATATTTGTTGCCTTATAATCGATACATATTGAGAAAAACGATGGTCTTTTATTTTTATAATGTTTATTGATGAACATTCAATCTTCTGCATTAGAAAAAAGTGAACTTGAACTTTTTTTAAGATTTTGAATGTCTTGATAACTAAACATGTCGAATGAATCTATTGACCCTTGTCCCTGATGTGAATGCTATTTGTTGCCTTAAAATGGATACATGTTGAGAACGATGATGGACTTTTGATTCTATATTCATTATTGAATAACCTTCAATCATCTGCCTTGAAAAAAAATGTGAACCCGAAATGTTTGTAAGGAATTGAATGTCTTGATGACTAACAATGTATGAATCTATTGGCCCTAGTCGCTGAATGTGAAACTGAAAGCTATTTGTTGTCTTATAATCAATACATATTGAGAACAATGATGGTCTTTTAATTTTATATTGTTTATTGATGAACATTCAATCTTCTGCATTAAAAAAAAAGTGAACTTGACTTTTTTGTAAGATTTTGAATGTCTTGATGACTAACAATGTCGAATGAATCTATTGACCCTAGTCGCTGATTGTGAAACTAAAAGCTATTTGTTGCCTTATAATCGATACATATTGAGAACAATGATGGTCTTTTAACTTTATATTGTTTATTGAATAACCTTCAATCATCTGCATTGTAAAAAAAGTGAACTTGAACTTTTTGTAAAAGATTGAATGTCTTGATGACTAAAAATGTCGAATGAATTTATTGACCCTTGTCCTTGATGTGAATGCTATTTGTTGCCTTATAATCGATACATAGTGAGAACGATGATGATGTTTTCATTTTATATTGTTTATTGATGAACATTCAATCTTCTGCATTAAAAAAAGTAAGGTTGACTTTTTTGTAAGATTTTGAATCTGTTGATGACTAAAAATGTCAAATGAATCTATTGACCTTTGTCCCTGATGTGAATACTATTTGTTGCCTTAAAACAGATACATATTGAGAACAATGATGGACTTATGATTTTATATTGATTACTGAAGAACCTTAAATCTTCTGCATTGAAAAAAAATGTGAACCTGAAATTTTTGTAAGGAATTGAATGTCTTGATGACTAACAATGTCGAAAGAATCTATTGACCATAGTCGCTGAATGTTAAACTGAAAGATATTTGTTGCCTTATAATCGATACATATTGAGAAAAACGATGGTCTTTTATTTTTATAATGTTTATTGATGAACATTCAATCTTCTGCATTAGAAAAAAGTGAACTTGAACTTTTTTTAAGATTTTGAATGTCTTGATAACTAAACATGTCGAATGAATCTATTGACCCTTGTCCCTGATGTGAATGCTATTTGTTGCCTTAAAATGGATACATGTTGAGAACGATGATGGACTTTTGATTCTATATTCATTATTGAATAACCTTCAATCATCTGCCTTGAAAAAAAATGTGAACCCGAAATGTTTGTAAGGAATTGAATGTCTTGATGACTAACAATGTATGAATCTATTGGCCCTAGTCGCTGAATGTGAAACTGAAAGCTATTTGTTGTCTTATAATCAATACATATTGAGAACAATGATGGTCTTTTAATTTTATATTGTTTATTGATGAACATTCAATCTTCTGCATTAAAAAAAAAGTGAACTTGACTTTTTTGTAAGATTTTGAATGTCTTGATGACTAACAATGTCGAATGAATCTATTGACCCTAGTCGCTGATTGTGAAACTAAAAGCTATTTGTTGCCTTATAATCGATACATATTGAGAACAATGATGGTCTTTTAACTTTATATTGTTTATTGAATAACCTTCAATCATCTGCATTGTAAAAAAAGTGAACTTGAACTTTTTGTAAAAGATTGAATGTCTTGATGACTAAAAATGTCGAATGAATTTATTGACCCTTGTCCTTGATGTGAATGCTATTTGTTGCCTTATAATCGATACATAGTGAGAACGATGATGATGTTTTCATTTTATATTGTTTATTGATGAACATTCAATCTTCTACATTAAAAAAAGTAAGGTTGACTTTTTTGTAAGATTTTGAATCTGTTGATGACTAAAAATGTCAAATGAATCTATTGACCCTTGTCCCTGATGTGAATACTATTTGTTGCCTTAAAACAGATACATATTGAGAACAATGATGGACTTATGATTTTATATTGATTACTGAAGAACCTTAAATCTTCTGCATTGAAAAAAAATGTGAACCTGAAATTTTTGTAAGGAATTGAATGTCTTGATGACTAACAATGTCGAAAGAATCTATTGACCATAGTCGCTGAATGTCAAACTGAAAGCTATTTGTTGCCTTATAATCGATACATATTGAGAAAAACGATGGTCTTTTAATTTTATAATGTTTATTGATGAACATTCAATCTTCTGCATTAGAAAAAAGTGAACTTGACTTTTTTGTAAGATTTTGAATGTCTTGATGACTAAAAATGTCGAATGAATCTATTGACCCTTGTCACTGATGTGAATGCTATTTGTTGCCTTAAAATGGATACATGTTGAGAACGATGATGGACTTTTGATTCTATATTCAATATTGAATAATCTTCAATCATCTACATTGTAAAAAAAGTGAACTTGAACTTTTTGTAAAAGATTGAATGTCTTGATGACTAAAAATGTCGAATGAATCTATTGACTCTTGTCCTTGATGTGAATGCTATTTGTTGCCTTATAATTGATACATATTGAGAACGATGATGGACTTATGATTTTATATTGATTAGTGAAGAACCTTCTTCAATCTGAAAAAAAAATGTGAACCCGAAATTTTTTTAAGGAATTGAATGTCTTGATGACTAACAATGTCGAATGAATCTATTGACCCTAGTCGCTGATTGTGAAACTAAAAGCTATTTGTTGCCTTATAATCGATACATATTGAGAACAATGATGGTCTTTTAACTTTATATTGTTTATTGAATAACCTTCAATCATCTGCATTGTAAAAAAAGTGAACTTGAACTTTTTGTAAAAGATTGAATGTCTTGATGACTAAAAATGTCGAATGAATTTATTGACCCTTGTCCTTGATGTGAATGCTATTTGTTGCCTTATAATCGATACATAGTGAGAACGATGATGATGTTTTCATTTTATATTGTTTATTGATGAACATTCAATCTTCTGCATTAAAAAACGTAAGGTTGACTTTTTTGTAAGATTTTGAATCTGTTGATGACTAAAAATGTCAAATGAATCTATTGACCCTTGTCCCTGATGTGAATACTATTTGTTGCCTTAAAACAGATACATATTGAGAACAATGATGGACTTATGATTTTATATTGATTACTGAAGAACCTTAAATCTTCTGCATTGAAAAAAAATGTGAACCTGAAATTTTTGTAAGGAATTGAATGTCTTGATGACTAACAATGTCGAATGAATCTATTGACCATAGTCGCTGAATGTTAAACTGAAAGCTATTTGTTGCCTTATAATCGATACATATTGAGAAAAATGATGGTCTTTTAATTTTATAATGTTTATTGATGAACATTCAATCTTCTGCATTAAAAAAAAGTGAACTTGAACTTTTTGTAAGATTTTGAATGTCTTGATAACTAAAAATGTCGAATGAATCTGTTGACCCTTGTCCTTGATGTGAATGCTATTTGTTGCCTTATAATCGATACATAGTGAGAACGATGATGATGTTTTCATTTTATATTGTTTATTGATGAACATTCAATCTTCTGCATTAAAAAAAGTAAGGTTGACTTTTTTGTAAGATTTTGAATCTGTTGATGACTAAAAATGTCAAATGAATCTATTGACCTTTGTCCCTGATGTGAATACTATTTGTTGCCTTAAAACAGATACATATTGAGAACAATGATGGACTTATGATTTTATATTGATTACTGAAGAACCTTAAATCTTCTGCATTGAAAAAAAATGTGAACCTGAAATGTTTGTAAGGAATTGAATGTCTTGATGACTAACAATGTCGAATGAATCTATTGACCATAGTCGCTGAATGTTAAACTGAAAGCTATTTGTTGCCTTATAATCGATACATATTGAGAAAAATGATGGTCTTTTAATTTTATAATGTTTATTGACGAACATTCAATCTTCTGCATTAGAAAAAAGTGAACTTGAACTTTTTTTAAGATTTTGAATGTCTTGATAACTAAAAATGTCGAATGAATCTATTGACCCTTGTCCCTGATGTGAATGCTATTTGTTGCCTTATAACGGATACATATTGAGAACGATGATGAACTTATGATTTTATATTGATTACTGAAGAACCTTCAATCTTTTGCATTGAAAAAAAATGTGAACCCGAAATGTTTGTAAGGAATTGAATGTCTTGATGACTAACAATGTCGAATGAATCTATTGGCCATAGTCGCTGAATGTGATACTGAAAGCTATTTGTTGCCTTATAATCGATACATATTGAGAACAATGATGGTCTTTTAATTTTATATTGTTTATTGATGAACAACATTCAATCTTCTGCATTAAAAAAAAAGTGAACTTGACGTTTTTGTAAGATTTTGAATGTCTTGATGAGTAAAAATGTCGAATGAATCTATTGACCCTTGTCACTGATGTGAATGCTATTTGTTGCCTTAAAATGGATACATGTTGAGAACGATGATGGACTTTTGATTCTATATTCATTATTGAATAATCTTCAATCATCTACATTGTAAAAAAAGTGAACTTGAACTTTTTGTAAAAGATTGAATGTCTTGATAACTAAAAATGTCGAATGAATCTATTGACCCTTGTCCCTGATGTGAATGCTATTTGTTGCCTTATAACGGATACATATTGAGAACGATGATGAACTTATGATTTTATATTGATTACTGAAGAACCTTCAATCTTCTGCATTGAAAAAAAATGTGAACCCGAAATGTTTGTAAGGAATTGAATGTCTTGATGACTAACAATGTCGAATGAATCTATTGACCCTAGTCGCTGATTGTGAAACTAAAAGCTATTTGTTGCCTTATAATCGATACATATTGAGAACAATGATGGTCTTTTAACTTTATATTGTTTATTGAATAACCTTCAATCATCTGCATTGTAAAAAAAGTGAACTTGAACTTTTTGTAAAAGATTGAATGTCTTGATGACTAAAAATGTCGAATGAATTTATTGACCCTTGTCCTTGATGTGAATGCTATTTGTTGCCTTATAATCGATACATAGTGAGAACGATGATGATGTTTTCATTTTATATTGTTTATTGATGAACATTCAATCTTCTGCATTAAAAAAAGTAAGGTTGACTTTTTTGTAAGATTTTGAATCTGTTGATGACTAAAAATGTCAAATGAATCTATTGACCTTTGTCCCTGATGTGAATACTATTTGTTGCCTTAAAACAGATACATATTGAGAACAATGATGGACTTATGATTTTATATTGATTACTGAAGAACCTTAAATCTTCTGCATTGAAAAAAAATGTGAACCTGAAATTTTTGTAAGGAATTGAATGTCTTGATGACTAACAATGTCGAAAGAATCTATTGACCATAGTCGCTGAATGTTAAACTGAAAGCTATTTGTTGCCTTATAATCGATACATATTGAGAAAAACGATGGTCTTTTAATTTTATAATGTTTATTGATGAACATTCAATCTTCTGCATTAGAAAAAAGTGAACTTGAACTTTTTTTAAGATTTTGAATGTCTTGATAACTAAACATGTCGAATGAATCTATTGACCCTTGCCCCTGATGTGAATACTATTTGTTGCCTTAAAACAGATACATATTGAGAACAATGATGGACTTATGATTTTATATTGATTACTGAAGAACCTTAAATCTTCTGCATTGAAAAAAAATGTGAACCTGAAATGTTTGTAAGGAATTGAATGTCTTGATGACTAACAATGTCGAATGAATCTATTGACCATAGTTGCTGAATGTTAAACTGAAAGCTATTTGTTGCCTTATAATCGATACATATTGAGAAAAATGATGGTCTTTTAATTTTATAATGTTTATTGACGAACATTCAATCTTCTGCATTAGAAAAAAGTGAACTTGAACTTTTTTTAAGATTTTGAATGTCTTGATAACTAAAAATGTCGAATGAATCTATTGACCCTTGTCCCTGATGTGAATGCTATTTGTTGCCTTATAACGGATACATATTGAGAACGATGATGAACTTATGATTTTATATTGATTACTGAAGAACCTTCAATCTTTTGCATTGAAAAAAAATGTGAACCCGAAATGTTTGTAAGGAATTGAATGTCTTGATGACTAACAATGTCGAATGAATCTATTGGCCATAGTCGCTGAATGTGATACTGAAAGCTATTTGTTGCCTTATAATCGATACATATTGAGAACAATGATGGTCTTTTAATTTTATATTGTTTATTGATGAACAACATTCAATCTTCTGCATTAAAAAAAAAGTGAACTTGACGTTTTTGTAAGATTTTGAATGTCTTGATGAGTAAAAATGTCGAATGAATCTATTGACCCTTGTCACTGATGTGAATGCTATTTGTTGCCTTAAAATGGATACATGTTGAGAACGATGATGGACTTTTGATTCTATATTCATTATTGAATAATCTTCAATCATCTACATTGTAAAAAAAGTGAACTTGAACTTTTTGTAAAAGATTGAATGTCTTGATAACTAAAAATGTCGAATGAATCTATTGACCCTTGTCCCTGATGTGAATGCTATTTGTTGCCTTATAACGGATACATATTGAGAACGATGATGAACTTATGATTTTATATTGATTACTGAAGAACCTTCAATCTTCTGCATTGAAAAAAAATGTGAACACGAAATGTTTGTAAGGAATTGAATGTCTTGATGACTAACAATGTCGAATGAATCTATTGACCCTAGTCGCTGATTGTGAAACTAAAAGCTATTTGTTGCCTTATAATCGATACATATTGAGAACAATGATGGTCTTTTAACTTTATATTGTTTATTGAATAACCTTCAATCATCTGCATTGTAAAAAAAGTGAACTTGAACTTTTTGTAAAAGATTGAATGTCTTGATGACTAAAAATGTCGAATGAATTTATTGACCCTTGTCCTTGATGTGAATGCTATTTGTTGCCTTATAATCGATACATAGTGAGAACGATGATGATGTTTTCATTTTATATTGTTTATTGATGAACATTCAATCTTCTGCATTAAAAAAAGTAAGGTTGACTTTTTTGTAAGATTTTGAATCTGTTGATGACTAAAAATGTCAAATGAATCTATTGACCTTTGTCCCTGATGTGAATACTATTTGTTGCCTTAAAACAGATACATATTGAGAACAATGATGGACTTATGATTTTATATTGATTACTGAAGAACCTTAAATCTTCTGCATTGAAAAAAAATGTGAACCTGAAATTTTTGTAAGGAATTGAATGTCTTGATGACTAACAATGTCGAAAGAATCTATTGACCATAGTCGCTGAATGTTAAACTGAAAGCTATTTGTTGCCTTATAATCGATACATATTGAGAAAAACGATGGTCTTTTAATTTTATAATGTTTATTGATGAACATTCAATCTTCTGCATTAGAAAAAAGTGAACTTGAACTTTTTTTAAGATTTTGAATGTCTTGATAACTAAACATGTCGAATGAATCTATTGACCCTTGCCCCTGATGTGAATACTATTTGTTGCCTTAAAACAGATACATATTGAGAACAATGATGGACTTATGATTTTATATTGATTACTGAAGAACCTTAAATCTTCTGCATTGAAAAAAAATGTGAACCTGAAATGTTTGTAAGGAATTGAATGTCTTGATGACTAACAATGTCGAATGAATCTATTGACCATAGTCGCTGAATGTTAAACTGAAAGCTATTTGTTGCCTTATAATCGATACATATTGAGAAAAATGATGGTCTTTTAATTTTATAATGTTTATTGACGAACATTCAATCTTCTGCATTAGAAAAAAGTGAACTTGAACTTTTTTTAAGATTTTGAATGTCTTGATAACTAAAAATGTCGAATGAATCTATTGACCCTTGTCCCTGATGTGAATGCTATTTGTTGCCTTATATTGAGAACGATGATGAACTTATGATTTTATATTGATTACTGAAGAACCTTCAATCTTTTGCATTGAAAAAAAATGTGAACCCGAAATGTTTGTAAGGAATTGAATGTCTTGATGACTAACAATGTCGAATGAATCTATTGGCCATAGTCGCTGAATGTGATACTGAAAGCTATTTGTTGCCTTATAATCGATACATATTGAGAACAATGATGGTCTTTTAATTTTATATTGTTTATTGATGAACAACATTCAATCTTCTGCATTAAAAAAAAAGTGAACTTGACGTTTTTGTAAGATTTTGAATGTCTTGATGAGTAAAAATGTCGAATGAATCTATTGACCCTTGTCACTGATGTGAATGCTATTTGTTGCCTTAAAATGGATACATGTTGAGAACGATGATGGACTTTTGATTCTATATTCATTATTGAATAATCTTCAATCATCTACATTGTAAAAAAAGTGAACTTGAACTTTTTGTAAAAGATTGAATGTCTTGATAACTAAAAATGTCGAATGAATCTATTGACCCTTGTCCCTGATGTGAATGCTATTTGTTGCCTTATAACGGATACATATTGAGAACGATGATGAACTTATGATTTTATATTGATTACTGAAGAACCTTCAATCTTCTGCATTGAAAAAAAATGTGAACCCGAAATGTTTGTAAGGAATTGAATGTCTTGATGACTAACAATGTCGAATGAATCTATTGACCCTAGTCGCTGATTGTGAAACTAAAAGCTATTTGTTGCCTTATAATCGATACATATTGAGAACAATGATGGTCTTTTAACTTTATATTGTTTATTGAATAACCTTCAATCATCTGCATTGTAAAAAAAGTGAACTTGAACTTTTTGTAAAAGATTGAATGTCTTGATGACTAAAAATGTCGAATGAATTTATTGACCCTTGTCCTTGATGTGAATGCTATTTGTTGCCTTATAATCGATACATAGTGAGAACGATGATGATGTTTTCATTTTATATTGTTTATTGATGAACATTCAATCTTCTGCATTAAAAAAAGTAAGGTTGACTTTTTTGTAAGATTTTGAATCTGTTGATGACTAAAAATGTCAAATGAATCTATTGACCTTTGTCCCTGATGTGAATACTATTTGTTGCCTTAAAACAGATACATATTGAGAACAATGATGGACTTATGATTTTATATTGATTACTGAAGAACCTTAAATCTTCTGCATTGAAAAAAAATGTGAACCTGAAATTTTTGTAAGGAATTGAATGTCTTGATGACTAACAATGTCGAAAGAATCTATTGACCATAGTCGCTGAATGTTAAACTGAAAGCTATTTGTTGCCTTATAATCGATACATATTGAGAAAAACGATGGTCTTTTAATTTTATAATGTTTATTGATGAACATTCAATCTTCTGCATTAGAAAAAAGTGAACTTGAACTTTTTTTAAGATTTTGAATGTCTTGATAACTAAACATGTCGAATGAATCTATTGACCCTTGCCCCTGATGTGAATACTATTTGTTGCCTTAAAACAGATACATATTGAGAACAATGATGGACTTATGATTTTATATTGATTACTGAAGAACCTTAAATCTTCTGCATTGAAAAAAAATGTGAACCTGAAATGTTTGTAAGGAATTGAATGTCTTGATGACTAACAATGTCGAAAGAATCTATTAACCATAGTCGCTGAATGTTAAACTGAAAGCTATTTGTTGCCTTATAATCGATACATATTGAGAAAAACGATGGTCTTTTAATTTTATAATGTTTATTGACGAACATTCAATCTTCTGCATTAGAAAAAAGTGAACTTGAACTTTTTTTAAGATTTTGAATGTCTTGATAACTAAAAATGTCGAATGAATCTATTGACCCTTGTCCCTGATGTGAATGCTATTTGTTGCCTTATAACGGATACATATTGAGAACGATGATGAACTTATGATTTTATATTGATTACTGAAGAACCTTCAATCTTTTGCATTGAAAAAAAATGTGAACCCGAAATGTTTGTAAGGAATTGAATGTCTTGATGACTAACAATGTCGAATGAATCTATTGGCCATAGTCGCTGAATGTGATACTGAAAGCTATTTGTTGCCTTATAATCGATACATATTGAGAACAATGATGGTCTTTTAATTTTATATTGTTTATTGATGAACAACATTCAATCTTCTGTATTAAAAAAAAAAGTGAACTTGACTTTTTTGTAAGATTTTGAATGTCTTGATGACTAAAAATGTCGAATGAATCTATTGACCCTTGTCACTGATGTGAATGTTATTTGTTGCCTTAAAATGGATACATGTTGAGAACGATGATGGACTTTTGATTCTATATTCATTATTGAATAATCTTCAATCATCTGCATTGTAAAAAAAGTGAACTTGAACTTTTTGTAAAAGATTGAATGTCTTGATGACTAAAAATGTCGAATGAATTTATTGACCCTTGTCCTTGATGTGAATGCTATTTGTTGCCTTATAATCGATACATAGTGAGAACGATGATGATGTTTTCATTTTATATTGTTTATTGATGAACATTCAATCTTCTGCATTAAAAAAAGTAAGGTTGACTTTTTTGTAAGATTTTGAATCTGTTGATGACTAAAAATGTCAAATGAATCTATTGACCTTTGTCCCTGATGTGAATACTATTTGTTGCCTTAAAACAGATACATATTGAGAACAATGATGGACTTATGATTTTATATTGATTACTGAAGAACCTTAAATCTTCTGCATTGAAAAAAAATGTGAACCTGAAATTTTTGTAAGGAATTGAATGTCTTGATGACTAACAATGTCGAAAGAATCTATTGACCATAGTCGCTGAATGTTAAACTGAAAGCTATTTGTTGCCTTATAATCGATACATATTGAGAAAAACGATGGTCTTTTAATTTTATAATGTTTATTGATGAACATTCAATCTTCTGCATTAGAAAAAAGTGAACTTGAACTTTTTTTAAGATTTTGAATGTCTTGATGACTAACAATGTCGAAAGAATCTATTGACCATAGTCGCTGAATGTTAAACTGAAAGCTATTTGTTGCCTTATAATCGATACATATTGAGAAAAACGATGGTCTTTTAATTTTATAATGTTTATTGATGAACATTCAATCTTCTGCATTAGAAAAAAGTGAACTTGAACTTTTTTTAAGATTTTGAATGTCTTGATAACTAAACATGTCGAATGAATCTATTGACCCTTGTCCCTGATGTGAATACTATTTGTTGCCTTAAAACAGATACATATTGAGAACAATGATGGACTTATGATTTTATATTGATTACTGAAGAACCTTAAATCTTCTGCATTGAAAAAAAATGTGAACCTGAAATTTTTGTAAGGAATTGAATGTCTTGATGACTAACAATGTCGAATGAATCTATTGACCATAGTCGCTGGATGTTAAACTGAAAGCTATTTGTTGCCTTATAATCGATACATATTGAGAAAAATGATGGTCTTTTAATTTTATAATGTTTATTGATGAACATTCAATCTTCTGCATTAAAAAAAAGTGAACTTGAACTTTTTGTAAGATTTTGAATGTCTTGATAACTAAAAATGTCGAATGAATCTGTTGACCCTTGTCCTTGATGTGAATGCTATTTGTTGCCTTATAACGGATACATATTGAGAACGATGATGAACTTTTGATTTTATATTGATTACTGAAGAACTTTCAATCTTCTGCCTTGAAAAAAAATGTGAACCCGAAATGTTTGTAAGGAATTGAATGTCTTGATGACTAACAATGTATGAATCTATTGGCCCTAGTCGCTGAATGTGAAACTGAAAGCTATTTGTTGTCTTATAATCAATACATATTGAGAACAATGATGGTCTTTTAATTTTATATTGTTTATTGATGAACATTCAATCTTCTTCATTAAAAAAAAAGTGAACTTGACTTTTTTGTAAGATTTTGAATGTCTTGATGACTAAAAATGTCGAATGAATCTATTGACCCTTGTCCCTGATGTGAATGCTATTTGTTGCCTTAAAATGGATACATGTTGAGAACGATGATGGACTTTTGATTCTATATTCATTATTGAATAACCTTCAATCATCTGCATTGTAAAAAAAGTGAACTTGAACTTTTTGTAAAAGATTGAATGTCTTGATGACTAAAAATGTCGAATGAATTTATTGACCCTTGTCCTTGATGTGAATGCTTTTTGTTGCCTTATAATCGATACATAGTGAGAACGATGATGATGTTTTCATTTTATATTGTTTATTGATGAACATTCAATCTTCTGCATTAAAAAAAGTAAGGTTGACTTTTTTGTAAGATTTTGAATATGTTGATGACTAAAAATGTCAAATGAATCTATTGACCCTTGTCCCTGATGTGAATACTATTTGTTGCCTTAAAACAGATACATATTGAGAACAATGATGGACTTATGATTTTATATTGATTACTGAAGAACCTTAAATCTTCTGCATTGAAAAAAAATGTGAACCTGAAATTTTTGTAAGGAATTGAATGTCTTGATGACTAACAATGTCGAAAGAATCTATTGACCATAGTCGCTGAATGTTAAACTGAAAGCTATTTGTTGCCTTATAATCGATACATATTGAGAAAAACGATGGTCTTTTAATTTTATAATGTTTATTGATGAACATTCAATCTTCTGCATTAGAAAAAAGTGAACTTGAACTTTTTTTAAGATTTTGAATGTCTTGATAACTAAAAATGTCGAATGAATCTATTGACCCTTGTCCCTGATGTGAATGCTATTTGTTGCCTTATAACGGATACATATTGAGAACGATGATGAACTTATGATTTTATATTGATTACTGAAGAACCTTCAATCTTTTGCATTGAAAAAAAATGTGAACCCGAAATGTTTGTAAGGAATTGAATGTCTTGATGACTAACAATGTCGAATGAATCTATTGGCCATAGTCGCTGAATGTGATACTGAAAGCTATTTGTTGCCTTATAATCGATACATATTGAGAACAATGATGGTCTTTTAATTTTATATTGTTTATTGATGAACAACATTCAATCTTCTGCATTAAAAAAAAAGTGAACTTGACTTTTTTGTAAGATTTTGAATGTCTTGATGACTAAAAATGTCGAATGAATCTATTGACCCTTGTCACTGATGTGAATGCTATTTGTTGCCTTAAAATGGATACATGTTGAGAACGATGATGGACTTTTGATTCTATATTCATTATTGAATAATCTTCAATCATCTACATTGTAAAAAAAGTGAACTTGAACTTTATGTAAAAGATTGAATGTCTTGATGACTAAAAATGTCGAATGAATCTATTGACTCTTGTCCTTGATGTGAATGCTATTTGTTGCCTTATAATTGATACATATTGAGAACGATGATGGACTTATGATTTTATATTGATTAGTGAAGAACCTTCTTCAATCTGAAAAAAAAATGTGAATCCGAAATTTTTTTAAGGAATTGAATGTCTTGATGACTAACAATGTCGAATGAATCTATTGACCCTAGTCGCTGATTGTGAAACTAAAAGCTATTTGTTGCCTTATAATCGATACATATTGAGAACAATGATGGTCTTTTAACTTTATATTGTTTATTGAATAACCTTCAATCATCTGCATTGTAAAAAAAGTGAACTTGAACTTTTTGTAAAAGATTGAATGTCTTGATGACTAAAAATGTCGAATGAATTTATTGACCCTTGTCCTTGATGTGAATGCTATTTGTTGCCTTATAATCGATACATAGTGAGAACGATGATGATGTTTTCATTTTATATTGTTTATTGATGAACATTCAATCTTCTGCATTAAAAAAAGTAAGGTTGACTTTTTTGTAAGATTTTGAATCTGTTGATGACTAAAAATGTCAAATGAATCTATTGACCTTTGTCCCTGATGTGAATACTATTTGTTGCCTTAAAACAGATACATATTGAGAACAATGATGGACTTATGATTTTATATTGATTACTGAAGAACCTTAAATCTTCTGCATTGAAAAAAAATGTGAACCTGAAATTTTTGTAAGGAATTGAATGTCTTGATGACTAACAATGTCGAAAGAATCTATTGACCATAGTCGCTGAATGTTAAACTGAAAGATATTTGTTGCCTTATAATCGATACATATTGAGAAAAACGATGGTCTTTTATTTTTATAATGTTTATTGATGAACATTCAATCTTCTGCATTAGAAAAAAGTGAACTTGAACTTTTTTTAAGATTTTGAATGTCTTGATAACTAAACATGTCGAATGAATCTATTGACCCTTGTCCCTGATGTGAATGCTATTTGTTGCCTTAAAATGGATACATGTTGAGAACGATGATGGACTTTTGATTCTATATTCATTATTGAATAACCTTCAATCATCTGCCTTGAAAAAAAATGTGAACCCGAAATGTTTGTAAGGAATTGAATGTCTTGATGACTAACAATGTATGAATCTATTGGCCCTAGTCGCTGAATGTGAAACTGAAAGCTATTTGTTGTCTTATAATCAATACATATTGAGAACAATGATGGTCTTTTAATTTTATATTGTTTATTGATGAACATTCAATCTTCTGCATTAAAAAAAAAGTGAACTTGACTTTTTTGTAAGATTTTGAATGTCTTGATGACTAACAATGTCGAATGAATCTATTGACCCTAGTCGCTGATTGTGAAACTAAAAGCTATTTGTTGCCTTATAATCGATACATATTGAGAACAATGATGGTCTTTTAACTTTATATTGTTTATTGAATAACCTTCAATCATCTGCATTGTAAAAAAAGTGAACTTGAACTTTTTGTAAAAGATTGAATGTCTTGATGACTAAAAATGTCGAATGAATTTATTGACCCTTGTCCTTGATGTGAATGCTATTTGTTGCCTTATAATCGATACATAGTGAGAACGATGATGATGTTTTCATTTTATATTGTTTATTGATGAACATTCAATCTTCTGCATTAAAAAAAGTAAGGTTGACTTTTTTGTAAGATTTTGAATCTGTTGATGACTAAAAATGTCAAATGAATCTATTGACCCTTGTCCCTGATGTGAATACTATTTGTTGCCTTAAAACAGATACATATTGAGAACAATGATGGACTTATGATTTTATATTGATTACTGAAGAACCTTAAATCTTCTGCATTGAAAAAAAATGTGAACCTGAAATTTTTGTAAGGAATTGAATGTCTTGATGACTAACAATGTCGAAAGAATCTATTGACCATAGTCGCTGAATGTTAAACTGAAAGCTATTTGTTGCCTTATAATCGATACATATTGAGAAAAACGATGGTCTTTTAATTTTATAATGTTTATTGATGAACATTCAATCTTCTGCATTAGAAAAAAGTGAACTTGACTTTTTTGTAAGATTTTGAATGTCTTGATGACTAAAAATGTCGAATGAATCTATTGACCCTTGTCACTGATGTGAATGCTATTTGTTGCCTTAAAATGGATACATGTTGAGAACGATGATGGACTTTTGATTCTATATTCAATATTGAATAATCTTCAATCATCTACATTGTAAAAAAAGTGAACTTGAACTTTTTGTAAAAGATTGAATGTCTTGATGACTAAAAATGTCGAATGAATCTATTGACTCTTGTCCTTGATGTGAATGCTATTTGTTGCCTTATAATTGATACATATTGAGAACGATGATGGACTTATGATTTTATATTGATTAGTGAAGAACCTTCTTCAATCTGAAAAAAAAATGTGAACCCGAAATTTTTTTAAGGAATTGAATGTCTTGATGACTAACAATGTCGAATGAATCTATTGACCCTAGTCGCTGATTGTGAAACTAAAAGCTATTTGTTGCCTTATAATCGATACATATTGAGAACAATGATGGTCTTTTAACTTTATATTGTTTATTGAATAACCTTCAATCATCTGCATTGTAAAAAAAGTGAACTTGAACTTTTTGTAAAAGATTGAATGTCTTGATGACTAAAAATGTCGAATGAATTTATTGACCCTTGTCCTTGATGTGAATGCTATTTGTTGCCTTATAATCGATACATAGTGAGAACGATGATGATGTTTTCATTTTATATTGTTTATTGATGAACATTCAATCTTCTGCATTAAAAAACGTAAGGTTGACTTTTTTGTAAGATTTTGAATCTGTTGATGACTAAAAATGTCAAATGAATCTATTGACCCTTGTCCCTGATGTGAATACTATTTGTTGCCTTAAAACAGATACATATTGAGAACAATGATGGACTTATGATTTTATATTGATTACTGAAGAACCTTAAATCTTCTGCATTGAAAAAAAATGTGAACCTGAAATTTTTGTAAGGAATTGAATGTCTTGATGACTAACAATGTCGAATGAATCTATTGACCATAGTCGCTGAATGTTAAACTGAAAGCTATTTGTTGCCTTATAATCGATACATATTGAGAAAAATGATGGTCTTTTAATTTTATAATGTTTATTGATGAACATTCAATCTTCTGCATTAAAAAAAAGTGAACTTGAACTTTTTGTAAGATTTTGAATGTCTTGATAACTAAAAATGTCGAATGAATCTGTTGACCCTTGTCCTTGATGTGAATGCTATTTGTTGCCTTATAACGGATACATATTGAGAACGATGATGAACTTTTGATTTTATATTGATTACTGAAGAACTTTCAATCTTCTGCCTTGAAAAAAAATGTGAACCCGAAATGTTTGTAAGGAATTGAATGTCTTGATGACTAACAATGTATGAATCTATTGGCCCTAGTCGCTGAATGTGAAACTGAAAGCTATTTGTTGTCTTATAATCAATACATATTGAGAACAATGATGGTCTTTTAATTTTATATTGTTTATTGATGAACATTCAATCTTCTGCATTAAAAAAAAAGTGAACTTGACTTTTTTGTAAGATTTTGAATGTCTTGATGACTAAAAATGTCGAATGAATCTATTGACCCTTGTCCCTGATGTGAATGCTATTTGTTGCCTTAAAATGGATACATGTTGAGAACGATGATGGACTTTTGATTCTATATTCATTATTGAATAACCTTCAATCATCTGCATTGTAAAAAAAGTGAACTTGAACATTTTGTAAAAGATTGAATGTCTTGATGACTAAAAATGTCGAATGAATTTATTGACCCTTGTCCTTGATGTGAATGCTATTTGTTGCCTTATAATCGATACATAGTGAGAACGATGATGATGTTTTCATTTTATATTGTTTATTGATGAACATTCAATCTTCTGCATTAAAAAAAGTAAGGTTGACTTTTTTGTAAGATTTTGAATCTGTTGATGACTAAAAATGTCAAATGAATCTATTGACCCTTGTCCCTGATGTGAATACTATTTGTTGCCTTAAAACAGATACATATTGAGAACAATGATGGACTTATGATTTTATATTGATTACTGAAGAACCTTAAATCTTCTGCATTGAAAAAAAATGTGAACCTGAAATTTTTGTAAGGAATTGAATGTCTTGATGACTAACAATGTCGAAAGAATCTATTGACCATAGTCGCTGAATGTTAAACTGAAAGCTATTTGTTGCCTTATAATCGATACATATTGAGAAAAACGATGGTCTTTTAATTTTATAATGTTTATTGATGAACATTCAATCTTCTGCATTAGAAAAAAGTGAACTTGAACTTTTTTTAAGATTTTGAATGTCTTGATAACTAAAAATGTCGAATGAATCTATTGACCCTTGTCCCTGATGTGAATGCTATTTGTTGCCTTATAACGGATACATATTGAGAACGATGATGAACTTATGATTTTATATTGATTACTGAAGAACCTTCAATCTTCTGCATTGAAAAAAAATGTGAACCCGAAATGTTTGTAAGGAATTGAATGTCTTGATGACTAACAATGTCGAATGAATCTATTGGCCATAGTCGCTGAATGTGATACTGAAAGCTATTTGTTGCCTTATAATCGATACATATTGAGAACAATGATGGTCTTTTAATTTTATATTGTTTATTGATGAACAACATTCAATCTTCTGCATTAAAAAAAAAGTGAACTTGACTTTTTTGTAAGATTTTGAATGTCTTGATGACTAAAAATGTCGAATGAATCTATTGACCCTTGTCACTGATGTGAATGCTATTTGTTGCCTTAAAATGGATACATGTTGAGAACGATGATGGACTTTTGATTCTATATTCATTATTGAATAATCTTCAATCATCTACATTGTAAAAAAAGTGAACTTGAACTTTTTGTAAAAGATTGAATGTTTTGATGACTAAAAATGTCGAATGAATCTATTGACTCTTGTCCTTGATGTGAATGCTATTTGTTGCCTTATAATTGATACATATTGAGAACGATGATGGACTTATGATTTTATATTGATTAGTGAAGAACCTTCTTCAATCTGAAAAAAAAATGTGAACCCGAAATTTTTTTAAGGAATTGAATGTCTTGATGACTAACAATGTCGAATGAATCTATTGACCCTAGTCGCTGATTGTGAAACTAAAAGCTATTTGTTGCCTTATAATCGATACATATTGAGAACAATGATGGTCTTTTAACTTTATATTGTTTATTGAATAACCTTCAATCATCTGCATTGTAAAAAAAGTGAACTTGAACTTTTTGTAAAAGATTGAATGTCTTGATGACTAAAAATGTCGAATGAATTTATTGACCCTTGTCCTTGATGTGAATGCTATTTGTTGCCTTATAATCGATACATAGTGAGAACGATGATGATGTTTTCATTTTATATTGTTTATTGATGAACATTCAATCTTCTGCATTAAAAAAAGTAAGGTTGACTTTTTTGTAAGATTTTGAATCTGTTGATGACTAAAAATGTCAAATGAATCTATTGACCTTTGTCCCTGATGTGAATACTATTTGTTGCCTTAAAACAGATACATATTGAGAACAATGATGGACTTATGATTTTATATTGATTACTGAAGAACCTTAAATCTTCTGCATTGAAAAAAAATGTGAACCTGAAATTTTTGTAAGGAATTGAATGTCTTGATGACTAACAATGTCGAAAGAATCTATTGACCATAGTCGCTGAATGTTAAACTGAAAGCTATTTGTTGCCTTATAATCGATACATATTGAGAAAAATGATGGTCTTTTAATTTTATAATGTTTATTGATGAACATTCAATCTTCTGCATTAAAAAAAAGTGAACTTGAACTTTTTGTAAGATTTTGAATGTCTTGATAACTAAAAATGTCGAATGAATCTGTTGACCCTTGTCCTTGATGTGAATGCTATTTGTTGCCTTATAACGGATACATATTGAGAACGATGATGAACTTTTGATTTTATATTGATTACTGAAGAACTTTCAATCTTCTGCCTTGAAAAAAAATGTGAACCCGAAATGTTTGTAAGGAATTGAATGTCTTGATGACTAACAATGTATGAATCTATTGGCCCTAGTCGCTGAATGTGAAACTGAAAGCTATTTGTTGTCTTATAATCAATACATATTGAGAACAATGATGGTCTTTTAATTTTATATTGTTTATTGATGAACATTCAATCTTCTTCATTAAAAAAAAAGTGAACTTGACTTTTTTGTAAGATTTTGAATGTCTTGATGACTAAAAATGTCGAATGAATCTATTGACCCTTGTCCCTGATGTGAATGCTATTTGTTGCCTTAAAATGGATACATGTTGAGAACGATGATGGACTTTTGATTCTATATTCATTATTGAATAACCTTCAATCATCTGCATTGTAAAAAAAGTGAACTTGAACTTTTTGTAAAAGATTGAATGTCTTGATGACTAAAAATGTCGAATGAATTTATTGACCCTTGTCCTTGATGTGAATGCTTTTTGTTGCCTTATAATCGATACATAGTGAGAACGATGATGATGTTTTCATTTTATATTGTTTATTGATGAACATTCAATCTTCTGCATTAAAAAAAGTAAGGTTGACTTTTTTGTAAGATTTTGAATCTGTTGATGACTAAAAATGTCAAATGAATCTATTGACCCTTGTCCCTGATGTGAATACTATTTGTTGCCTTAAAACAGATACATATTGAGAACAATGATGGACTTATGATTTTATATTGATTACTGAAGAACCTTAAATCTTCTGCATTGAAAAAAAATGTGAACCTGAAATTTTTGTAAGGAATTGAATGTCTTGATGACTAACAATGTCGAAAGAATCTATTGACCATAGTCGCTGAATGTTAAACTGAAAGCTATTTGTTGCCTTATAATCGATACATATTGAGAAAAACGATGGTCTTTTAATTTTATAATGTTTATTGATGAACATTCAATCTTCTGCATTAGAAAAAAGTGAACTTGAACTTTTTTTAAGATTTTGAATGTCTTGATAACTAAAAATGTCGAATGAATCTATTGACCCTTGTCCCTGATGTGAATGCTATTTGTTGCCTTATAACGGATACATATTGAGAACGATGATGAACTTATGATTTTATATTGATTACTGAAGAACCTTCAATCTTCTGCATTGAAAAAAAATGTGAACCCGAAATGTTTGTAAGGAATTGAATGTCTTGATGACTAACAATGTCGAATGAATCTATTGGCCATAGTCGCTGAATGTGATACTGAAAGCTATTTGTTGCCTTATAATCGATACATATTGAGAACAATGATGATGTTTTCATTTTATATTGTTTATTGATGAACAACATTCAATCTTCTGCATTAAAAAAAAAGTGAACTTGACTTTTTTGTAAGATTTTGAATGTCTTGATGACTAAAAATGTCGAATGAATCTATTGACCCTTGTCACTGATGTGAATGCTATTTGTTGCCTTAAAATGGATACATGTTGAGAACGATGATGGACTTTTGATTCTATATTCATTATTGAATAATCTTCAATCATCTACATTGTAAAAAAAGTGAACTTGAACTTTTTGTAAAAGATTGAATGTCTTGATGACTAAAAATGTCGAATGAATCTATTGACTCTTGTCCTTGATGTGAATGCTATTTGTTGCCTTATAATTGATACATATTGAGAACGATGATGGACTTATGATTTTATATTGATTAGTGAAGAACCTTCTTCAATCTGAAAAAAAAATGTGAATCCGAAATTTTTTTAAGGAATTGAATGTCTTGATGACTAACAATGTCGAATGAATCTATTGACCCTAGTCGCTGATTGTGAAACTAAAAGCTATTTGTTGCCTTATAATCGATACATATTGAGAACAATGATGGTCTTTTAACTTTATATTGTTTATTGAATAACCTTCAATCATCTGCATTGTAAAAAAAGTGAACTTGAACTTTTTGTAAAAGATTGAATGTCTTGATGACTAAAAATGTCGAATGAATTTATTGACCCTTGTCCTTGATGTGAATGCTATTTGTTGCCTTATAATCGATACATAGTGAGAACGATGATGATGTTTTCATTTTATATTGTTTATTGATGAACATTCAATCTTCTGCATTAAAAAAAGTAAGGTTGACTTTTTTATAAGATTTTGAATCTGTTGATGACTAAAAATGTCAAATGAATCTATTGACCTTTGTCCCTGATGTGAATACTATTTGTTGCCTTAAAACAGATACATATTGAGAACAATGATGGACTTATGATTTTATATTGATTACTGAAGAACCTTAAATCTTCTGCATTGAAAAAAAATGTGAACCTGAAATTTTTGTAAGGAATTGAATGTCTTGATGACTAACAATGTCGAAAGAATCTATTGACCATAGTCGCTGAATGTTAAACTGAAAGATATTTGTTGCCTTATAATCGATACATATTGAGAAAAACGATGGTCTTTTATTTTTATAATGTTTATTGATGAACATTCAATCTTCTGCATTAGAAAAAAGTGAACTTGAACTTTTTTTAAGATTTTGAATGTCTTGATAACTAAACATGTCGAATGAATCTATTGACCCTTGTCCCTGATGTGAATGCTATTTGTTGCCTTAAAATGGATACATGTTGAGAACGATGATGGACTTTTGATTCTATATTCATTATTGAATAACCTTCAATCTTCTGCCTTGAAAAAAAATGTGAACCCGAAATGTTTGTAAGGAATTGAATGTCTTGATGACTAACAATGTATGAATCTATTGGCCCTAGTCGCTGAATGTGAAACTGAAAGCTATTTGTTGTCTTATAATCAATACATATTGAGAACAATGATGGTCTTTTAATTTTATATTGTTTATTGATGAACATTCAATCTTCTGCATTAAAAAAAAAGTGAACTTGACTTTTTTGTAAGATTTTGAATGTCTTGATGACTAAAAATGTCGAATGAATCTATTGACCCTTGTCACTGATGTGAATGCTATTTGTTGCCTTAAAATGGATACATGTTGAGAACGATGATGGACTTTTGATTCTATATTCATTATTGAATAACCTTCAATCATCTGCATTGTAAAAAAAGTGAACTTGAACTTTTTGTAAAAGATTGAATGTCTTGATGACTAAAAATGTCGAATGAATCTATTGACTCTTGTCCTTGATGTGAATGCTATTTGTTGCCTTATAATTGATACATATTGAGAACGATGATGGACTTATGATTTTATATTGATTAGTGAAGAACCTTCTTCAATCTGAAAAAAAAATGTGAATCCGAAATTTTTTTAAGGAATTGAATGTGTTGATGACTAACAATGTCGAATGAATCTATTGACCCTAGTCGCTGATTGTGAAACTAAAAGCTATTTGTTGCGTTATAATCGATACATATTGAGAACAATGATGGTCTTTTAACTTTATATTGTTTATTGAATAACCTTCAATCATCTGCATTGTAAAAAAAGTGAACTTGAACTTTTTGTAAAAGATTGAATGTCTTGATGACTAAAAATGTCGAATGAATTTATTGACCCTTGTCCTTGATATGAATGCTATTTTTTGCCTTATAATCGATACATAGTGAGAACGATGATGATGTTTTCATTTTATATTGTTTATTGATGAACATTCAATCTTCTGCATTAAAAAAAGTAAGGTTGACTTTTTTGTAAGATTTTGAATCTGTTGATGACTAAAAATGTCAAATGAATCTATTGACTTTTGTCCCTGATGTGAATACTATTTGTTGCCTTAAAACAGATACATATTGAGAACAATGATGGACTTATGATTTTATATTGATTACTGAAGAACCTTAAATCTTCTGCATTGAAAAAAAATGTGAACCTGAAATTTTTGTAAGGAATTGAATGTCTTGATGACTAACAATGTCGAAAGAATCTATTGACCATAGTCGCTGAATGTTAAACTGAAAGCTATTTGTTGCCTTATAATCGATACATATTGAGAAAAACGATGGTCTTTTAATTTTATAATGTTTATTGATGAACATTCAATCTTCTGCATTAGAAAAAAGTGAACTTGAACTTTTTTTAAGATTTTGAATGTCTTGATAACTAAACATGTCGAATGAATCTATTGACCCTTGTCCCTGATGTGAATGCTATTTGTTGCCTTAAAATGGATACATGTTGAGAACGATGATGGACTTTTGATTCTATATTCATTATTGAATAACCTTCAATCATCTGCCTTGAAAAAAAATGTGAACCCGAAATGTTTGTAAGGAATTGAATGTCTTGATGACTAACAATGTATGAATCTATTGGCCCTAGTCGCTGAATGTGAAACTGAAAGCTATTTGTTGTCTTATAATCAATACATATTGAGAACAATGATGGTCTTTTAATTTTATATTGTTTATTGATGAACATTCAATCTTCTGCATTAAAAAAAAAGTGAACTTGACTTTTTTGTAAGATTTTGAATGTCTTGATGACTAACAATGTCGAATGAATCTATTGACCCTAGTCGCTGATTGTGAAACTAAAAGCTATTTGTTGTCTTATAATCGATACATATTGAGAACAATGATGGTCTTTTAACTTTATATTGTTTATTGAATAACCTTCAATCATCTGCATTGTAAAAAAAGTGAACTTGAACTTTTTGTAAAAGATTGAATGTCTTGATGACTAAAAATGTCGAATGAATTTATTGACCCTTGTCCTTGATGTGAATGCTATTTGTTGCCTTATAATCGATACATAGTGAGAACGATGATGATGTTTTCATTTTATATTGTTTATTGATGAACATTCAATCTTCTGCATTAAAAAAAGTAAGGTTGACTTTTTTGTAAGATTTTGAATCTGTTGATGACTAAAAATGTCAAATGAATCTATTGACCTTTGTCCCTGATGTGAATACTATTTGTTGCCTTAAAACAGATACATATTGAGAACAATGATGGACTTATGATTTTATATTGATTACTGAAGAACCTTAAATCTTCTGCATTGAAAAAAAATGTGAACCTGAAATTTTTGTAAGGAATTGAATGTCTTGATGACTAACAATGTCGAAAGAATCTATTGACCATAGTCGCTGAATGTTAAACTGAAAGCTATTTGTTGCCTTATAATCGATACATATTGAGAAAAACGATGGTCTTTTAATTTTATAATGTTTATTGATGAACATTCAATCTTCTGCATTAGAAAAAAGTGAACTTGAACTTTTTTTAAGATTTTGAATGTCTTGATAACTAAAAATGTCGAATGAATCTATTGACCCTTGTCCCTGATGTGAATGCTATTTGTTGCCTTATAACGGATACATATTGAGAACGATGATGAACTTATGATTTTATATTGATTACTGAAGAACCTTCAATCTTCTGCATTGAAAAAAAATGTGAACCCGAAATGTTTGTAAGGAATTGAATGTCTTGATGACTAACAATGTCGAATGAATCTATTGGCCATAGTCGCTGAATGTGATACTGAAAGCTATTTGTTGCCTTATAATCGATACATATTGAGAACAATGATGGTCTTTTAATTTTATATTGTTTATTGATGAACAACATTCAATCTTCTGCATTAAAAAAAAAGTGAACTTGACTTTTTTGTAAGATTTTGAATGTCTTGATGATTAAAAATGTCGAATGAATCTATTTACCCTTGTCACTGATGTGAATGCTATTTGTTGCCTTAAAATGGATACATGTTGAGAACGATGATGGACTTTTGATTCTATATTCATTATTGAATAATCTTCAATCATCTACATTGTAAAAAAAGTGAACTTGAACTTTTTGTAAAAGATTGAATGTCTTGATGACTAAAAATGTCGAATGAATCTATTGACTCTTGTCCTTGATCTGAATGCTATTTGTTGCCTTATAATTGATACATATTGAGAACGATGATGGACTTATGATTTTATATTGATTAGTGAAGAACCTTCTTCAATCTGAAAAAAAAATGTGAACCCGAATTTTTTTTAAGGAATTGAATGTCTTGATGACTAACAATGTCGAATGAATCTATTGACCCTAGTCGCTGATTGTGAAACTAAAAGCTATTTGTTGCCTTATAATCGATACATATTGAGAACAATGATGGTCTTTTAACTTTATATTGTTTATTGAATAACCTTCAATCATCTGCATTGTAAAAAAAGTGAACTTGAACTTTTTGTAAAAGATTGAATGTCTTGATGACTAAAAATGTCGAATGAATTTATTGACCCTTGTCCTTGATGTGAATGCTATTTGTTGCCTTATAATCGATACATAGTGAGAACGATGATGATGTTTTCATTTTATATTGTTTATTGATGAACATTCAATCTTCTGCATTAAAAAAAGTAAGGTTGACTTTTTTGTAAGATTTTGAATCTGTTGATGACTAAAAATGTCAAATGAATCTATTGACCTTTGTCCCTGATGTGAATACTATTTGTTGCCTTAAAACAGATACATATTGAGAACAATGATGGACTTATGATTTTATATTGATTACTGAAGAACCTTAAATCTTCTGCATTGAAAAAAAATGTGAACCTGAAATTTTTGTAAGGAATTGAATGTCTTGATGACTAACAATGTCGAAAGAATCTATTGACCATAGTCGCTGAATGTTAAACTGAAAGATACTTGTTGCCTTATAATCGATACATATTGAGAAAAACGATGGTCTTTTATTTTTATAATGTTTATTGATGAACATTCAATCTTCTGCATTAGAAAAAAGTGAACTTGAACTTTTTTTAAGATTTTGAATGTCTTGATAACTAAACATGTCGAATGAATCTATTGACCCTTGTCCCTGATGTGAATGCTATTTGTTGCCTTAAAATGGATACATGTTGAGAACGATGATGGACTTTTGATTCTATATTCATTATTGAATAACCTTCAATCTTCTGCCTTGAAAAAAAATGTGAACCCGAAATGTTTGTAAGGAATTGAATGTCTTGATGACTAACAATGTATGAATCTATTGGCCCTAGTCGCTGAATGTGAAACTGAAAGCTATTTGTTGTCTTATAATCAATACATATTGAGAACAATGATGGTCTTTTAATTTTATATTGTTTATTGATGAACATTCAATCTTCTGCATTAAAAAAAAAGTGAACTTGACTTTTTTGTAAGATTTTGAATGTCTTGATGACTAAAAATGTCGAATGAATCTATTGACCCTTGTCACTGATGTGAATGCTATTTGTTGCCTTAAAATGGATACATGTTGAGAACGATGATGGACTTTTGATTCTATATTCATTATTGAATAACCTTCAATCATCTGCATTGTAAAAAAAGTGAACTTGAACTTTTTGTAAAAGATTGAATGTCTTGATGACTAAAAATGTCGAATGAATCTATTGACTCTTGTCCTTGATGTGAATGCTATTTGTTGCCTTATAATTGATACATATTGAGAACGATGATGGACTTATGATTTTATATTGATTAGTGAAGAACCTTCTTCAATCTGAAAAAAAAATGTGAATCCGAAATTTTTTTAAGGAATTGAATGTGTTGATGACTAACAATGTCGAATGAATCTATTGACCCTAGTCGCTGATTGTGAAACTAAAAGCTATTTGTTGCGTTATAATCGATACATATTGAGAACAATGATGGTCTTTTAACTTTATATTGTTTATTGAATAACCTTCAATCATCTGCATTGTAAAAAAAGTGAACTTGAACTTTTTGTAAAAGATTGAATGTCTTGATGACTAAAAATGTCGAATGAATTTATTGACCCTTGTCCTTGATATGAATGCTATTTGTTGCCTTATAATCGATACATAGTGAGAACGATGATGATGTTTTCATTTTATATTGTTTATTGATGAACATTCAATCTTCTGCATTAAAAAAAGTAAGGTTGACTTTTTTGTAAGATTTTGAATCTGTTGATGACTAAAAATGTCAAATGAATCTATTGACCTTTGTCCCTGATGTGAATACTATTTGTTGCCTTAAAACAGATACATATTGAGAACAATGATGGACTTATGATTTTATATTGATTACTGAAGAACCTTAAATCTTCTGCATTGAAAAAAAATGTGAACCTGAAATTTTTGTAAGGAATTGAATGTCTTGATGACTAACAATGTCGAAAGAATCTATTGACCATAGTCGCTGAATGTTAAACTGAAAGCTATTTGTTGCCTTATAATCGATACATATTGAGAAAAACGATGGTCTTTTAATTTTATAATGTTTATTGATGAACATTCAATCTTCTGCATTAGAAAAAAGTGAACTTGAACTTTTTTTAAGATTTTGAATGTCTTGATAACTAAACATGTCGAATGAATCTATTGACCCTTGTCCCTGATGTGAATGCTATTTGTTGCCTTAAAATGGATACATGTTGAGAACGATGATGGACTTTTGATTCTATATTCATTATTGAATAACCTTCAATCATCTGCCTTGAAAAAAAATGTGAACCCGAAATGTTTGTAAGGAATTGAATGTCTTGATGACTAACAATGTATGAATCTATTGGCCCTAGTCGCTGAATGTGAAACTGAAAGCTATTTGTTGTCTTATAATCAATACATATTGAGAACAATGATGGTCTTTTAATTTTATATTGTTTATTGATGAACATTCAATCTTCTGCATTAAAAAAAAAGTGAACTTGACTTTTTTGTAAGATTTTGAATGTCTTGATGACTAACAATGTCGAATGAATCTATTGACCCTAGTCGCTGATTGTGAAACTAAAAGCTATTTGTTGCCTTATAATCGATACATATTGAGAACAATGATGGTCTTTTAACTTTATATTGTTTATTGAATAACCTTCAATCATCTGCATTGTAAAAAAAGTGAACTTGAACTTTTTGTAAAAGATTGAATGTCTTGATGACTAAAAATGTCGAATGAATTTATTGACCCTTGTCCTTGATGTGAATGCTATTTGTTGCCTTATAATCGATACATAGTGAGAACGATGATGATGTTTTCATTTTATATTGTTTATTGATGAACATTCAATCTTCTGCATTAAAAAAAGTAAGGTTGACTTTTTTGTAAGATTTTGAATCTGTTGATGACTAAAAATGTCAAATGAATCTATTGACCTTTATCCCTGATGTGAATACTATTTGTTGCCTTAAAACAGATACATATTGAGAACAATGATGGACTTATGATTTTATATTGATTACTGAAGAACCTTAAATCTTCTGCATTGAAAAAAAATGTGAACCTGAAATTTTTGTAAGGAATTGAATGTCTTGATGACTAACAATGTCGAAAGAATCTATTGACCATAGTCGCTGAATGTTAAACTGAAAGCTATTTGTTGCCTTATAATCGATACATATTGAGAAAAACGATGGTCTTTTAATTTTATAATGTTTATTGATGAACATTCAATCTTCTGCATTAGAAAAAAGTGAACTTGAACTTTTTTTAAGATTTTGAATGTCTTGATAACTAAAAATGTCGAATGAATCTATTGACCCTTGTCCCTGATGTGAATGCTATTTGTTGCCTTATAACGGATACATATTGAGAACGATGATGAACTTATGATTTTATATTGATTACTGAAGAACCTTCAATCTTCTGCATTGAAAAAAAATGTGAACCCGAAATGTTTGTAAGGAATTGAATGTCTTGATGACTAACAATGTCGAATGAATCTATTGGCCATAGTCGCTGAATGTGATACTGAAAGCTATTTGTTGCCTTATAATCGATACATATTGAGAACAATGATGGTCTTTTAATTTTATATTGTTTATTGATGAACAACATTCAATCTTCTGCATTAAAAAAAAAGTGAACTTGACTTTTTTGTAAGATTTTGAATGTCTTGATGATTAAAAATGTCGAATGAATCTATTTACCCTTGTCACTGATGTGAATGCTATTTGTTGCCTTAAAATGGATACATGTTGAGAACGATGATGGACTTTTGATTCTATATTCATTATTGAATAATCTTCAATCATCTACATTGTAAAAAAAGTGAACTTGAACTTTTTGTAAAAGATTGAATGTCTTGATGACTAAAAATGTCGAATGAATCTATTGACTCTTGTCCTTGATCTGAATGCTATTTGTTGCCTTATAATTGATACATATTGAGAACGATGATGGACTTATGATTTTATATTGATTAGTGAAGAACCTTCTTCAATCTGAAAAAAAAATGTGAACCCGAAATTTTTTTAAGGAATTGAATGTCTTGATGACTAACAATGTCGAATGAATCTATTGACCCTAGTCGCTGATTGTGAAACTAAAAGCTATTTGTTGCCTTATAATCGATACATATTGAGAACAATGATGGTCTTTTAACTTTATATTGTTTATTGAATAACCTTCAATCATCTGCATTGTAAAAAAAGTGAACTTGAACTTTTTGTAAAAGATTGAATGTCTTGATGACTAAAAATGTCGAATGAATTTATTGACCCTTGTCCTTGATGTGAATGCTATTTGTTGCCTTATAATCGATACATAGTGAGAACGATGATGATGTTTTCATTTTATATTGTTTATTGATGAACATTCAATCTTCTGCATTAAAAAAAGTAAGGTTGACTTTTTTGTAAGATTTTGAATCTGTTGATGACTAAAAATGTCAAATGAATCTATTGACCTTTGTCCCTGATGTGAATACTATTTGTTGCCTTAAAACAGATACATATTGAGAACAATGATGGACTTATGATTTTATATTGATTACTGAAGAACCTTAAATCTTCTGCATTGAAAAAAAATGTGAACCTGAAATTTTTGTAAGGAATTGAATGTCTTGATGACTAACAATGTCGAAAGAATCTATTGACCATAGTCGCTGAATGTTAAACTGAAAGATATTTGTTGCCTTATAATCGATACATATTGAGAAAAACGATGGTCTTTTATTTTTATAATGTTTATTGATGAACATTCAATCTTCTGCATTAGAAAAAAGTGAACTTGAACTTTTTTTAAGATTTTGAATGTCTTGATAACTAAACATGTCGAATGAATCTATTGACCCTTGTCCCTGATGTGAATGCTATTTGTTGCCTTAAAATGGATACATGTTGAGAACGATGATGGACTTTTGATTCTATATTCATTATTGAATAACCTTCAATCTTCTGCCTTGAAAAAAAATGTGAACCCGAAATGTTTGTAAGGAATTGAATGTCTTGATGACTAACAATGTATGAATCTATTGGCCCTAGTCGCTGAATGTGAAACTGAAAGCTATTTGTTGTCTTATAATCAATACATATTGAGAACAATGATGGTCTTTTAATTTTATATTGTTTATTGATGAACATTCAATCTTCTGCATTAAAAAAAAAGTGAACTTGACTTTTTTGTAAGATTTTGAATGTCTTGATGACTAAAAATGTCGAATGAATCTATTGACCCTTGTCACTGATGTGAATGCTATTTGTTGCCTTAAAATGGATACATGTTGAGAACGATGATGGACTTTTGATTCTATATTCATTATTGAATAACCTTCAATCATCTGCATTGTAAAAAAAGTGAACTTGAACTTTTTGTAAAAGATTGAATGTCTTGATGACTAAAAATGTCGAATGAATCTATTGACTCTTGTCCTTGATGTGAATGCTATTTGTTGCCTTATAATTGATACATATTGAGAACGATGATGGACTTATGATTTTATATTGATTAGTGAAGAACCTTCTTCAATCTGAAAAAAAAATGTGAATCCGAAATTTTTTTAAGGAATTGAATGTGTTGATGACTAACAATGTCGAATGAATCTATTGACCCTAGTCGCTGATTGTGAAACTAAAAGCTATTTGTTGCGTTATAATCGATACATATTGAGAACAATGATGGTCTTTTAACTTTATATTGTTTATTGAATAACCTTCAATCATCTGCATTGTAAAAAAAGTGAACTTGAACTTTTTGTAAAAGATTGAATGTCTTGATGACTAAAAATGTCGAATGAATTTATTGACCCTTGTCCTTGATATGAATGCTATTTGTTGCCTTATAATCGATACATAGTGAGAACGATGATGATGTTTTCATTTTATATTGTTTATTGATGAACATTCAATCTTCTGCATTAAAAAAAGTAAGGTTGACTTTTTTGTAAGATTTTGAATCTGTTGATGACTAAAAATGTCAAATGAATCTATTGACCTTTGTCCCTGATGTGAATACTATTTGTTGCCTTAAAACAGATACATATTGAGAACAATGATGGACTTATGATTTTATATTGATTACTGAAGAACCTTAAATCTTCTGCATTGAAAAAAAATGTGAACCTGAAATTTTTGTAAGGAATTGAATGTCTTGATGACTAACAATGTCGAAAGAATCTATTGACCATAGTCGCTGAATGTTAAACTGAAAGCTATTTGTTGCCTTATAATCGATACATATTGAGAAAAACGATGGTCTTTTAATTTTATAATGTTTATTGATGAACATTCAATCTTCTGCATTAGAAAAAAGTGAACTTGAACTTTTTTTAAGATTTTGAATGTCTTGATAACTAAACATGTCGAATGAATCTATTGACCCTTGTCCCTGATGTGAATGCTATTTGTTGCCTTAAAATGGATACATGTTGAGAACGATGATGGACTTTTGATTCTATATTCATTATTGAATAACCTTCAATCATCTGCCTTGAAAAAAAATGTGAACCCGAAATGTTTGTAAGGAATTGAATGTCTTGATGACTAACAATGTATGAATCTATTGGCCCTAGTCGCTGAATGTGAAACTGAAAGCTATTTGTTGTCTTATAATCAATACATATTGAGAACAATGATGGTCTTTTAATTTTATATTGTTTATTGATGAACATTCAATCTTCTGCATTAAAAAAAAAGTGAACTTGACTTTTTTGTAAGATTTTGAATGTCTTGATGACTAACAATGTCGAATGAATCTATTGACCCTAGTCGCTGATTGTGAAACTAAAAGCTATTTGTTGCCTTATAATCGATACATATTGAGAACAATGATGGTCTTTTAACTTTATAGTGTTTATTGAATAACCTTCAATCATCTGCATTGTAAAAAAAGTGAACTTGAACTTTTTGTAAAAGATTGAATGTCTTGATGACTAAAAATGTCGAATGAATTTATTGACCCTTGTCCTTGATGTGAATGCTATTTGTTGCCTTATAATCGATACATAGTGAGAACGATGATGATGTTTTCATTTTATATTGTTTATTGATGAACATTCAATCTTCTGCATTAAAAAAAGTAAGGTTGACTTTTTTGTAAGATTTTGAATCTGTTGATGACTAAAAATGTCAAATGAATCTATTGACCTTTGTCCCTGATGTGAATACTATTTGTTGCCTTAAAACAGATACATATTGAGAACAATGATGGACTTATGATTTTATATTGATTACTGAAGAACCTTAAATCTTCTGCATTGAAAAAAAATGTGAACCTGAAATTTTTGTAAGGAATTGAATGTCTTGATGACTAACAATGTCGAAAGAATCTATTGACCATAGTCGCTGAATGTTAAACTGAAAGATATTTGTTGCCTTATAATCGATACATATTGAGAAAAACGATGGTCTTTTATTTTTATAATGTTTATTGATGAACATTCAATCTTCTGCATTAGAAAAAAGTGAACTTGAACTTTTTTTAAGATTTTGAATGTCTTGATAACTAAACATGTCGAATGAATCTATTGACCCTTGTCCCTGATGTGAATGCTATTTGTTGCCTTAAAATGGATACATGTTGAGAACGATGATGGACTTTTGATTCTATATTCATTATTGAATAACCTTCAATCTTCTGCCTTGAAAAAAAATGTGAACCCGAAATGTTTGTAAGGAATTGAATGTCTTGATGACTAACAATGTATGAATCTATTGGCCCTAGTCGCTGAATGTGAAACTGAAAGCTATTTGTTGTCTTATAATCAATACATATTGAGAACAATGATGGTCTTTTAATTTTATATTGTTTATTGATGAACATTCAATCTTCTGCATTAAAAAAAAAGTGAACTTGACTTTTTTGTAAGATTTTGAATGTCTTGATGACTAACAATGTCGAATGAATCTATTGACCCTAGTCGCTGATTGTGAAACTAAAAGCTATTTGTTGCCTTATAATCGATACATATTGAGAACAATGATGGTCTTTTAACTTTATATTGTTTATTGAATAACCTTCAATCATCTGCATTGTAAAAAAAGTGAACTTGAACTTTTTGTAAAAGATTGAATGTCTTGATGACTAAAAATGTCGAATGAATTTATTGACCCTTGTCCTTGATGTGAATGCTATTTGTTGCCTTATAATCGATACATAGTGAGAACGATGATGATGTTTTCATTTTATATTGTTTATTGATGAACATTCAATCTTCTGCATTAAAAAAAGTAAGGTTGACTTTTTTGTAAGATTTTGAATCTGTTGATGACTAAAAATGTCAAATGAATCTATTGACCTTTGTCCCTGATGTGAATACTATTTGTTGCCTTAAAACAGATACATATTGAGAACAATGATGGACTTATGATTTTATATTGATTACTGAAGAACCTTAAATCTTCTGCATTGAAAAAAAATGTGAACCTGAAATTTTTGTAAGGAATTGAATGTCTTGATGACTAACAATGTCGAAAGAATCTATTGACCATAGTCGCTGAATGTTAAACTGAAAGATATTTGTTGCCTTATAATCGATACATATTGAGAAAAACGATGGTCTTTTATTTTTATAATGTTTATTGATGAACATTCAATCTTCTGCATTAGAAAAAAGTGAACTTGAACTTTTTTTAAGATTTTGAATGTCTTGATAACTAAACATGTCGAATGAATCTATTGACCCTTGTCCCTGATGTGAATGCTATTTGTTGCCTTAAAATGGATACATGTTGAGAACGATGATGGACTTTTGATTCTATATTCATTATTGAATAACCTTCAATCTTCAGCCTTGAAAAAAAATGTGAACCCGAAATGTTTGTAAGGAATTGAATGTCTTGATGACTAACAATGTATGAATCTATTGGCCCTAGTCGCTGAATGTGAAACTGAAAGCTATTTGTTGTCTTATAATCAATACATATTGAGAACAATGATGGTCTTTTAATTTTATATTGTTTATTGATGAACATTCAATCTTCTGCATTAAAAAAAAAGTGAACTTGACTTTTTTGTAAGATTTTGAATGTCTTGATGACTAAAAATGTCGAATGAATCTATTGACCCTTGTCACTGATGTGAATGCTATTTGTTGCCTTAAAATGGATACATGTTGAGAACGATGATGGACTTTTGATTCTATATTCATTATTGAATAACCTTCAATCATCTGCATTGTAAAAAAAGTGAACTTGAACTTTTTGTAAAAGATTGAATGTCTTGATGACTAAAAATGTCGAATGAATCTATTGACTCTTGTCCTTGATGTGAATGCTATTTGTTGCCTTATAATTGATACATATTGAGAACGATGATGGACTTATGATTTTATATTGATTAGTGAAGAACCTTCTTCAATCTGAAAAAAAAATGTGAATCCGAAATTTTTTTAAGGAATTGAATGTGTTGATGACTAACAATGTCGAATGAATCTATTGACCCTAGTCGCTGATTGTGAAACTAAAAGCTATTTGTTGCGTTATAATCGATACATATTGAGAACAATGATGGTCTTTTAACTTTATATTGTTTATTGAATAACCTTCAATCATCTGCATTGTAAAAAAAGTGAACTTGAACTTTTTGTAAAAGATTGAATGTCTTGATGACTAAAAATGTCGAATGAATTTATTGACCCTTGTCCTTGATGTGAATGCTATTTGTTGCCTTATAATCGATACATAGTGAGAACGATGATGATGTTTTCATTTTATATTGTTTATTGATGAACATTCAATCTTCTGCATTAAAAAAAGTAAGGTTGACTTTTTTGTAAGATTTTGAATCTGTTGATGACTAAAAATGTCAAATGAATCTATTGACCTTTGTCCCTGATGTGAATACTATTTGTTGCCTTAAAACAGATACATATTGAGAACAATGATGGACTTATGATTTTATATTGATTACTGAAGAACCTTAAATCTTCTGCATTGAAAAAAAATGTGAACCTGAAATTTTTGTAAGGAATTGAATGTCTTGATGACTAACAATGTCGAAAGAATCTATTGACCATAGTCGCTGAATGTTAAACTGAAAGATATTTGTTGCCTTATAATCGATACATATTGAGAAAAACGATGGTCTTTTATTTTTATAATGTTTATTGATGAACATTCAATCTTCTGCATTAGAAAAAAGTGAACTTGAACTTTTTTTAAGATTTTGAATGTCTTGATAACTAAACATGTCGAATGAATCTATTGACCCTTGTCCCTGATGTGAATGCTATTTGTTGCCTTAAAATGGATACATGTTGAGAACGATGATGGACTTTTGATTCTATATTCATTATTGAATAACCTTCAATCTTCTGCCTTGAAAAAAAATGTGAACCCGAAATGTTTGTAAGGAATTGAATGTCTTGATGACTAACAATGTATGAATCTATTGGCCCTAGTCGCTGAATGTGAAACTGAAAGCTATTTGTTGTCTTATAATCAATACATATTGAGAACAATGATGGTCTTTTAATTTTATATTGTTTATTGATGAACATTCAATCTTCTGCATTAAAAAAAAAGTGAACTTGACTTTTTTGTAAGATTTTGAATGTCTTGATGACTAACAATGTCGAATGAATCTATTGACCCTAGTCGCTGATTGTGAAACTAAAAGCTATTTGTTGCCTTATAATCGATACATATTGAGAACAATGATGGTCTTTTAACTTTATATTGTTTATTGAATAACCTTCAATCATCTGCATTGTAAAAAAAGTGAACTTGAACTTTTTGTAAAAGATTGAATGTCTTGATGACTAAAAATGTCGAATGAATTTATTGACCCTTGTCCTTGATGTGAATGCTATTTGTTGCCTTATAATCGATACATAGTGAGAACGATGATGATGTTTTCATTTTATATTGTTTATTGATGAACATTCAATCTTCTTCATTAAAAAAAGTAAGGTTGACTTTTTTGTAAGATTTTGAATCTGTTGATGACTAAAAATGTCAAATGAATCTATTGACCTTTGTCCCTGATGTGAATACTATTTGTTGCCTTAAAACAGATACATATTGAGAACAATGATGGACTTATGATTTTATATTGATTACTGAAGAACCTTAAATCTTCTGCATTGAAAAAAAATGTGAACCTGAAATTTTTGTAAGGAATTGAATGTCTTGATGACTAACAATGTCGAAAGAATCTATTGACCATAGTCGCTGAATGTTAAACTGAAAGATATTTGTTGCCTTATAATCGATACATATTGAGAAAAACGATGGTCTTTTATTTTTATAATGTTTATTGATGAACATTCAATCTTCTGCATTAGAAAAAAGTGAACTTGAACTTTTTTTAAGATTTTGAATGTCTTGATAACTAAACATGTCGAATGAATCTATTGACCCTTGTCCCTGATGTGAATGCTATTTGTTGCCTTAAAATGGATACATGTTGAGAACGATGATGGACTTTTGATTCTATATTCATTATTGAATAACCTTCAATCTTCAGCCTTGAAAAAAAATGTGAACCCGAAATGTTTGTAAGGAATTGAATGTCTTGATGACTAACAATGTATGAATCTATTGGCCCTAGTCGCTGAATGTGAAACTGAAAGCTATTTGTTGTCTTATAATCAATACATATTGAGAACAATGATGGTCTTTTAATTTTATATTGTTTATTGATGAACATTCAATCTTCTGCATTAAAAAAAAAGTGAACTTGACTTTTTTGTAAGATTTTGAATGTCTTGATGACTAAAAATGTCGAATGAATCTATTGACCCTTGTCACTGATGTGAATGCTATTTGTTGCCTTAAAATGGATACATGTTGAGAACGATGATGGACTTTTGATTCTATATTCATTATTGAATAACCTTCAATCATCTGCATTGTAAAAAAAGTGAACTTGAACTTTTTGTAAAAGATTGAATGTCTTGATGACTAAAAATGTCGAATGAATCTATTGACTCTTGTCCATGATGTGAATGCTATTTGTTGCCTTATAATTGATACATATTGAGAACGATGATGGACTTATGATTTTATATTGATTAGTGAAGAACCTTCTTCAATCTGAAAAAAAAATGTGAATCCGAAATTTTTTTAAGGAATTGAATGTGTTGATGACTAACAATGTCGAATGAATCTATTGACCCTAGTCGCTGATTGTGAAACTAAAAGCTATTTGTTGCGTTATAATCGATACATATTGAGAACAATGATGGTCTTTTAACTTTATATTGTTTATTGAATAACCTTCAATCATCTGCATTGTAAAAAAAGTGAACTTGAACTTTTTGTAAAAGATTGAATGTCTTGATGACTAAAAATGTCGAATGAATTTATTGACCCTTGTCCTTGATGTGAATGCTATTTGTTGCCTTATAATCGATACATAGTGAGAACGATGATGATGTTTTCATTTTATATTGTTTATTGATGAACATTCAATCTTCTGCATTAAAAAAAGTAAGGTTGACTTTTTTGTAAGATTTTGAATCTGTTGATGACTAAAAATGTCAAATGAATCTATTGACCTTTGTCCCTGATGTGAATACTATTTGTTGCCTTAAAACAGATACATATTGAGAACAATGATGGACTTATGATTTTATATTGATTACTGAAGAACCTTAAATCTTCTGCATTGAAAAAAAATGTGAACCTGAAATTTTTGTAAGGAATTGAATGTCTTGATGACTAACAATGTCGAAAGAATCTATTGACCATAGTCGCTGAATGTTAAACTGAAAGCTATTTGTTGCCTTATAATCGATACATATTGAGAAAAACGATGGTCTTTTAATTTTATAATGTTTATTGATGAACATTCAATCTTCTGCATTAGAAAAAAGTGAACTTGAACTTTTTTTAAGATTTTGAATGTCTTGATAACTAAAAATGTCGAATGAATCTATTGACCCTTGTCCCTGATGTGAATGCTATTTGTTGCCTTATAACGGATACATATTGAGAACGATGATGAACTTATGATTTTATATTGATTACTGAAGAACCTTCAATCTTCTGCATTGAAAAAAAATGTGAACCCGAAATGTTTGTAAGGAATTGAATGTCTTGATGACTAACAATGTCGAATGAATCTATTGGCCATAGTCGCTGAATGTGATACTGAAAGCTATTTGTTGCCTTATAATCGATACATATTGAGAACAATGATGGTCTTTTAATTTTATATTGTTTATTGATGAACAACATTCAATCTTCTGCATTAAAAAAAAAGTGAACTTGACTTTTTTGTAAGATTTTGAATGTCTTGATGATTAAAAATGTCGAATGAATCTATTTACCCTTGTCACTGATGTGAATGCTATTTGTTGCCTTAAAATGGATACATGTTGAGAACGATGATGGACTTTTGATTCTATATTCATTATTGAATAATCTTCAATCATCTACATTGTAAAAAAAGTGAACTTGAACTTTTTGTAAAAGATTGAATGTCTTGATGACTAAAAATGTCGAATGAATCTATTGACTCTTGTCCTTGATCTGAATGCTATTTGTTGCCTTATAATTGATACATATTGAGAACGATGATGGACTTATGATTTTATATTGATTAGTGAAGAACCTTCTTCAATCTGAAAAAAAAATGTGAACCCGAAATTTTTTTAAGGAATTGAATGTCTTGATGACTAACAATGTCGAATGAATCTATTGACCCTAGTCGCTGATTGTGAAACTAAAAGCTATTTGTTGCCTTATAATCGATACATATTGAGAACAATGATGGTCTTTTAACTTTATATTGTTTATTGAATAACCTTCAATCATCTGCATTGTAAAAAAAGTGAACTTGAACTTTTTGTAAAAGATTGAATGTCTTGATGACTAAAAATGTCGAATGAATTTATTGACCCTTGTCCTTGATGTGAATGCTATTTGTTGCCTTATAATCGATACATAGTGAGAACGATGATGATGTTTTCATTTTATATTGTTTATTGATGAACATTCAATCTTCTGCATTAAAAAAAGTAAGGTTGACTTTTTTGTAAGATTTTGAATCTGTTGATGACTAAAAATGTCAAATGAATCTATTGACCTTTGTCCCTGATGTGAATACTATTTGTTGCCTTAAAACAGATACATATTGAGAACAATGATGGACTTATGATTTTATATTGATTACTGAAGAACCTTAAATCTTCTGCATTGAAAAAAAATGTGAACCTGAAATTTTTGTAAGGAATTGAATGTCTTGATGACTAACAATGTCGAAAGAATCTATTGACCATAGTCGCTGAATGTTAAACTGAAAGATATTTGTTGCCTTATAATCGATACATATTGAGAAAAACGATGGTCTTTTATTTTTATAATGTTTATTGATGAACATTCAATCTTCTGCATTAGAAAAAAGTGAACTTGAACTTTTTTTAAGATTTTGAATGTCTTGATAACTAAACATGTCGAATGAATCTATTGACCCTTGTCCCTGATGTGAATGCTATTTGTTGCCTTAAAATGGATACATGTTGAGAACGATGATGGACTTTTGATTCTATATTCATTATTGAATAACCTTCAATCTTCAGCCTTGAAAAAAAATGTGAACCCGAAATGTTTGTAAGGAATTGAATGTCTTGATGACTAACAATGTATGAATCTATTGGCCCTAGTCGCTGAATGTGAAACTGAAAGCTATTTGTTGTCTTATAATCAATACATATTGAGAACAATGATGGTCTTTTAATTTTATATTGTTTATTGATGAACATTCAATCTTCTGCATTAAAAAAAAAGTGAACTTGACTTTTTTGTAAGATTTTGAATGTCTTGATGACTAAAAATGTCGAATGAATCTATTGACCCTTGTCACTGATGTGAATGCTATTTGTTGCCTTAAAATGGATACATGTTGAGAACGATGATGGACTTTTGATTCTATATTCATTATTGAATAACCTTCAATCATCTGCATTGTAAAAAAAGTGAACTTGAACTTTTTGTAAAAGATTGAATGTCTTGATGACTAAAAATGTCGAATGAATCTATTGACTCTTGTCCTTGATGTGAATGCTATTTGTTGCCTTATAATTGATACATATTGAGAACGATGATGGACTTATGATTTTATATTGATTAGTGAAGAACCTTCTTCAATCTGAAAAAAAAATGTGAATCCGAAATTTTTTTAAGGAATTGAATGTGTTGATGACTAACAATGTCGAATGAATCTATTGACCCTAGTCGCTGATTGTGAAACTAAAAGCTATTTGTTGCGTTATAATCGATACATATTGAGAACAATGATGGTCTTTTAACTTTATATTGTTTATTGAATAACCTTCAATCATCTGCATTGTAAAAAAAGTGAACTTGAACTTTTTGTAAAAGATTGAATGTCTTGATGACTAAAAATGTCGAATGAATTTATTGACCCTTGTCCTTGATGTGAATGCTATTTGTTGCCTTATAATCGATACATAGTGAGAACGATGATGATGTTTTCATTTTATATTGTTTATTGATGAACATTCAATCTTCTGCATTAAAAAAAGTAAGGTTGACTTTTTTGTAAGATTTTGAATCTGTTGATGACTAAAAATGTCAAATGAATCTATTGACCTTTGTCCCTGATGTGAATACTATTTGTTGCCTTAAAACAGATACATATTGAGAACAATGATGGACTTATGATTTTATATTGATTACTGAAGAACCTTAAATCTTCTGCATTGAAAAAAAATGTGAACCTGAAATTTTTGTAAGGAATTGAATGTCTTGATGACTAACAATGTCGAAAGAATCTATTGACCATAGTCGCTGAATGTTAAACTGAAAGCTATTTGTTGCCTTATAATCGATACATATTGAGAAAAACGATGGTCTTTTAATTTTATAATGTTTATTGATGAACATTCAATCTTCTGCATTAGAAAAAAGTGAACTTGAACTTTTTTTAAGATTTTGAATGTCTTGATAACTAAAAATGTCGAATGAATCTATTGACCCTTGTCCCTGATGTGAATGCTATTTGTTGCCTTATAACGGATACATATTGAGAACGATGATGAACTTATGATTTTATATTGATTACTGAAGAACCTTCAATCTTCTGCATTGAAAAAAAATGTGAACCCGAAATGTTTGTAAGGAATTGAATGTCTTGATGACTAACAATGTCGAATGAATCTATTGGCCATAGTCGCTGAATGTGATACTGAAAGCTATTTGTTGCCTTATAATCGATACATATTGAGAACAATGATGGTCTTTTAATTTTATATTGTTTATTGATGAACAACATTCAATCTTCTGCATTAAAAAAAAAGTGAACTTGACTTTTTTGTAAGATTTTGAATGTCTTGATGATTAAAAATGTCGAATGAATCTATTTACCCTTGTCACTGATGTGAATGCTATTTGTTGCCTTAAAATGGATACATGTTGAGAACGATGATGGACTTTTGATTCTATATTCATTATTGAATAATCTTCAATCATCTACATTGTAAAAAAAGTGAACTTGAACTTTTTGTAAAAGATTGAATGTCTTGATGACTAAAAATGTCGAATGAATCTATTGACTCTTGTCCTTGATCTGAATGCTATTTGTTGCCTTATAATTGATACATATTGAGAACGATGATGGACTTATGATTTTATATTGATTAGTGAAGAACCTTCTTCAATCTGAAAAAAAAATGTGAATCCGAAATTTTTTTAAGGAATTGAATGTGTTGATGACTAACAATGTCGAATGAATCTATTGACCCTAGTCGCTGATTGTGAAACTAAAAGCTATTTGTTGCGTTATAATCGATACATATTGAGAACAATGATGGTCTTTTAACTTTATATTGTTTATTGAATAACCTTCAATCATCTGCATTGTAAAAAAAGTGAACTTGAACTTTTTGTAAAAGATTGAATGTCTTGATGACTAAAAATGTCGAATGAATTTATTGACCCTTGTCCTTGATATGAATGCTATTTGTTGCCTTATAATCGATACATAGTGAGAACGATGATGATGTTTTCATTTTATATTGTTTATTGATGAACATTCAATCTTCTGCATTAAAAAAAGTAAGGTTGACTTTTTTGTAAGATTTTGAATCTGTTGATGACTAAAAATGTCAAATGAATCTATTGACCTTTGTCCCTGATGTGAATACTATTTGTTGCCTTAAAACAGATACATATTGAGAACAATGATGGACTTATGATTTTATATTGATTACTGAAGAACCTTAAATCTTCTGCATTGAAAAAAAATGTGAACCTGAAATTTTTGTAAGGAATTGAATGTCTTGATGACTAACAATGTCGAAAGAATCTATTGACCATAGTCGCTGAATGTTAAACTGAAAGCTATTTGTTGCCTTATAATCGATACATATTGAGAAAAACGATGGTCTTTTAATTTTATAATGTTTATTGATGAACATTCAATCTTCTGCATTAGAAAAAAGTGAACTTGAACTTTTTTTAAGATTTTGAATGTCTTGATAACTAAAAATGTCGAATGAATCTATTGACCCTTGTCCCTGATGTGAATGCTATTTGTTGCCTTATAACGGATACATATTGAGAACGATGATGAACTTATGATTTTATATTGATTACTGAAGAACCTTCAATCTTCTGCATTGAAAAAAAATGTGAACCCGAAATGTTTGTAAGGAATTGAATGTCTTGATGACTAACAATGTCGAATGAATCTATTGGCCATAGTCGCTGAATGTGATACTGAAAGCTATTTGTTGCCTTATAATCGATACATATTGAGAACAATGATGGTCTTTTAATTTTATATTGTTTATTGATGAACAACATTCAATCTTCTGCATTAAAAAAAAAGTGAACTTGACTTTTTTGTAAGATTTTGAATGTCTTGATGATTAAAAATGTCGAATGAATCTATTTACCCTTGTCACTGATGTGAATGCTATTTGTTGCCTTAAAATGGATACATGTTGAGAACGATGATGGACTTTTGATTCTATATTCATTATTGAATAATCTTCAATCATCTACATTGTAAAAAAAGTGAACTTGAACTTTTTGTAAAAGATTGAATGTCTTGATGACTAAAAATGTCGAATGAATCTATTGACTCTTGTCCTTGATCTGAATGCTATTTGTTGCCTTATAATTGATACATATTGAGAACGATGATGGACTTATGATTTTATATTGATTAGTGAAGAACCTTCTTCAATCTGAAAAAAAAATGTGAACCCGAAATTTTTTTAAGGAATTGAATGTCTTGATGACTAACAATGTCGAATGAATCTATTGACCCTAGTCGCTGATTGTGAAACTAAAAGCTATTTGTTGCCTTATAATCGATACATATTGAGAACAATGATGGTCTTTTAACTTTATATTGTTTATTGAATAACCTTCAATCATCTGCATTGTAAAAAAAGTGAACTTGAACTTTTTGTAAAAGATTGAATGTCTTGATGACTAAAAATGTCGAATGAATTTATTGACCCTTGTCCTTGATGTGAATGCTATTTGTTGCCTTATAATCGATACATAGTGAGAACGATGATGATGTTTTCATTTTATATTGTTTATTGATGAACATTCAATCTTCTGCATTAAAAAAAGTAAGGTTGACTTTTTTGTAAGATTTTGAATCTGTTGATGACTAAAAATGTCAAATGAATCTATTGACCTTTGTCCCTGATGTGAATACTATTTGTTGCCTTAAAACAGATACATATTGAGAACAATGATGGACTTATGATTTTATATTGATTACTGAAGAACCTTAAATCTTCTGCATTGAAAAAAAATGTGAACCTGAAATTTTTGTAAGGAATTGAATGTCTTGATGACTAACAATGTCGAAAGAATCTATTGACCATAGTCGCTGAATGTTAAACTGAAAGATATTTGTTGCCTTATAATCGATACATATTGAGAAAAACGATGGTCTTTTATTTTTATAATGTTTATTGATGAACATTCAATCTTCTGCATTAGAAAAAAGTGAACTTGAACTTTTTTTAAGATTTTGAATGTCTTGATAACTAAACATGTCGAATGAATCTATTGACCCTTGTCCCTGATGTGAATGCTATTTGTTGCCTTAAAATGGATACATGTTGAGAACGATGATGGACTTTTGATTCTATATTCATTATTGAATAACCTTCAATCTTCAGCCTTGAAAAAAAATGTGAACCCGAAATGTTTGTAAGGAATTGAATGTCTTGATGACTAACAATGTATGAATCTATTGGCCCTAGTCGCTGAATGTGAAACTGAAAGCTATTTGTTGTCTTATAATCAATACATATTGAGAACAATGATGGTCTTTTAATTTTATATTGTTTATTGATGAACATTCAATCTTCTGCATTAAAAAAAAAGTGAACTTGACTTTTTTGTAAGATTTTGAATGTCTTGATGACTAAAAATGTCGAATGAATCTATTGACCCTTGTCACTGATGTGAATGCTATTTGTTGCCTTAAAATGGATACATGTTGAGAACGATGATGGACTTTTGATTCTATATTCATTATTGAATAACCTTCAATCATCTGCATTGTAAAAAAAGTGAACTTGAACTTTTTGTAAAAGATTGAATGTCTTGATGACTAAAAATGTCGAATGAATCTATTGACTCTTGTCCTTGATGTGAATGCTATTTGTTGCCTTATAATTGATACATATTGAGAACGATGATGGACTTATGATTTTATATTGATTAGTGAAGAACCTTCTTCAATCTGAAAAAAAAATGTGAATCCGAAATTTTTTTAAGGAATTGAATGTGTTGATGACTAACAATGTCGAATGAATCTATTGACCCTAGTCGCTGATTGTGAAACTAAAAGCTATTTGTTGCGTTATAATCGATACATATTGAGAACAATGATGGTCTTTTAACTTTATATTGTTTATTGAATAACCTTCAATCATCTGCATTGTAAAAAAAGTGAACTTGAACTTTTTGTAAAAGATTGAATGTCTTGATGACTAAAAATGTCGAATGAATTTATTGACCCTTGTCCTTGATATGAATGCTATTTGTTGCCTTATAATCGATACATAGTGAGAACGATGATGATGTTTTCATTTTATATTGTTTATTGATGAACATTCAATCTTCTGCATTAAAAAAAGTAAGGTTGACTTTTTTGTAAGATTTTGAATCTGTTGATGACTAAAAATGTCAAATGAATCTATTGACCTTTGTCCCTGATGTGAATACTATTTGTTGCCTTAAAACAGATACATATTGAGAACAATGATGGACTTATGATTTTATATTGATTACTGAAGAACCTTAAATCTTCTGCATTGAAAAAAAATGTGAACCTGAAATTTTTGTAAGGAATTGAATGTCTTGATGACTAACAATGTCGAAAGAATCTATTGACCATAGTCGCTGAATGTTAAACTGAAAGCTATTTGTTGCCTTATAATCGATACATATTGAGAAAAACGATGGTCTTTTAATTTTATAATGTTTATTGATGAACATTCAATCTTCTGCATTAGAAAAAAGTGAACTTGAACTTTTTTTAAGATTTTGAATGTCTTGATAACTAAAAATGTCGAATGAATCTATTGACCCTTGTCCCTGATGTGAATGCTATTTGTTGCCTTATAACGGATACATATTGAGAACGATGATGAACTTATGATTTTATATTGATTACTGAAGAACCTTCAATCTTCTGCATTGAAAAAAAATGTGAACCCGAAATGTTTGTAAGGAATTGAATGTCTTGATGACTAACAATGTCGAATGAATCTATTGGCCATAGTCGCTGAATGTGATACTGAAAGCTATTTGTTGCCTTATAATCGATACATATTGAGAACAATGATGGTCTTTTAATTTTATATTGTTTATTGATGAACAACATTCAATCTTCTGCATTAAAAAAAAAGTGAACTTGACTTTTTTGTAAGATTTTGAATGTCTTGATGATTAAAAATGTCGAATGAATCTATTTACCCTTGTCACTGATGTGAATGCTATTTGTTGCCTTAAAATGGATACATGTTGAGAACGATGATGGACTTTTGATTCTATATTCATTATTGAATAATCTTCAATCATCTACATTGTAAAAAAAGTGAACTTGAACTTTTTGTAAAAGATTGAATGTCTTGATGACTAAAAATGTCGAATGAATCTATTGACTCTTGTCCTTGATCTGAATGCTATTTGTTGCCTTATAATTGATACATATTGAGAACGATGATGGACTTATGATTTTATATTGATTAGTGAAGAACCTTCTTCAATCTGAAAAAAAAATGTGAACCCGAAATTTTTTTAAGGAATTGAATGTCTTGATGACTAACAATGTCGAATGAATCTATTGACCCTAGTCGCTGATTGTGAAACTAAAAGCTATTTGTTGCCTTATAATCGATACATATTGAGAACAATGATGGTCTTTTAACTTTATATTGTTTATTGAATAACCTTCAATCATCTGCATTGTAAAAAAAGTGAACTTGAACTTTTTGTAAAAGATTGAATGTCTTGATGACTAAAAATGTCGAATGAATTTATTGACCCTTGTCCTTGATGTGAATGCTATTTGTTGCCTTATAATCGATACATAGTGAGAACGATGATGATGTTTTCATTTTATATTGTTTATTGATGAACATTCAATCTTCTGCATTAAAAAAAGTAAGGTTGACTTTTTTGTAAGATTTTGAATCTGTTGATGACTAAAAATGTCAAATGAATCTATTGACCTTTGTCCCTGATGTGAATGCTATTTGTTGCCTTAAAACAGATACATATTGAGAACAATGATGGACTTATGATTTTATATTGATTACTGAAGAACCTTAAATCTTCTGCATTGAAAAAAAATGTGAACCTGAAATTTTTGTAAGGAATTGAATGTCTTGATGACTAACAATGTCGAAAGAATCTATTGACCATAGTCGCTGAATGTTAAACTGAAAGATATTTGTTGCCTTATAATCGATACATATTGAGAAAAACGATGGTCTTTTATTTTTATAATGTTTATTGATGAACATTCAATCTTCTGCATTAGAAAAAAGTGAACTTGAACTTTTTTTAAGATTTTGAATGTCTTGATAACTAAACATGTCGAATGAATCTATTGACCCTTGTCCCTGATGTGAATGCTATTTGTTGCCTTAAAATGGATACATGTTGAGAACGATGATGGACTTTTGATTCTATATTCATTATTGAATAACCTTCAATCTTCTGCCTTGAAAAAAAATGTGAACCCGAAATGTTTGTAAGGAATTGAATGTCTTGATGACTAACAATGTATGAATCTATTGGCCCTAGTCGCTGAATGTGAAACTGAAAGCTATTTGTTGTCTTATAATCAATACATATTGAGAACAATGATGATCTTTTAATTTTATATTGTTTATTGATGAACATTCAATCTTCTGCATTAAAAAAAAAGTGAACTTGACTTTTTTGTAAGATTTTGAATGTCTTGATGACTAAAAATGTCGAATGAATCTATTGACCCTTGTCACTGATGTGAATGCTATTTGTTGCCTTAAAATGGATACATGTTGAGAACGATGATGGACTTTTGATTCTATATTCATTATTGAATAACCTTCAATCATCTGCATTGTAAAAAAAGTGAACTTGAACTTTTTGTAAAAGATTGAATGTCTTGATGACTAAAAATGTCGAATGAATCTATTGACTCTTGTCCTTGATGTGAATGCTATTTGTTGCCTTATAATTGATACATATTGAGAACGATGATGGACTTATGATTTTATATTGATTAGTGAAGAACCTTCTTCAATCTGAAAAAAAAATGTGAATCCGAAATTTTTTTAAGGAATTGAATGTGTTGATGACTAACAATGTCGAATGAATCTATTGACCCTAGTCGCTGATTGTGAAACTAAAAGCTATTTGTTGCGTTATAATCGATACATATTGAGAACAATGATGGTCTTTTAACTTTATATTGTTTATTGAATAACCTTCAATCATCTGCATTGTAAAAAAAGTGAACTTGAACTTTTTGTAAAAGATTGAATGTCTTGATGACTAAAAATGTCGAATGAATTTATTGACCCTTGTCCTTGATATGAATGCTATTTGTTGCCTTATAATCGATACATAGTGAGAACGATGATGATGTTTTCATTTTATATTGTTTATTGATGAACATTCAATCTTCTGCATTAAAAAAAGTAAGGTTGACTTTTTTGTAAGATTTTGAATCTGTTGATGACTAAAAATGTCAAATGAATCTATTGACCTTTGTCCCTGATGTGAATACTATTTGTTGCCTTAAAACAGATACATATTGAGAACAATGATGGACTTATGATTTTATATTGATTACTGAAGAACCTTAAATCTTCTGCATTGAAAAAAAATGTGAACCTGAAATTTTTGTAAGGAATTGAATGTCTTGATGACTAACAATGTCGAAAGAATCTATTGACCATAGTCGCTGAATGTTAAACTGAAAGCTATTTGTTGCCTTATAATCGATACATATTGAGAAAAACGATGGTCTTTTAATTTTATAATGTTTATTGATGAACATTCAATCTTCTGCATTAGAAAAAAGTGAACTTGAACTTTTTTTAAGATTTTGAATGTCTTGATAACTAAACATGTCGAATGAATCTATTGACCCTTGTCCCTGATGTGAATGCTATTTGTTGCCTTAAAATGGATACATGTTGAGAACGATGATGGACTTTTGATTCTATATTCATTATTGAATAACCTTCAATCATCTGCCTTGAAAAAAAATGTGAACCCGAAATGTTTGTAAGGAATTGAATGTCTTGATGACTAACAATGTATGAATCTATTGGCCCTAGTCGCTGAATGTGAAACTGAAAGCTATTTGTTGTCTTATAATCAATACATATTGAGAACAATGATGGTCTTTTAATTTTATATTGTTTATTGATGAACATTCAATCTTCTGCATTAAAAAAAAAGTGAACTTGACTTTTTTGTAAGATTTTGAATGTCTTGATGACTAACAATGTCGAATGAATCTATTGACCCTAGTCGCTGATTGTGAAACTAAAAGCTATTTGTTGCCTTATAATCGATACATATTGAGAACAATGATGGTCTTTTAACTTTATATTGTTTATTGAATAACCTTCAATCATCTGCATTGTAAAAAAAGTGAACTTGAACTTTTTGTAAAAGATTGAATGTCTTGATGACTAAAAATGTCGAATGAATTTATTGACCCTTGTCCTTGATGTGAATGCTATTTGTTGCCTTATAATCGATACATAGTGAGAACGATGATGATGTTTTCATTTTATATTGTTTATTGATGAACATTCAATCTTCTGCATTAAAAAAAGTAAGGTTGACTTTTTTGTAAGATTTTGAATCTGTTGATGACTAAAAATGTCAAATGAATCTATTGACCTTTGTCCCTGATGTGAATGCTATTTGTTGCCTTAAAATGGATACATGTTGAGAACGATGATGGACTTTTGATTCTATATTCATTATTGAATAACCTTCAATCATCTGCATTGTAAAAAAAGTGAACTTGAACTTTTTGTAAAAGATTGAATGTCTTGATGACTAAAAATGTCGAATGAATCTATTGACTCTTGTCCTTGATGTGAATGCTATTTGTTGCCTTATAATTGATACATATTGAGAACGATGATGGACTTATGATTTTATATTGATTAGTGAAGAACCTTCTTCAATCTGAAAAAAAAATGTGAATCCGAAATTTTTTTAAGGAATTGAATGTGTTGATGACTAACAATGTCGAATGAATCTATTGACCCTAGTCGCTGATTGTGAAACTAAAAGCTATTTGTTGCGTTATAATCGATACATATTGAGAACAATGATGGTCTTTTAACTTTATATTGTTTATTGAATAACCTTCAATCATCTGCATTGTAAAAAAAGTGAACTTGAACTTTTTGTAAAAGATTGAATGTCTTGATGACTAAAAATGTCGAATGAATTTATTGACCCTTGTCCTTGATATGAATGCTATTTGTTGCCTTATAATCGATACATAGTGAGAACGATGATGATGTTTTCATTTTATATTGTTTATTGATGAACATTCAATCTTCTGCATTAAAAAAAGTAAGGTTGACTTTTTTGTAAGATTTTGAATCTGTTGATGACTAAAAATGTCAAATGAATCTATTGACCTTTGTCCCTGATGTGAATACTATTTGTTGCCTTAAAACAGATACATATTGAGAACAATGATGGACTTATGATTTTATATTGATTACTGAAGAACCTTAAATCTTCTGCATTGAAAAAAAATGTGAACCTGAAATTTTTGTAAGGAATTGAATGTCTTGATGACTAACAATGTCGAAAGAATCTATTGACCATAGTCGCTGAATGTTAAACTGAAAGCTATTTGTTGCCTTATAATCGATACATATTGAGAAAAACGATGGTCTTTTAATTTTATAATGTTTATTGATGAACATTCAATCTTCTGCATTAGAAAAAAGTGAACTTGAACTTTTTTTAAGATTTTGAATGTCTTGATAACTAAAAATGTCGAATGAATCTATTGACCCTTGTCCCTGATGTGAATGCTATTTGTTGCCTTATAACGGATACATATTGAGAACGATGATGAACTTATGATTTTATATTGATTACTGAAGAACCTTCAATCTTCTGCATTGAAAAAAAATGTGAACCCGAAATGTTTGTAAGGAATTGAATGTCTTGATGACTAACAATGTCGAATGAATCTATTGGCCATAGTCGCTGAATGTGATACTGAAAGCTATTTGTTGCCTTATAATCGATACATATTGAGAACAATGATGGTCTTTTAATTTTATATTGTTTATTGATGAACAACATTCAATCTTCTGCATTAAAAAAAAAGTGAACTTGACTTTTTTGTAAGATTTTGAATGTCTTGATGATTAAAAATGTCGAATGAATCTATTTACCCTTGTCACTGATGTGAATGCTATTTGTTGCCTTAAAATGGATACATGTTGAGAACGATGATGGACTTTTGATTCTATATTCATTATTGAATAATCTTCAATCATCTACATTGTAAAAAAAGTGAACTTGAACTTTTTGTAAAAGATTGAATGTCTTGATGACTAAAAATGTCGAATGAATCTATTGACTCTTGTCCTTGATCTGAATGCTATTTGTTGCCTTATAATTGATACATATTGAGAACGATGATGGACTTATGATTTTATATTGATTAGTGAAGAACCTTCTTCAATCTGAAAAAAAAATGTGAACCCGAAATTTTTTTAAGGAATTGAATGTCTTGATGACTAACAATGTCGAATGAATCTATTGACCCTAGTCGCTGATTGTGAAACTAAAAGCTATTTGTTGCCTTATAATCGATACATATTGAGAACAATGATGGTCTTTTAACTTTATATTGTTTATTGAATAACCTTCAATCATCTGCATTGTAAAAAAAGTGAACTTGAACTTTTTGTAAAAGATTGAATGTCTTGATGACTAAAAATGTCGAATGAATTTATTGACCCTTGTCCTTGATGTGAATGCTATTTGTTGCCTTATAATCGATACATAGTGAGAACGATGATGATGTTTTCATTTTATATTGTTTATTGATGAACATTCAATCTTCTGCATTAAAAAAAGTAAGGTTGACTTTTTTGTAAGATTTTGAATCTGTTGATGACTAAAAATGTCAAATGAATCTATTGACCTTTGTCCCTGATGTGAATACTATTTGTTGCCTTAAAACAGATACATATTGAGAACAATGATGGACTTATGATTTTATATTGATTACTGAAGAACCTTAAATCTTCTGCATTGAAAAAAAATGTGAACCTGAAATTTTTGTAAGGAATTGAATGTCTTGATGACTAACAATGTCGAAAGAATCTATTGACCATAGTCGCTGAATGTTAAACTGAAAGATATTTGTTGCCTTATAATCGATACATATTGAGAAAAACGATGGTCTTTTATTTTTATAATGTTTATTGATGAACATTCAATCTTCTACATTAGAAAAAAGTGAACTTGAACTTTTTTTAAGATTTTGAATGTCTTGATAACTAAACATGTCGAATGAATCTATTGACCCTTGTCCCTGATGTGAATGCTATTTGTTGCCTTAAAATGGATACATGTTGAGAACGATGATGGACTTTTGATTCTATATTCATTATTGAATAACCTTCAATCTTCTGCCTTGAAAAAAAATGTGAACCCGAAATGTTTGTAAGGAATTGAATGTCTTGATGACTAACAATGTATGAATCTATTGGCCCTAGTCGCTGAATGTGAAACTGAAAGCTATTTGTTGTCTTATAATCAATACATATTGAGAACAATGATGGTCTTTTAATTTTATATTGTTTATTGATGAACATTCAATCTTCTGCATTAAAAAAAAAGTGAACTTGACTTTTTTGTAAGATTTTGAATGTCTTGATGACTAAAAATGTCGAATGAATCTATTGACCCTTGTCACTGATGTGAATGCTATTTGTTGCCTTAAAATGGATACATGTTGAGAACGATGATGGACTTTTGATTCTATATTCATTATTGAATAACCTTCAATCATCTGCATTGTAAAAAAAGTGAACTTGAACTTTTTGTAAAAGATTGAATGTCTTGATGACTAAAAATGTCGAATGAATCTATTGACTCTTGTCCTTGATGTGAATGCTATTTGTTGCCTTATAATTGATACATATTGAGAACGATGATGGACTTATGATTTTATATTGATTAGTGAAGAACCTTCTTCAATCTGAAAAAAAAATGTGAATCCGAAATTTTTTTAAGGAATTGAATGTGTTGATGACTAACAATGTCGAATGAATCTATTGACCCTAGTCGCTGATTGTGAAACTAAAAGCTATTTGTTGCGTTATAATCGATACATATTGAGAACAATGATGGTCTTTTAACTTTATATTGTTTATTGAATAACCTTCAATCATCTGCATTGTAAAAAAAGTGAACTTGAACTTTTTGTAAAAGATTGAATGTCTTGATGACTAAAAATGTCGAATGAATTTATTGACCCTTGTCCTTGATATGAATGCTATTTGTTGCCTTATAATCGATACATAGTGAGAACGATGATGATGTTTTCATTTTATATTGTTTATTGATGAACATTCAATCTTCTGCATTAAAAAAAGTAAGGTTGACTTTTTTGTAAGATTTTGAATCTGTTGATGACTAAAAATGTCAAATGAATCTATTGACCTTTGTCCCTGATGTGAATACTATTTGTTGCCTTAAAACAGATACATATTGAGAACAATGATGGACTTATGATTTTATATTGATTACTGAAGAACCTTAAATCTTCTGCATTGAAAAAAAATGTGAACCTGAAATTTTTGTAAGGAATTGAATGTCTTGATGACTAACAATGTCGAAAGAATCTATTGACCATAGTCGCTGAATGTTAAACTGAAAGCTATTTGTTGCCTTATAATCGATACATATTGAGAAAAACGATGGTCTTTTAATTTTATAATGTTTATTGATGAACATTCAATCTTCTGCATTAGAAAAAAGTGAACTTGAACTTTTTTTAAGATTTTGAATGTCTTGATAACTAAACATGTCGAATGAATCTATTGACCCTTGTCCCTGATGTGAATGCTATTTGTTGCCTTAAAATGGATACATGTTGAGAACGATGATGGACTTTTGATTCTATATTCATTATTGAATAACCTTCAATCATCTGCCTTGAAAAAAAATGTGAACCCGAAATGTTTGTAAGGAATTGAATGTCTTGATGACTAACAATGTATGAATCTATTGGCCCTAGTCGCTGAATGTGAAACTGAAAGCTATTTGTTGTCTTATAATCAATACATATTGAGAACAATGATGGTCTTTTAATTTTATATTGTTTATTGATGAACATTCAATCTTCTGCATTAAAAAAAAAGTGAACTTGACTTTTTTGTAAGATTTTGAATGTCTTGATGACTAACAATGTCGAATGAATCTATTGACCCTAGTCGCTGATTGTGAAACTAAAAGCTATTTGTTGCCTTATAATCGATACATATTGAGAACAATGATGGTCTTTTAACTTTATATTGTTTATTGAATAACCTTCAATCATCTGCATTGTAAAAAAAGTGAACTTGAACTTTTTGTAAAAGATTGAATGTCTTGATGACTAAAAATGTCGAATGAATTTATTGACCCTTGTCCTTGATGTGAATGCTATTTGTTGCCTTATAATCGATACATAGTGAGAACGATGATGATGTTTTCATTTTATATTGTTTATTGATGAACATTCAATCTTCTGCATTAAAAAAAGTAAGGTTGACTTTTTTGTAAGATTTTGAATCTGTTGATGACTAAAAATGTCAAATGAATCTATTGACCTTTGTCCCTGATGTGAATGCTATTTGTTGCCTTAAAATGGATACATGTTGAGAACGATGATGGACTTTTGATTCTATATTCATTATTGAATAACCTTCAATCATCTGCATTGTAAAAAAAGTGAACTTGAACTTTTTGTAAAAGATTGAATGTCTTGATGACTAAAAATGTCGAATGAATCTATTGACTCTTGTCCTTGATGTGAATGCTATTTGTTGCCTTATAATTGATACATATTGAGAACGATGATGGACTTATGATTTTATATTGATTAGTGAAGAACCTTCTTCAATCTGAAAAAAAAATGTGAATCCGAAATTTTTTTAAGGAATTGAATGTGTTGATGACTAACAATGTCGAATGAATCTATTGACCCTAGTCGCTGATTGTGAAACTAAAAGCTATTTGTTGCGTTATAATCGATACATATTGAGAACAATGATGGTCTTTTAACTTTATATTGTTTATTGAATAACCTTCAATCATCTGCATTGTAAAAAAAGTGAACTTGAACTTTTTGTAAAAGATTGAATGTCTTGATGACTAAAAATGTCGAATGAATTTATTGACCCTTGTCCTTGATATGAATGCTATTTGTTGCCTTATAATCGATACATAGTGAGAACGATGATGATGTTTTCATTTTATATTGTTTATTGATGAACATTCAATCTTCTGCATTAAAAAAAGTAAGGTTGACTTTTTTGTAAGATTTTGAATCTGTTGATGACTAAAAATGTCAAATGAATCTATTGACCTTTGTCCCTGATGTGAATACTATTTGTTGCCTTAAAACAGATACATATTGAGAACAATGATGGACTTATGATTTTATATTGATTACTGAAGAACCTTAAATCTTCTGCATTGAAAAAAAATGTGAACCTGAAATTTTTGTAAGGAATTGAATGTCTTGATGACTAACAATGTCGAAAGAATCTATTGACCATAGTCGCTGAATGTTAAACTGAAAGCTATTTGTTGCCTTATAATCGATACATATTGAGAAAAACGATGGTCTTTTAATTTTATAATGTTTATTGATGAACATTCAATCTTCTGCATTAGAAAAAAGTGAACTTGAACTTTTTTTAAGATTTTGAATGTCTTGATAACTAAACATGTCGAATGAATCTATTTACCCTTGTCCCTGATGTGAATGCTATTTGTTGCCTTAAAATGGATACATGTTGAGAACGATGATGGACTTTTGATTCTATATTCATTATTGAATAACCTTCAATCATCTGCCTTGAAAAAAAATGTGAACCCGAAATGTTTGTAAGGAATTGAATGTCTTGATGACTAACAATGTATGAATCTATTGGCCCTAGTCGCTGAATGTGAAACTGAAAGCTATTTGTTGTCTTATAATCAATACATATTGAGAACAATGATGGTCTTTTAATTTTATATTGTTTATTGATGAACATTCAATCTTCTGCATTAAAAAAAAAGTGAACTTGACTTTTTTGTAAGATTTTGAATGTCTTGATGACTAACAATGTCGAATGAATCTATTGACCCTAGTCGCTGATTGTGAAACTAAAAGCTATTTGTTGTCTTATAATCGATACATATTGAGAACAATGATGGTCTTTTAACTGTATATTGTTTATTGAATAACCTTCAATCATCTGCATTGTAAAAAAAGTGAACTTGAACTTTTTGTAAAAGATTGAATGTATTGATGACTAAAAATGTCGAATGAATTTATTGACCCTTGTCCTTGATGTGAATGCTATTTGTTGCCTTATAATCGATACATAGTGAGAACGATGATGATGTTTTCATTTTATATTGTTTATTGATGAACATTCAATCTTCTGCATTAAAAAAAGTAAGGTTGACTTTTTTGTAAGATTTTGAATCTGTTGATGACTAAAAATGTCAAATGAATCTATTGACCTTTGTCCCTGATGTGAATACTATTTGTTGCCTTAAAACAGATACATATTGAGAACAATGATGGACTTATGATTTTATATTGATTACTGAAGAACCTTAAATCTTCTGCATTGAAAAAAAATGTGAACCTGAAATTTTTGTAAGGAATTGAATGTCTTGATGACTAACAATGTCGAAAGAATCTATTGACCATAGTCGCTGAATGTTAAACTGAAAGCTATTTGTTGCCTTATAATCGATACATATTGAGAAAAACGATGGTCTTTTAATTTTATAATGTTTATTGATGAACATTCAATCTTCTGCATTAGAAAAAAGTGAACTTGAACTTTTTTTAAGATTTTGAATGTCTTGATAACTAAAAATGTCGAATGAATCTATTGACCCTTGTCACTGATGTGAATGCTATTTGTTGCCTTAAAATGGATACATGTTGAGAACGATGATGGACTTTTGATTCTATATTCATTATTGAATAACCTTCAATCATCTGCATTGTAAAAAAAGTGAACTTGAACTTTTTGTAAAAGATTGAATGTCTTGATGACTAAAAATGTCGAATGAATCTATTGACTCTTGTCCTTGATGTGAATGCTATTTGTTGCCTTATAATTGATACATATTGAGAACGATGATGGACTTATGATTTTATATTGATTAGTGAAGAACCTTCTTCAATCTGAAAAAAAAATGTGAATCCGAAATTTTTTTAAGGAATTGAATGTGTTGATGACTAACAATGTCGAATGAATCTATTGACCCTAGTCGCTGATTGTGAAACTAAAAGCTATTTGTTGCGTTATAATCGATACATATTGAGAACAATGATGGTCTTTTAACTTTATATTGTTTATTGAATAACCTTCAATCATCTGCATTGTAAAAAAAGTGAACTTGAACTTTTTGTAAAAGATTGAATGTCTTGATGACTAAAAATGTCGAATGAATTTATTGACCCTTGTCCTTGATATGAATGCTATTTGTTGCCTTATAATCGATACATAGTGAGAACGATGATGATGTTTTCATTTTATATTGTTTATTGATGAACATTCAATCTTCTGCATTAAAAAAAGTAAGGTTGACTTTTTTGTAAGATTTTGAATCTGTTGATGACTAAAAATGTCAAATGAATCTATTGACCTTTGTCCCTGATGTGAATACTATTTGTTGCCTTAAAACAGATACATATTGAGAACAATGATGGACTTATGATTTTATATTGATTACTGAAGAACCTTAAATCTTCTGCATTGAAAAAAAATGTGAACCTGAAATTTTTGTAAGGAATTGAATGTCTTGATGACTAACAATGTCGAAAGAATCTATTGACCATAGTCGCTGAATGTTAAACTGAAAGATATTTGTTGCCTTATAATCGATACATATTGAGAAAAACGATGGTCTTTTATTTTTATAATGTTTATTGATGAACATTCAATCTTCTGCATTAGAAAAAAGTGAACTTGAACTTTTTTTAAGATTTTGAATGTCTTGATAACTAAACATGTCGAATGAATCTATTGACCCTTGTCCCTGATGTGAATGCTATTTGTTGCCTTAAAATGGATACATGTTGAGAACGATGATGGACTTTTGATTCTATATTCATTATTGAATAACCTTCAATCATCTGCCTTGAAAAAAAATGTGAACCCGAAATGTTTGTAAGGAATTGAATGTCTTGATGACTAACAATGTATGAATCTATTGGCCCTAGTCGCTGAATGTGAAACTGAAAGCTATTTGTTGTCTTATAATCAATACATATTGAGAACAATGATGGTCTTTTAATTTTATATTGTTTATTGATGAACATTCAATCTTCTGCATTAAAAAAAAAGTGAACTTGACTTTTTTGTAAGATTTTGAATGTCTTGATGACTAACAATGTCGAATGAATCTATTGACCCTAGTCGCTGATTGTGAAACTAAAAGCTATTTGTTGCCTTATAATCGATACATATTGAGAACAATGATGGTCTTTTAACTTTATATTGTTTATTGAATAACCTTCAATCATCTGCATTGTAAAAAAAGTGAACTTGAACTTTTTGTAAAAGATTGAATGTCTTGATGACTAAAAATGTCGAATGAATTTATTGACCCTTGTCCTTGATGTGAATGCTATTTGTTGCCTTATAATCGATACATAGTGAGAACGATGATGATGTTTTCATTTTATATTGTTTATTGATGAACATTCAATCTTCTGCATTAAAAAAAGTAAGGTTGACTTTTTTGTAAGATTTTGAATCTGTTGATGACTAAAAATGTCAAATGAATCTATTGACCTTTGTCCCTGATGTGAATACTATTTGTTGCCTTAAAACAGATACATATTGAGAACAATGATGGACTTATGATTTTATATTGATTACTGAAGAACCTTAAATCTTCTGCATTGAAAAAAAATGTGAACCTGAAATTTTTGTAAGGAATTGAATGTCTTGATGACTAACAATGTCGAAAGAATCTATTGACCATAGTCGCTGAATGTTAAACTGAAAGCTATTTGTTGCCTTATAATCGATACATATTGAGAAAAACGATGGTCTTTTAATTTTATAATGTTTATTGATGAACATTCAATCTTCTGCATTAGAAAAAAGTGAACTTGAACTTTTTTTAAGATTTTGAATGTCTTGATAACTAAAAATGTCGAATGAATCTATTGACCCTTGTCCCTGATGTGAATGCTATTTGTTGCCTTATAACGGATACATATTGAGAACGATGATGAACTTATGATTTTATATTGATTACTGAAGAACCTTCAATCTTCTGCATTGAAAAAAAATGTGAACCCGAAATGTTTGTAAGGAATTGAATGTCTTGATGACTAACAATGTCGAATGAATCTATTGGCCATAGTCGCTGAATGTGATACTGAAAGCTATTTGTTGCCTTATAATCGATACATATTGAGAACAATGATGGTCTTTTAATTTTATATTGTTTATTGATGAACAACATTCAATCTTCTGCATTAAAAAAAAAGTGAACTTGACTTTTTTGTAAGATTTTGAATGTCTTGATGACTAAAAATGTCGAATGAATCTATTTACCCTTGTCACTGATGTGAATGCTATTTGTTGCCTTAAAATGGATACATGTTGAGAACGATGATGGACTTTTGATTCTATATTCATTATTGAATAATCTTCAATCATCTACATTGTAAAAAAAGTGAACTTGAACTTTTTGTAAAAGATTGAATGTCTTGATGACTAAAAATGTCGAATGAATCTATTGACTCTTGTCCTTGATGTGAATGCTATTTGTTGCCTTATAATTGATACATATTGAGAACGATGATGGACTTATGATTTTATATTGATTAGTGAAGAACCTTCTTCAATCTGAAAAAAAAATGTGAACCCGAAATTTTTTTAAGGAATTGAATGTCTTGATGACTAACAATGTCGAATGAATCTATTGACCCTAGTCGCTGATTGTGAAACTAAAAGCTATTTGTTGCCTTATAATCGATACATATTGAGAACAATGATGGTCTTTTAACTTTATATTGTTTATTGAATAACCTTCAATCATCTGCATTGTAAAAAAAGTGAACTTGAACTTTTTGTAAAAGATTGAATGTCTTGATGACTAAAAATGTCGAATGAATTTATTGACCCTTGTCCTTGATGTGAATGCTATTTGTTGCCTTATAATCGATACATAGTGAGAACGATGATGATGTTTTCATTTTATATTGTTTATTGATGAACATTCAATCTTCTGCATTAAAAAAAGTAAGGTTGACTTTTTTGTAAGATTTTGAATCTGTTGATGACTAAAAATGTCAAATGAATCTATTGACCTTTGTCCCTGATGTGAATACTATTTGTTGCCTTAAAACAGATACATATTGAGAACAATGATGGACTTATGATTTTATATTGATTACTGAAGAACCTTAAATCTTCTGCATTGAAAAAAAATGTGAACCTGAAATTTTTGTAAGGAATTGAATGTCTTGATGACTAACAATGTCGAAAGAATCTATTGACCATAGTCGCTGAATGTTAAACTGAAAGCTATTTGTTGCCTTATAATCGATACATATTGAGAAAAACGATGGTCTTTTAATTTTATAATGTTTATTGATGAACATTCAATCTTCTGCATTAGAAAAAAGTGAACTTGAACTTTTTTTAAGATTTTGAATGTCTTGATAACTAAAAATGTCGAATGAATCTATTGACCCTTGTCCCTGATGTGAATGCTATTTGTTGCCTTATAACGGATACATATTGAGAACGATGATGAACTTATGATTTTATATTGATTACTGAAGAACCTTCAATCTTCTGCATTGAAAAAAAATGTGAACCCGAAATGTTTGTAAGGAATTGAATGTCTTGATGACTAACAATGTCGAATGAATCTATTGGCCATAGTCGCTGAATGTGATACTGAAAGCTATTTGTTGCCTTATAATCGATACATATTGAGAACAATGATGGTCTTTTAATTTTATATTGTTTATTGATGAACAACATTCAATCTTCTGCATTAAAAAAAAAGTGAACTTGACTTTTTTGTAAGATTTTGAATGTCTTGATGACTAAAAATGTCGAATGAATCTATTGACCCTTGTCACTGATGTGAATGCTATTTGTTGCCTTAAAATGGATACATGTTGAGAACGATGATGGACTTTTGATTCTATATTCATTATTGAATAATCTTCAATCATCTACATTGTAAAAAAAGTGAACTTGAACTTTTTGTAAAAGATTGAATGTCTTGATGACTAAAAATGTCGAATGAATCTATTGACTCTTGTCCTTGATGTGAATGCTATTTGTTGCCTTATAATTGATACATATTGAGAACGATGATGGACTTATGATTTTATATTGATTAGTGAAGAACCTTCTTCAATCTGAAAAAAAAATGTGAACCCGAAATTTTTTTAAGGAATTGAATGTCTTGATGACTAACAATGTCGAATGAATCTATTGACCCTAGTCGCTGATTGTGAAACTAAAAGCTATTTGTTGCCTTATAATCGATACATATTGAGAACAATGATGGTCTTTTAACTTTATATTGTTTATTGAATAACCTTCAATCATCTGCATTGTAAAAAAAGTGAACTTGAACTTTTTGTAAAAGATTGAATGTCTTGATGACTAAAAATGTCGAATGAATTTATTGACCCTTGTCCTTGATGTGAATGTTATTTGTTGCCTTATAATCGATACATAGTGAGAACGATGATGATGTTTTCATTTTATATTGTTTATTGATGAACATTCAATCTTCTGCATTAAAAAAAGTAAGGTTGACTTTTTTGTAAGATTTTGAATCTGTTGATGACTAAAAATGTCAAATGAATCTATTGACCTTTGTCCCTGATGTGAATACTATTTGTTGCCTTAAAACAGATACATATTGAGAACAATGATGGACTTATGATTTTATATTGATTACTGAAGAACCTTAAATCTTCTGCATTGAAAAAAAATGTGAACCTGAAATTTTTGTAAGGAATTGAATGTCTTGATGACTAACAATGTCGAAAGAATCTATTGACCATAGTCGCTGAATGTTAAACTGAAAGCTATTTGTTGCCTTATAATCGATACATATTGAGAAAAACGATGGTCTTTTAATTTTATAATGTTTATTGATGAACATTCAATCTTCTGCATTAGAAAAAAGTGAACTTGAACTTTTTTTAAGATTTTGAATGTCTTGATAACTAAAAATGTCGAATGAATCTATTGACCCTTGTCCCTGATGTGAATGCTATTTGTTGCCTTATAACGGATACATATTGAGAACGATGATGAACTTATGATTTTATATTGATTACTGAAGAACCTTCAATCTTCTGCATTGAAAAAAAATGTGAACCCGAAATGTTTGTAAGGAATTGAATGTCTTGATGACTAACAATGTCGAATGAATCTATTGGCCATAGTCGCTGAATGTGATACTGAAAGCTATTTGTTGCCTTATAATCGATACATATTGAGAACAATGATGGTCTTTTAATTTTATATTGTTTATTGATGAACAACATTCAATCTTCTGCATTAAAAAAAAAGTGAACTTGACTTTTTTGTAAGATTTTGAATGTCTTGATGACTAAAAATGTCGAATGAATCTATTGACCCTTGTCACTGATGTGAATGCTATTTGTTGCCTTAAAATGGATACATGTTGAGAACGATGATGGACTTTTGATTCTATATTCATTATTGAATAATCTTCAATCATCTACATTGTAAAAAAAGTGAACTTGAACTTTTTGTAAAAGATTGAATGTCTTGATGACTAAAAATGTCGAATGAATCTATTGACTCTTGTCCTTGATGTGAATGCTATTTGTTGCCTTATAATTGATACATATTGAGAACGATGATGGACTTATGATTTTATATTGATTAGTGAAGAACCTTCTTCAATCTGAAAAAAAAATGTGAATCCGAAATTTTTTTAAGGAATTGAATGTCTTGATGACTAACAATGTCGAATGAATCTATTGACCATAGTCGCTGAATGTTAAACTGAAAGCTATTTGTTGCCTTATAATCGATACATATTGAGAAAAACGATGGTCTTTTAATTTTATAATGTTTATTGATGAACATTCAATCTTCTGCATTAGAAAAAAGTGAACTTGAACTTTTTTTAAGATTTTGAATGTCTTGATAACTAAAAATGTCGAATGAATCTATTGACCCTTGTCCCTGATGTGAATGCTATTTGTTGCCTTATAACGGATACATATTGAGAACGATGATGAACTTATGATTTTATATTGATTACTGAAGAACCTTCAATCTTCTGCATTGAAAAAAAATGTGAACCCGAAATGTTTGTAAGGAATTGAATGTCTTGATGACTAACAATGTCGAATGAATCTATTGGCCATAGTCGCTGAATGTGATACTGAAAGCTATTTGTTGCCTTATAATCGATACATATTGAGAACAATGATGGTCTTTTAATTTTATATTGTTTATTGATGAACAACATTCAATCTTCTGCATTAAAAAAAAAGTGAACTTGACTTTTTTGTAAGATTTTGAATGTCTTGATGACTAAAAATGTCGAATGAATCTATTGACCCTTGTCACTGATGTGAATGCTATTTGTTGCCTTAAAATGGATACATGTTGAGAACGATGATGGACTTTTGATTCTATATTCATTATTGAATAATCTTCAATCATCTACATTGTAAAAAAAGTGAACTTGAACTTTTTGTAAAAGATTGAATGTCTTGATGACTAAAAATGTCGAATGAATCTATTGACTCTTGTCCTTGATGTGAATGCTATTTGTTGCCTTATAATTGATACATATTGAGAACGATGATGGACTTATGATTTTATATTGATTAGTGAAGAACCTTCTTCAATCTGAAAAAAAAATGTGAATCCGAAATTTTTTTAAGGAATTGAATGTCTTGATGACTAACAATGTCGAATGAATCTATTGACCCTAGTCGCTGATTGTGAAACTAAAAGCTATTTGTTGCCTTATAATCGATACATATTGAGAACAATGATGGTCTTTAGACTTTATATTGTTTATTGAATAACCTTCAATCATCTGCATTGTAAAAAAAGTGAACTTGAACTTTTTGTAAAAGATTGAATGTCTTGATGACTAAAAATGTCGAATGAATTTATTGACCCTTGTCCTTGATATGAATGCTATTTGTTGCCTTATAATCGATACATAGTGAGAACGATGATGATGTTTTCATTTTATATTGTTTATTGATGAACATTCAATCTTCTGCATTAAAAAAAGTAAGGTTGACTTTTTTGTAAGATTTTGAATCTGTTGATGACTAAAAATGTCAAATGAATCTATTGACCTTTGTCCCTGATGTGAATACTATTTGTTGCCTTAAAACAGATACATATTGAGAACAATGATGGACTTATGATTTTATATTGATTACTGAAGAACCTTAAATCTTCTGCATTGAAAAAAAATGTGAACCTGAAATTTTTGTAAGGAATTGAATGTCTTGATGACTAACAATGTCGAAAGAATCTATTGACCATAGTCGCTGAATGTTAAACTGAAAGATATTTGTTGCCTTATAATCGATACATATTGAGAAAAACGATGGTCTTTTATTTTTATAATGTTTATTGATGAACATTCAATCTTCTGCATTAGAAAAAAGTGAACTTGAACTTTTTTTAAGATTTTGAATGTCTTGATAACTAAACATGTCGAATGAATCTATTGACCCTTGTCCCTGATGTGAATGCTATTTGTTGCCTTAAAATGGATACATGTTGAGAACGATGATGGACTTTTGATTCTATATTCATTATTGAATAACCTTCAATCATCTGCCTTGAAAAAAAATGTGAACCCGAAATGTTTGTAAGGAATTGAATGTCTTGATGACTAACAATGTATGAATCTATTGGCCCTAGTCGCTGAATGTGAAACTGAAAGCTATTTGTTGTCTTATAATCAATACATATTGAGAACAATGATGGTCTTTTAATTTTATATTGTTTATTGATGAACATTCAATCTTCTGCATTAAAAAAAAAGTGAACTTGACTTTTTTGTAAGATTTTGAATGTCTTGATGACTAACAATGTCGAATGAATCTATTGACCCTAGTCGCTGATTGTGAAACTAAAAGCTATTTGTTGCCTTATAATCGATACATATTGAGAACAATGATGGTCTTTTAACTTTATATTGTTTATTGAATAACCTTCAATCATCTGCATTGTAAAAAAAGTGAACTTGAACTTTTTGTAAAAGATTGAATGTCTTGATGACTAAAAATGTCGAATGAATTTATTGACCCTTGTCCTTGATGTGAATGCTATTTGTTGCCTTATAATCGATACATAGTGAGAACGATGATGATGTTTTCATTTTATATTGTTTATTGATGAACATTCAATCTTCTGCATTAAAAAAAGTAAGGTTGACTTTTTTGTAAGATTTTGAATCTGTTGATGACTAAAAATGTCAAATGAATCTATTGACCTTTGTCCCTGATGTGAATACTATTTGTTGCCTTAAAACAGATACATATTGAGAACAATGATGGACTTATGATTTTATATTGATTACTGAAGAACCTTAAATCTTCTGCATTGAAAAAAAATGTGAACCTGAAATTTTTGTAAGGAATTGAATGTCTTGATGACTAACAATGTCGAAAGAATCTATTGACCATAGTCGCTGAATGTTAAACTGAAAGCTATTTGTTGCCTTATAATCGATACATATTGAGAAAAACGATGGTCTTTTAATTTTATAATGTTTATTGATGAACATTCAATCTTCTGCATTAGAAAAAAGTGAACTTGAACTTTTTTTAAGATTTTGAATGTCTTGATAACTAAAAATGTCGAATGAATCTATTGACCCTTGTCCCTGATGTGAATGCTATTTGTTGCCTTATAACGGATACATATTGAGAACGATGATGAACTTATGATTTTATATTGATTACTGAAGAACCTTCAATCTTCTGCATTGAAAAAAAATGTGAACCCGAAATGTTTGTAAGGAATTGGATGTCTTGATGACTAACAATGTCGAATGAATCTATTGGCCATAGTCGCTGAATGTGATACTGAAAGCTATTTGTTGCCTTATAATCGATACATATTGAGAACAATGATGGTCTTTTAATTTTATATTGTTTATTGATGAACAACATTCAATCTTCTGCATTAAAAAAAAAGTGAACTTGACTTTTTTGTAAGATTTTGAATGTCTTGATGACTAAAAATGTCGAATGAATCTATTGACCCTTGTCACTGATGTGAATGCTATTTGTTGCCTTAAAATGGATACATGTTGAGAACGATGATGGACTTTTGATTCTATATTCATTATTGAATAATCTTCAATCATCTACATTGTAAAAAAAGTGAACTTGAACTTTTTGTAAAAGATTGAATGTCTTGATGACTAAAAATGTCGAATGAATCTATTGACTCTTGTCCTTGATGTGAATGCTATTTGTTGCCTTATAATTGATACATATTGAGAACGATGATGGACTTATGATTTTATATTGATTAGTGAAGAACCTTCTTCAATCTGAAAAAAAAATGTGAACCCGAAATTTTTTTAAGGAATTGAATGTCTTGATGACTAACAATGTCGAATGAATCTATTGACCCTAGTCGCTGATTGTGAAACTAAAAGCTATTTGTTGCCTTATAATCGATACATATTGAGAACAATGATGGTCTTTTAACTTTATATTGTTTATTGAATAACCTTCAATCATCTGCATTGTAAAAAAAGTGAACTTGAACTTTTTGTAAAAGATTGAATGTCTTGATGACTAAAAATGTCGAATGAATTTATTGACCCTTGTCCTTGATGTGAATGCTATTTGTTGCCTTATAATCGATACATAGTGAGAACGATGATGATGTTTTCATTTTATATTGTTTATTGATGAACATTCAATCTTATGCATTAAAAAAAGTAAGGTTGACTTTTTTGTAAGATTTTGAATCTGTTGATGACTAAAAATGTCAAATGAATCTATTGACCCTTGTCCCTGATGTGAATACTATTTGTTGCCTTAAAACAGATACATATTAAGAACAATGATGGACTTATGATTTTATATTGATTACTGAAGAACCTTAAATCTTCTGCATTGAAAAAAAATGTGAACCTGAAATTTTTGTAAGGAATTGAATGTCTTGATGACTAACAATGTCGAAAGAATCTATTGACCATAGTCGCTGAATGTTAAACTGAAAGCTATTTGTTGCCTTATAATCGATACATATTGAGAAATAACGATGGTCTTTTAATTTTATAATGTTTATTGATGAACATTCAATCTTCTGCATTAGAAAAAAGTGAACTTGAACTTTTTTTAAGATTTTGAATGTCTTGATAACTAAACATGTCGAATGAATCTATTGACCCTTGTCCCTGATGTGAATACTATTTGTTGCCTTAAAACAGATACATATTGAGAACAATGATGAACTTATGATTTTATATTGATTACTGAAGAACCTTAAATCTTCTGCATTGAAAAAAAATGTGAACCTGAAATTTTTGTAAGGAATTGAATGTCTTGATGACTAACAATGTCGAATGAATCTATTGACCATAGTCGCAGAATGTTAAACTGAAAGCTATTTGTTGCCTTATAATCGATACATATTGAGAAAAATGATGGTCTTTTAATTTTATAATGTTTATTGATGAACATTCAATCTTCTGCATTAAAAAAAAGTGAACTTGAACTTTTTGTAAGATTTTGAATGTCTTGATAACTAAAAATGTCGAATGAATCTGTTGACCCTTGTCCTTGATGTGAATGCTATTTGTTGCCTTATAACGGATACATATTGAGAACGATGATGAACTTTTGATTTTATATTGATTACTGAAGAACTTTCAATCTTCTGCCTTGAAAAAAAATGTGAACCCGAAATGTTTGTAAGGAATTGAATGTCTTGATGACTAACAATGTATGAATCTATTGGCCCTAGTCGCTGAATGTGAAACTGAAAGCTATTTGTTGTCTTATAATCAATACATATTGAGAACAATGATGGTCTTTTAATTTTATATTGTTTATTGATGAACATTCAATCTTCTGCATTAAAAAAAAAGTGAACTTGACTTTTTTGTAAGATTTTGAATGTCTTGATGACTAAAAATGTCGAATGAATCTATTGACCCTTGTCCCTGATGTGAATGCTATTTGTTGCCTTAAAATGGATACATGTTGAGAACGATGATGGACTTTTGATTCTATATTCATTATTGAATAACCTTCAATCATCTGCATTGTAAAAAAAGTGAACTTGAACTTTTTGTAAAAGATTGAATGTCTTGATGACTAAAAATGTCGAATGAATTTATTGACCCTTGTCCTTGATGTGAATGCTTTTTGTTGCCTTATAATCGATACATAGTGAGAACGATGATGATGTTTTCATTTTATATTGTTTATTGATGAACATTCAATCTTCTGCATTAAAAAAAGTAAGGTTGACTTTTTTGTAAGATTTTGAATCTGTTGATGACTAAAAATGTCAAATGAATCTATTGACCTTTGTCCCTGATGTGAATACTATTTGTTGCCTTAAAACAGATACATATTGAGAACAATGATGGACTTATGATTTTATATTGATTACTGAAGAACCTTAAATCTTCTGCATTGAAAAAAAATGTGAACCTGAAATTTTTGTAAGGAATTGAATGTCTTGATGACTAACAATGTCGAAAGAATCTATTGACCATAGTCGCTGAATGTTAAACTGAAAGCTATTTGTTGCCTTATAATCGATACATATTGAGAAAAACGATGGTCTTTTAATTTTATAATGTTTATTGATGAACATTCAATCTTCTGCATTAGAAAAAAGTGAACTTGAACTTTTTTTAAGATTTTGAATGTCTTGATAACTAAAAATGTCGAATGAATCTATTGACCCTTGTCCCTGATGTGAATGCTATTTGTTGCCTTATAACGGATACATATTGAGAACGATGATGAACTTATGATTTTATATTGATTACTGAAGAACCTTCAATCTTCTGCATTGAAAAAAAATGTGAACCCGAAATGTTTGTAAGGAATTGAATGTCTTGATGACTAACAATGTCGAATGAATCTATTGGCCATAGTCGCTGAATGTGATACTGAAAGCTATTTGTTGCCTTATAATCGATACATATTGAGAACAATGATGGTCTTTTAATTTTATATTGTTTATTGATGAACAACATTCAATCTTCTGCATTAAAAAAAAAGTGAACTTGACTTTTTTGTAAGATTTTGAATGTCTTGATGACTAAAAATGTCGAATGAATCTATTGACCCTTGTCACTGATGTGAATGCTATTTGTTGCCTTAAAATGGATACATGTTGAGAACGATGATGGACTTTTGATTCTATATTCATTATTGAATAATCTTCAATCATCTACATTGTAAAAAAAGTGAACTTGAACTTTTTGTAAAAGATTGAATGTCTTGATGACTAAAAATGTCGAATGAATCTATTGACTCTTGTCCTTGATGTGAATGCTATTTGTTGCCTTATAATTGATACATATTGAGAACGATGATGGACTTATGATTTTATATTGATTAGTGAAGAACCTTCTTCAATCTGAAAAAAAAATGTGAACCCGAAATTTTTTTAAGGAATTGAATGTCTTGATGACTAACAATGTCGAATGAATCTATTGACCCTAGTCGCTGATTGTGAAACTAAAAGCTATTTGTTGCCTTATAATCGATACATATTGAGAACAATGATGGTCTTTTAACTTTATATTGTTTATTGAATAACCTTCAATCATCTGCATTGTAAAAAAAGTGAACTTGAACTTTTTGTAAAAGATTGAATGTCTTGATGACTAAAAATGTCGAATGAATTTATTGACCCTTGTCCTTGATGTGAATGCTATTTGTTGCCTTATAATCGATACATAGTGAGAACGATGATGATGTTTTCATTTTATATTGTTTATTGATGAACATTCAATCTTCTGCATTAAAAAAAGTAAGGTTGACTTTTTTGTAAGATTTTGAATCTGTTGATGACTAAAAATGTCAAATGAATCTATTGACCTTTGTCCCTGATGTGAATACTATTTGTTGCCTTAAAACAGATACATATTGAGAACAATGATGGACTTATGATTTTATATTGATTACTGAAGAACCTTAAATCTTCTGCATTGAAAAAAAATGTGAACCTGAAATTTTTGTAAGGAATTGAATGTCTTGATGACTAACAATGTCGAAAGAATCTATTGACCATAGTCGCTGAATGTTAAACTGAAAGCTATTTGTTGCCTTATAATCGATACATATTGAGAAAAACGATGGTCTTTTAATTTTATAATGTTTATTGATGAACATTCAATCTTCTGCATTAGAAAAAAGTGAACTTGAACTTTTTTTAAGATTTTGAATGTCTTGATAACTAAAAATGTCGAATGAATCTATTGACCCTTGTCCCTGATGTGAATGCTATTTGTTGCCTTATAACGGATACATATTGAGAACGATGATGAACTTATGATTTTATATTGATTACTGAAGAACCTTCAATCTTCTGCATTGAAAAAAAATGTGAACCCGAAATGTTTGTAAGGAATTGAATGTCTTGATGACTAACAATGTCGAATGAATCTATTGGCCATAGTCGCTGAATGTGATACTGAAAGCTATTTGTTGCCTTATAATCGATACATATTGAGAACAATGATGGTCTTTTAATTTTATATTGTTTATTGATGAACAACATTCAATCTTCTGCATTAAAAAAAAAGTGAACTTGACTTTTTTGTAAGATTTTGAATGTCTTGATGACTAAAAATGTCGAATGAATCTATTGACCCTTGTCACTGATGTGAATGCTATTTGTTGCCTTAAAATGGATACATGTTGAGAACGATGATGGACTTTTGATTCTATATTCATTATTGAATAATCTTCAATCATCTACATTGTAAAAAAAGTGAACTTGAACTTTTTGTAAAAGATTGAATGTCTTGATGACTAAAAATGTCGAATGAATCTATTGACTCTTGTCCTTGATGTGAATGCTATTTGTTGCCTTATAATTGATACATATTGAGAACGATGATGGACTTATGATTTTATATTGATTAGTGAAGAACCTTCTTCAATCTGAAAAAAAAATGTGAACCCGAAATTTTTTTAAGGAATTGAATGTCTTGATGACTAACAATGTCGAATGAATCTATTGACCCTAGTCGCTGATTGTGAAACTAAAAGCTATTTGTTGCCTTATAATCGATACATATTGAGAACAATGATGGTCTTTTAACTTTATATTGTTTATTGAATAACCTTCAATCATCTGCATTGTAAAAAAAGTGAACTTGAACTTTTTGTAAAAGATTGAATGTCTTGATGACTAAAAATGTCGAATGAATTTATTGACCCTTGTCCTTGATGTGAATGTTATTTGTTGCCTTATAATCGATACATAGTGAGAACGATGATGATGTTTTCATTTTATATTGTTTATTGATGAACATTCAATCTTCTGCATTAAAAAAAGTAAGGTTGACTTTTTTGTAAGATTTTGAATCTGTTGATGACTAAAAATGTCAAATGAATCTATTGACCTTTGTCCCTGATGTGAATACTATTTGTTGCCTTAAAACAGATACATATTGAGAACAATGATGGACTTATGATTTTATATTGATTACTGAAGAACCTTAAATCTTCTGCATTGAAAAAAAATGTGAACCTGAAATTTTTGTAAGGAATTGAATGTCTTGATGACTAACAATGTCGAAAGAATCTATTGACCATAGTCGCTGAATGTTAAACTGAAAGCTATTTGTTGCCTTATAATCGATACATATTGAGAAAAACGATGGTCTTTTAATTTTATAATGTTTATTGATGAACATTCAATCTTCTGCATTAGAAAAAAGTGAACTTGAACTTTTTTTAAGATTTTGAATGTCTTGATAACTAAAAATGTCGAATGAATCTATTGACCCTTGTCCCTGATGTGAATGCTATTTGTTGCCTTATAACGGATACATATTGAGAACGATGATGAACTTATGATTTTATATTGATTACTGAAGAACCTTCAATCTTCTGCATTGAAAAAAAATGTGAACCCGAAATGTTTGTAAGGAATTGAATGTCTTGATGACTAACAATGTCGAATGAATCTATTGGCCATAGTCGCTGAATGTGATACTGAAAGCTATTTGTTGCCTTATAATCGATACATATTGAGAACAATGATGGTCTTTTAATTTTATATTGTTTATTGATGAACAACATTCAATCTTCTGCATTAAAAAAAAAGTGAACTTGACTTTTTTGTAAGATTTTGAATGTCTTGATGACTAAAAATGTCGAATGAATCTATTGACCCTTGTCACTGATGTGAATGCTATTTGTTGCCTTAAAATGGATACATGTTGAGAACGATGATGGACTTTTGATTCTATATTCATTATTGAATAATCTTCAATCATCTACATTGTAAAAAAAGTGAACTTGAACTTTTTGTAAAAGATTGAATGTCTTGATGACTAAAAATGTCGAATGAATCTATTGACTCTTGTCCTTGATGTGAATGCTATTTGTTGCCTTATAATTGATACATATTGAGAACGATGATGGACTTATGATTTTATATTGATTAGTGAAGAACCTTCTTCAATCTGAAAAAAAAATGTGAATCCGAAATTTTTTTAAGGAATTGAATGTCTTGATGACTAACAATGTCGAATGAATCTATTGACCATAGTCGCTGAATGTTAAACTGAAAGCTATTTGTTGCCTTATAATCGATACATATTGAGAAAAACGATGGTCTTTTAATTTTATAATGTTTATTGATGAACATTCAATCTTCTGCATTAGAAAAAAGTGAACTTGAACTTTTTTTAAGATTTTGAATGTCTTGATAACTAAAAATGTCGAATGAATCTATTGACCCTTGTCCCTGATGTGAATGCTATTTGTTGCCTTATAACGGATACATATTGAGAACGATGATGAACTTATGATTTTATATTGATTACTGAAGAACCTTCAATCTTCTGCATTGAAAAAAAATGTGAACCCGAAATGTTTGTAAGGAATTGAATGTCTTGATGACTAACAATGTCGAATGAATCTATTGGCCATAGTCGCTGAATGTGATACTGAAAGCTATTTGTTGCCTTATAATCGATACATATTGAGAACAATGATGGTCTTTTAATTTTATATTGTTTATTGATGAACAACATTCAATCTTCTGCATTAAAAAAAAAGTGAACTTGACTTTTTTGTAAGATTTTGAATGTCTTGATGACTAAAAATGTCGAATGAATCTATTGACCCTTGTCACTGATGTGAATGCTATTTGTTGCCTTAAAATGGATACATGTTGAGAACGATGATGGACTTTTGATTCTATATTCATTATTGAATAATCTTCAATCATCTACATTGTAAAAAAAGTGAACTTGAACTTTTTGTAAAAGATTGAATGTCTTGATGACTAAAAATGTCGAATGAATCTATTGACTCTTGTCCTTGATGTGAATGCTATTTGTTGCCTTATAATTGATACATATTGAGAACGATGATGGACTTATGATTTTATATTGATTAGTGAAGAACCTTCTTCAATCTGAAAAAAAAATGTGAATCCGAAATTTTTTTAAGGAATTGAATGTCTTGATGACTAACAATGTCGAATGAATCTATTGACCATAGTCGCTGAATGTTAAACTAAAAGCTATTTGTTGCCTTATAATCGATACATATTGAGAAAAACGATGGTCTTTTAATTTTATAATGTTTATTGATGAACATTCAATCTTCTGCATTAGAAAAAAGTGAACTTGAACTTTTTTTAAGATTTTGAATGTCTTGATAACTAAAAATGTCGAATGAATCTATTGACCCTTGTCCCTGATGTGAATGCTATTTGTTGCCTTATAACGGATACATATTGAGAACGATGATGAACTTATGATTTTATATTGATTACTGAAGAACCTTCAATCTTCTGCATTGAAAAAAAATGTGAACCCGAAATGTTTGTAAGGAATTGAATGTCTTGATGACTAACAATGTCGAATGAATCTATTGGCCATAGTCGCTGAATGTGATACTGAAAGCTATTTGTTGCCTTATAATCGATACATATTGAGAACAATGATGGTCTTTTAATTTTATATTGTTTATTGATGAACAACATTCAATCTTCTGCATTAAAAAAAAAGTGAACTTGACTTTTTTGTAAGATTTTGAATGTCTTGATGACTAAAAATGTCGAATGAATCTATTGACCCTTGTCACTGATGTGAATGCTATTTGTTGCCTTAAAATGGATACATGTTGAGAACGATGATGGACTTTTGATTCTATATTCATTATTGAATAATCTTCAATCATCTACATTGTAAAAAAAGTGAACTTGAACTTTTTGTAAAAGATTGAATGTCTTGATGACTAAAAATGTCGAATGAATCTATTGACTCTTGTCCTTGATGTGAATGCTATTTGTTGCCTTATAATTGATACATATTGAGAACGATGATGGACTTATGATTTTATATTGATTAGTGAAGAACCTTCTTCAATCTGAAAAAAAAAATGTGAATCCGAAATTTTTTTAAGGAATTGAATGTCTTGATGACTAACAATGTCGAATGAATCTATTGACCCTAGTCGCTGATTGTGAAACTAAAAGCTATTTGTTGCCTTATAATCGATACATATTGAGAACAATGATGGTCTTTAGACTTTATATTGTATATTGAATAACCTTCAATCATCTGCATTGTAAAAAAAGTGAACTTGAACTTTTTGTAAAAGATTGAATGTCTTGATGACTAAAAATGTCGAATGAATTTATTGACCCTTGTCCTTGATATGAATGCTATTTGTTGCCTTATAATCGATACATAGTGAGAACGATGATGATGTTTTCATTTTATATTGTTTATTGATGAACATTCAATCTTCTGCATTAAAAAAAGTAAGGTTGACTTTTTTGTAAGATTTTGAATCTGTTGATGACTAAAAATGTCAAATGAATCTATTGACCTTTGTCCCTGATGTGAATACTATTTGTTGCCTTAAAACAGATACATATTGAGAACAATGATGGACTTATGATTTTATATTGATTACTGAAGAACCTTAAATCTTCTGCATTGAAAAAAAATGTGAACCTGAAATTTTTGTAAGGAATTGAATGTCTTGATGACTAACAATGTCGAAAGAATCTATTGACCATAGTCGCTGAATGTTAAACCCGAAAGATATTTGTTGCCTTATAATCGATACATATTGAGAAAAACGATGGTCTTTTATTTTTATAATGTTTATTGATGAACATTCAATCTTCTGCATTAGAAAAAAGTGAACTTGAACTTTTTTTAAGATTTTGAATGTCTTGATAACTAAACATGTCGAATGAATCTATTGACCCTTGTCCCTGATGTGAATGCTATTTGTTGCCTTAAAATGGATACATGTTGAGAACGATGATGGACTTTTGATTCTATATTCATTATTGAATAACCTTCAATCATCTGCCTTGAAAAAAAATGTGAACCCGAAATGTTTGTAAGGAATTGAATGTCTTGATGACTAACAATGTATGAATCTATTGGCCCTAGTCGCTGAATGTGAAACTGAAAGCTATTTGTTGTCTTATAATCAATACATATTGAGAACAATGATGGTCTTTTAATTTTATATTGTTTATTGATGAACATTCAATCTTCTGCATTAAAAAAAAAGTGAACTTGACTTTTTTGTAAGATTTTGAATGTCTTGATGACTAACAATGTCGAATGAATCTATTGACCCTAGTCGCTGATTGTGAAACTAAAAGCTATTTGTTGCCTTATAATCGATACATATTGAGAACAATGATGGTCGTTTAACTTTATATTGTTTATTGAATAACCTTCAATCATCTGCATTGTAAAAAAAGTGAACTTGAACTTTTTGTAAAAGATTGAATGTCTTGATGACTAAAAATGTCGAATGAATTTATTGACCCTTGTCCTTGATGTGAATGCTATTTGTTGCCTTATAATCGATACATAGTGAGAACGATGATGATGTTTTCATTTTATATTGTTTATTGATGAACATTCAATCTTCTGCATTAAAAAAAGTAAGGTTGACTTTTTTGTAAGATTTTGAATCTGTTGATGACTAAAAATGTCAAATGAATCTATTGACCTTTGTCCCTGATGTGAATACTATTTGTTGCCTTAAAACAGATACATATTGAGAACAATGATGGACTTATGATTTTATATTGATTACTGAAGAACCTTAAATCTTCTGCATTGAAAAAAAATGTGAACCTGAAATTTTTGTAAGGAATTGAATGTCTTGATGACTAACAATGTCGAAAGAATCTATTGACCATAGTCGCTGAATGTTAAACTGAAAGCTATTTGTTGCCTTATAATCGATACATATTGAGAAAAACGATGGTCTTTTAATTTTATAATGTTTATTGATGAACATTCAATCTTCTGCATTAGAAAAAAGTGAACTTGAACTTTTTTTAAGATTTTGAATGTCTTGATAACTAAAAATGTCGAATGAATCTATTGACCCTTGTCCCTGATGTGAATGCTATTTGTTGCCTTATAACGGATACATATTGAGAACGATGATGAACTTATGATTTTATATTGATTACTGAAGAACCTTCAATCTTCTGCATTGAAAAAAAATGTGAACCCGAAATGTTTGTAAGGAATTGAATGTCTTGATGACTAACAATGTCGAATGAATCTATTGGCCATAGTCGCTGAATGTGATACTGAAAGCTATTTGTTGCCTTATAATCGATACATATTGAGAACAATGATGGTCTTTTAATTTTATATTGTTTATTGATGAACAACATTCAATCTTCTGCATTAAAAAAAAAGTGAACTTGACTTTTTTGTAAGATTTTGAATGTCTTGATGACTAAAAATGTCGAATGAATCTATTGACCCTTGTCACTGATGTGAATGCTATTTGTTGCCTTAAAATGGATACATGTTGAGAACGATGATGGACTTTTGATTCTATATTCATTATTGAATAATCTTCAATCATCTACATTGTAAAAAAAGTGAACTTGAACTTTTTGTAAAAGATTGAATGTCTTGATGACTAAAAATGTCGAATGAATCTATTGACTCTTGTCCTTGATGTGAATGCTATTTGTTGCCTTATAATTGATACATATTGAGAACGATGATGGACTTATGATTTTATATTGATTAGTGAAGAACCTTCTTCAATCTGAAAAAAAAATGTGAACCCGAAATTTTTTTAAGGAATTGAATGTCTTGATGACTAACAATGTCGAATGAATCTATTGACCCTAGTCGCTGATTGTGAAACTAAAAGCTATTTGTTGCCTTATAATCGATACATATTGAGAACAATGATGGTCTTTTAACTTTATATTGTTTATTGAATAACCTTCAATCATCTGCATTGTAAAAAAAGTGAACTTGAACTTTTTGTAAAAGATTGAATGTCTTGATGACTAAAAATGTCGAATGAATTTATTGACCCTTGTCCTTGATGTGAATGCTATTTGTTGCCTTATAATCGATACATAGTGAGAACGATGATGATGTTTTCATTTTATATTGTTTATTGATGAACATTCAATCTTATGCATTAAAAAAAGTAAGGTTGACTTTTTTGTAAGATTTTGAATCTGTTGATGACTAAAAATGTCAAATGAATCTATTGACCCTTGTCCCTGATGTGAATACTATTTGTTGCCTTAAAACAGATACATATTAAGAACAATGATGGACTTATGATTTTATATTGATTACTGAAGAACCTTAAATCTTCTGCATTGAAAAAAAATGTGAACCTGAAATTTTTGTAAGGAATTGAATGTCTTGATGACTAACAATGTCGAAAGAATCTATTGACCATAGTCGCTGAATGTTAAACTGAAAGCTATTTGTTGCCTTATAATCGATACATATTGAGAAAAACGATGGTCTTTTAATTTTATAATGTTTATTGATGAACATTCAATCTTCTGCATTAGAAAAAAGTGAACTTGAACTTTTTTTAAGATTTTGAATGTCTTGATAACTAAAAATGTCGAATGAATCTATTGACCCTTGTCCCTGATGTGAATGCTATTTGTTGCCTTATAACGGATACATATTGAGAACGATGATGAACTTATGATTTTATATTGATTACTGAAGAACCTTCAATCTTCTGCATTGAAAAAAAATGTGAACCCGAAATGTTTGTAAGGAATTGAATGTCTTGATGACTAACAATGTCGAATGAATCTATTGGCCATAGTCGCTGAATGTGATACTGAAAGCTATTTGTTGCCTTATAATCGATACATATTGAGAACAATGATGGTCTTTTAATTTTATATTGTTTATTGATGAACAACATTCAATCTTCTGCATTAAAAAAAAAGTGAACTTGACTTTTTTGTAAGATTTTGAATGTCTTGATGACTAAAAATGTCGAATGAATCTATTGACCCTTGTCACTGATGTGAATGCTATTTGTTGCCTTAAAATGGATACATGTTGAGAACGATGATGGACTTTTGATTCTATATTCATTATTGAATAATCTTCAATCATCTACATTGTAAAAAAAGTGAACTTGAACTTTTTGTAAAAGATTGAATGTCTTGATGACTAAAAATGTCGAATGAATCTATTGACTCTTGTCCTTGATGTGAATGCTATTTGTTGCCTTATAATTGATACATATTGAGAACGATGATGGACTTATGATTTTATATTGATTAGTGAAGAACCTTCTTCAATCTGAAAAAAAAATGTGAACCCGAAATTTTTTTAAGGAATTGAATGTCTTGATGACTAACAATGTCGAATGAATCTATTGACCCTAGTCGCTGATTGTGAAACTAAAAGCTATTTGTTGCCTTATAATCGATACATATTGAGAACAATGATGGTCTTTTAACTTTATATTGTTTATTGAATAACCTTCAATCATCTGCATTGTAAAAAAAGTGAACTTGAACTTTTTGTAAAAGATTGAATGTCTTGATGACTAAAAATGTCGAATGAATTTATTGACCCTTGTCCTTGATGTGAATGCTATTTGTTGCCTTATAATCGATACATAGTGAGAACGATGATGATGTTTTCATTTTATATTGTTTATTGATGAACATTCAATCTTATGCATTAAAAAAAGTAAGGTTGACTTTTTTGTAAGATTTTGAATCTGTTGATGACTAAAAATGTCAAATGAATCTATTGACCCTTGTCCCTGATGTGAATACTATTTGTTGCCTTAAAACAGATACATATTAAGAACAATGATGGACTTATGATTTTATATTGATTACTGAAGAACCTTAAATCTTCTGCATTGAAAAAAAATGTGAACCTGAAATTTTTGTAAGGAATTGAATGTCTTGATGACTAACAATGTCGAAAGAATCTATTGACCATAGTCGCTGAATGTTAAACTGAAAGCTATTTGTTGCCTTATAATCGATACATATTGAGAAATAACGATGGTCTTTTAATTTTATAATGTTTATTGATGAACATTCAATCTTCTGCATTAGAAAAAAGTGAACTTGAACTTTTTTTAAGATTTTGAATGTCTTGATAACTAAACATGTCGAATGAATCTATTGACCCTTGTCCCTGATGTGAATACTATTTGTTGCCTTAAAACAGATACATATTGAGAACAATGATGAACTTATGATTTTATAGTGAGAACGATGATGATGTTTTCATTTTATATTGTTTATTGATGAACATTCAATCTTCTGCATTAAAAAAAGTAAGGTTGACTTTTTTGTAAGATTTTGAATCTGTTGATGACTAAAAATGTCAAATGAATCTATTGACCTTTGTCCCTGATGTGAATACTATTTGTTGCCTTAAAACAGATACATATTGAGAACAATGATGGACTTATGATTTTATATTGATTACTGAAGAACCTTAAATCTTCTGCATTGAAAAAAAATGTGAACCTGAAATTTTTGTAAGGAATTGAATGTCTTGATGACTAACAATGTCGAAAGAATCTATTGACCATAGTCGCTGAATGTTAAACTGAAAGATATTTGTTGCCTTATAATCGATACATATTGAGAAAAACGATGGTCTTTTATTTTTATAATGTTTATTGATGAACATTCAATCTTCTGCATTAGAAAAAAGTGAACTTGAACTTTTTTTAAGATTTTGAATGTCTTGATAACTAAACATGTCGAATGAATCTATTGACCCTTGTCCCTGATATGAATGCTATTTGTTGCCTTAAAATGGATACATGTTGAGAACGATGATGGACTTTTGATTCTATATTCATTATTGAATAACCTTCAATCATCTGCCTTGAAAAAAAATGTGAACCCGAAATGTTTGTAAGGAATTGAATGTCTTGATGACTAACAATGTATGAATCTATTGGCCCTAGTCGCTGAATGTGAAACTGAAAGCTATTTGTTGTCTTATAATCAATACATATTGAGAACAATGATGGTCTTTTAATTTTATATTGTTTATTGATGAACATTCAATCTTCTGCATTAAAAAAAAAGTGAACTTGACTTTTTTGTAAGATTTTGAATGTCTTGATGACTAACAATGTCGAATGAATCTATTGACCCTAGTCGCTGATTGTGAAACTAAAAGCTATTTGTTGCCTTATAATCGATACATATTGAGAACAATGATGGTCTTTTAACTTTATATTGTTTATTGAATAACCTTCAATCATCTGCATTGTAAAAAAAGTGAACTTGAACTTTTTGTAAAAGATTGAATGTCTTGATGACTAAAAATGTCGAATGAATTTATTGACCCTTGTCCTTGATGTGAATGCTATTTGTTGCCTTATAATCGATACATAGTGAGAACGATGATGATGTTTTCATTTTATATTGTTTATTGATGAACATTCAATCTTCTGCATTAAAAAAAGTAAGGTTGACTTTTTTGTAAGATTTTGAATCTGTTGATGACTAAAAATGTCAAATGAATCTATTGACCTTTGTCCCTGATGTGAATACTATTTGTTGCCTTAAAACAGATACATATTGAGAACAATGATGGACTTATGATTTTATATTGATTACTGAAGAACCTTAAATCTTCTGCATTGAAAAAAAATGTGAACCTGAAATTTTTGTAAGGAATTGAATGTCTTGATGACTAACAATGTCGAAAGAATCTATTGACCATAGTCGCTGAATGTTAAACTGAAAGCTATTTGTTGCCTTATAATCGATACATATTGAGAAAAACGATGGTCTTTTAATTTTATAATGTTTATTGATGAACATTCAATCTTCTGCATTAGAAAAAAGTGAACTTGAACTTTTTTTAAGATTTTGAATGTCTTGATAACTAAAAATGTCGAATGAATCTATTGACCCTTGTCCCTGATGTGAATGCTATTTGTTGCCTTATAACGGATACATATTGAGAACGATGATGAACTTATGATTTTATATTGATTACTGAAGAACCTTCAATCTTCTGCATTGAAAAAAAATGTGAACCCGAAATGTTTGTAAGGAATTGAATGTCTTGATGACTAACAATGTCGAATGAATCTATTGGCCATAGTCGCTGAATGTGATACTGAAAGCTATTTGTTGCCTTATAATCGATACATATTGAGAACAATGATGGTCTTTTAATTTTATATTGTTTATTGATGAACAACATTCAATCTTCTGCATTAAAAAAAAAGTGAACTTGACTTTTTTGTAAGATTTTGAATGTCTTGATGACTAAAAATGTCGAATGAATCTATTGACCCTTGTCACTGATGTGAATGCTATTTGTTGCCTTAAAATGGATACATGTTGAGAACGATGATGGACTTTTGATTCTATATTCATTATTGAATAATCTTCAATCATCTACATTGTAAAAAAAGTGAACTTGAACTTTTTGTAAAAGATTGAATGTCTTGATGACTAAAAATGTCGAATGAATCTATTGACTCTTGTCCTTGATGTGAATGCTATTTGTTGCCTTATAATTGATACATATTGAGAACGATGATGGACTTATGATTTTATATTGATTAGTGAAGAACCTTCTTCAATCTGAAAAAAAAATGTGAACCCGAAATTTTTTTAAGGAATTGAATGTCTTGATGACTAACAATGTCGAATGAATCTATTGACCCTAGTCGCTGATTGTGAAACTAAAAGCTATTTGTTGCCTTATAATCGATACATATTGAGAACAATGATGGTCTTTTAACTTTATATTGTTTATTGAATAACCTTCAATCATCTGCATTGTAAAAAAAGTGAACTTGAACTTTTTGTAAAAGATTGAATGTCTTGATGACTAAAAATGTCGAATGAATTTATTGACCCTTGTCCTTGATGTGAATGCTATTTGTTGCCTTATAATCGATACATAGTGAGAACGATGATGATGTTTTCATTTTATATTGTTTATTGATGAACATTCAATCTTATGCATTAAAAAAAGTAAGGTTGACTTTTTTGTAAGATTTTGAATCTGTTGATGACTAAAAATGTCAAATGAATCTATTGACCCTTGTCCCTGATGTGAATACTATTTGTTGCCTTAAAACAGATACATATTAAGAACAATGATGGACTTATGATTTTATATTGATTACTGAAGAACCTTAAATCTTCTGCATTGAAAAAAAATGTGAACCTGAAATTTTTGTAAGGAATTGAATGTCTTGATGACTAACAATGTCGAAAGAATCTATTGACCATAGTCGCTGAATGTTAAACTGAAAGCTATTTGTTGCCTTATAATCGATACATATTGAGAAATAACGATGGTCTTTTAATTTTATAATGTTTATTGATGAACATTCAATCTTCTGCATTAGAAAAAAGTGAACTTGAACTTTTTTTAAGATTTTGAATGTCTTGATAACTAAACATGTCGAATGAATCTATTGACCCTTGTCCCTGATGTGAATACTATTTGTTGCCTTAAAACAGATACATATTGAGAACAATGATGAACTTATGATTTTATAGTGAGAACGATGATGATGTTTTCATTTTATATTGTTTATTGATGAACATTCAATCTTCTGCATTAAAAAAAGTAAGGTTGACTTTTTTGTAAGATTTTGAATCTGTTGATGACTAAAAATGTCAAATGAATCTATTGACCTTTGTCCCTGATGTGAATACTATTTGTTGCCTTAAAACAGATACATATTGAGAACTATGATGGACTTATGATTTTATATTGATTACTGAAGAACCTTAAATCTTCTGCATTGAAAAAAAATGTGAACCTGAAATTTTTGTAAGGAATTGAATGTCTTGATGACTAACAATGTCGAAAGAATCTATTGACCATAGTCGCTGAATGTTAAACTGAAAGATATTTGTTGCCTTATAATCGATACATATTGAGAAAAACGATGGTCTTTTATTTTTATAATGTTTATTGATGAACATTCAATCTTCTGCATTAGAAAAAAGTGAACTTGAACTTTTTTTAAGATTTTGAATGTCTTGATAACTAAACATGTCGAATGAATCTATTGACCCTTGTCCCTGATATGAATGCTATTTGTTGCCTTAAAATGGATACATGTTGAGAACGATGATGGACTTTTGATTCTATATTCATTATTGAATAACCTTCAATCATCTGCCTTGAAAAAAAATGTGAACCCGAAATGTTTGTAAGGAATTGAATGTCTTGATGACTAACAATGTATGAATCTATTGGCCCTAGTCGCTGAATGTGAAACTGAAAGCTATTTGTTGTCTTATAATCAATACATATTGAGAACAATGATGGTCTTTTAATTTTATATTGTTTATTGATGAACATTCAATCTTCTGCATTAAAAAAAAAGTGAACTTGACTTTTTTGTAAGATTTTGAATGTCTTGATGACTAACAATGTCGAATGAATCTATTGACCCTAGTCGCTGATTGTGAAACTAAAAGCTATTTGTTGCCTTATAATCGATACATATTGAGAACAATGATGGTCTTTTAACTTTATATTGTTTATTGAATAACCTTCAATCATCTGCATTGTAAAAAAAGTGAACTTGAACTTTTTGTAAAAGATTGAATGTCTTGATGACTAAAAATGTCGAATGAATTTATTGACCCTTGTCCTTGATGTGAATGCTATTTGTTGCCTTATAATCGATACATAGTGAGAACGATGATGATGTTTTCATTTTATATTGTTTATTGATGAACATTCAATCTTCTGCATTAAAAAAAGTAAGGTTGACTTTTTTGTAAGATTTTGAATCTGTTGATGACTAAAAATGTCAAATGAATCTATTGACCTTTGTCCCTGATGTGAATACTATTTGTTGCCTTAAAACAGATACATATTGAGAACAATGATGGACTTATGATTTTATATTGATTACTGAAGAACCTTAAATCTTCTGCATTGAAAAAAAATGTGAACCTGAAATTTTTGTAAGGAATTGAATGTCTTGATGACTAACAATGTCGAAAGAATCTATTGACCATAGTCGCTGAATGTTAAACTGAAAGCTATTTGTTGCCTTATAATCGATACATATTGAGAAAAACGATGGTCTTTTAATTTTATAATGTTTATTGATGAACATTCAATCTTCTGCATTAGAAAAAAGTGAACTTGAACTTTTTTTAAGATTTTGAATGTCTTGATAACTAAAAATGTCGAATGAATCTATTGACCCTTGTCCCTGATGTGAATGCTATTTGTTGCCTTATAACGGATACATATTGAGAACGATGATGAACTTATGATTTTATATTGATTACTGAAGAACCTTCAATCTTCTGCATTGAAAAAAAATGTGAACCCGAAATGTTTGTAAGGAATTGAATGTCTTGATGACTAACAATGTCGAATGAATCTATTGGCCATAGTCGCTGAATGTGATACTGAAAGCTATTTGTTGCCTTATAATCGATACATATTGAGAACAATGATGGTCTTTTAATTTTATATTGTTTATTGATGAACAACATTCAATCTTCTGCATTAAAAAAAAAGTGAACTTGACTTTTTTGTAAGATTTTGAATGTCTTGATGACTAAAAATGTCGAATGAATCTATTGACCCTTGTCACTGATGTGAATGCTATTTGTTGCCTTAAAATGGATACATGTTGAGAACGATGATGGACTTTTGATTCTATATTCATTATTGAATAATCTTCAATCATCTACATTGTAAAAAAAGTGAACTTGAACTTTTTGTAAAAGATTGAATGTCTTGATGACTAAAAATGTCGAATGAATCTATTGACTCTTGTCCTTGATGTGAATGCTATTTGTTGCCTTATAATTGATACATATTGAGAACGATGATGGACTTATGATTTTATATTGATTAGTGAAGAACCTTCTTCAATCTGAAAAAAAAATGTGAACCCGAAATTTTTTTAAGGAATTGAATGTCTTGATGACTAACAATGTCGAATGAATCTATTGACCCTAGTCGCTGATTGTGAAACTAAAAGCTATTTGTTGCCTTATAAACGATACATATTGAGAACAATGATGGTCTTTTAACTTTATATTGTTTATTGAATAACCTTCAATCATCTGCATTGTAAAAAAAGTGAACTTGAACTTTTTGTAAAAGATTGAATGTCTTGATGACTAAAAATGTCGAATGAATTTATTGACCCTTGTCCTTGATGTGAATGCTATTTGTTGCCTTATAATCGATACATAGTGAGAACGATGATGATGTTTTCATTTTATATTGTTTATTGATGAACATTCAATCTTATGCATTAAAAAAAGTAAGGTTGACTTTTTTGTAAGATTTTGAATCTGTTGATGACTAAAAATGTCAAATGAATCTATTGACCCTTGTCCCTGATGTGAATACTATTTGTTGCCTTAAAACAGATACATATTAAGAACAATGATGGACTTATGATTTTATATTGATTACTGAAGAACCTTAAATCTTCTGCATTGAAAAAAAATGTGAACCTGAAATTTTTGTAAGGAATTGAATGTCTTGATGACTAACAATGTCGAAAGAATCTATTGACCATAGTCGCTGAATGTTAAACTGAAAGCTATTTGTTGCCTTATAATCGATACATATTGAGAAATAACGATGGTCTTTTAATTTTATAATGTTTATTGATGAACATTCAATCTTCTGCATTAGAAAAAAGTGAACTTGAACTTTTTTTAAGATTTTGAATGTCTTGATAACTAAACATGTCGAATGAATCTATTGACCCTTGTCCCTGATGTGAATACTATTTGTTGCCTTAAAACAGATACATATTGAGAACAATGATGAACTTATGATTTTATATTGATTACTGAAGAACCTTAAATCTTCTGCATTGAAAAAAAATGTGAACCTGAAATTTTTGTAAGGAATTGAATGTCTTGATGACTAACAATGTCGAATGAATCTATTGACCATAGTCGCAGAATGTTAAACTGAAAGCTATTTGTTGCCTTATAATCGATACATATTGAGAAAAATGATGGTCTTTTAATTTTATAATGTTTATTGATGAACATTCAATCTTCTGCATTAAAAAAAAGTGAACTTGAACTTTTTGTAAGATTTTGAATGTCTTGATAACTAAAAATGTCGAATGAATCTGTTGACCCTTGTCCTTGATGTGAATGCTATTTGTTGCCTTATAACGGATACATATTGAGAACGATGATGAACTTTTGATTTTATATTGATTACTGAAGAACTTTCAATCTTCTGCCTTGAAAAAAAATGTGAACCCGAAATGTTTGTAAGGAATTGAATGTCTTGATGACTAACAATGTATGAATCTATTGGCCCTAGTCGCTGAATGTGAAACTGAAAGCTATTTGTTGTCTTATAATCAATACATATTGAGAACAATGATGGTCTTTTAATTTTATATTGTTTATTGATGAACATTCAATCTTCTGCATTAAAAAAAAAGTGAACTTGACTTTTTTGTAAGATTTTGAATGTCTTGATGACTAAAAATGTCGAATGAATCTATTGACCCTTGTCCCTGATGTGAATGCTATTTGTTGCCTTAAAATGGATACATGTTGAGAACGATGATGGACTTTTGATTCTATATTCATTATTGAATAACCTTCAATCATCTGCATTGTAAAAAAAGTGAACTTGAACTTTTTGTAAAAGATTGAATGTCTTGATGACTAAAAATGTCGAATGAATTTATTGACCCTTGTCCTTGATGTGAATGCTTTTTGTTGCCTTATAATCGATACATAGTGAGAACGATGATGATGTTTTCATTTTATATTGTTTATTGATGAACATTCAATCTTCTGCATTAAAAAAAGTAAGGTTGACTTTTTTGTAAGATTTTGAATCTGTTGATGACTAAAAATGTCAAATGAATCTATTGACCTTTGTCCCTGATGTGAATACTATTTGTTGCCTTAAAACAGATACATATTGAGAACAATGATGGACTTATGATTTTATATTGATTACTGAAGAACCTTAAATCTTCTGCATTGAAAAAAAATGTGAACCTGAAATTTTTGTAAGGAATTGAATGTCTTGATGACTAACAATGTCGAAAGAATCTATTGACCATAGTCGCTGAATGTTAAACTGAAAGCTATTTGTTGCCTTATAATCGATACATATTGAGAAAAACGATGGTCTTTTAATTTTATAATGTTTATTGATGAACATTCAATCTTCTGCATTAGAAAAAAGTGAACTTGAACTTTTTTTAAGATTTTGAATGTCTTGATAACTAAAAATGTCGAATGAATCTATTGACCCTTGTCCCTGATGTGAATGCTATTTGTTGCCTTATAACGGATACATATTGAGAACGATGATGAACTTATGATTTTATATTGATTACTGAAGAACCTTCAATCTTCTGCATTGAAAAAAAATGTGAACCCGAAATGTTTGTAAGGAATTGAATGTCTTGATGACTAACAATGTCGAATGAATCTATTGGCCATAGTCGCTGAATGTGATACTGAAAGCTATTTGTTGCCTTATAATCGATACATATTGAGAACAATGATGGTCTTTTAATTTTATATTGTTTATTGATGAACAACATTCAATCTTCTGCATTAAAAAAAAAGTGAACTTGACTTTTTTGTAAGATTTTGAATGTCTTGATGACTAAAAATGTCGAATGAATCTATTGACCCTTGTCACTGATGTGAATGCTATTTGTTGCCTTAAAATGGATACATGTTGAGAACGATGATGGACTTTTGATTCTATATTCATTATTGAATAATCTTCAATCATCTACATTGTAAAAAAAGTGAACTTGAACTTTTTGTAAAAGATTGAATGTCTTGATGACTAAAAATGTCGAATGAATCTATTGACTCTTGTCCTTGATGTGAATGCTATTTGTTGCCTTATAATTGATACATATTGAGAACGATGATGGACTTATGATTTTATATTGATTAGTGAAGAACCTTCTTCAATCTGAAAAAAAAATGTGAACCCGAAATTTTTTTAAGGAATTGAATGTCTTGATGACTAACAATGTCGAATGAATCTATTGACCCTAGTCGCTGATTGTGAAACTAAAAGCTATTTGTTGCCTTATAATCGATACATATTGAGAACAATGATGGTCTTTTAACTTTATATTGTTTATTGAATAACCTTCAATCATCTGCATTGTAAAAAAAGTGAACTTGAACTTTTTGTAAAAGATTGAATGTCTTGATGACTAAAAATGTCGAATGAATTTATTGACCCTTGTCCTTGATGTGAATGCTATTTGTTGCCTTATAATCGATACATAGTGAGAACGATGATGATGTTTTCATTTTATATTGTTTATTGATGAACATTCAATCTTCTGCATTAAAAAAAGTAAGGTTGACTTTTTTGTAAGATTTTGAATCTGTTGATGACTAAAAATGTCAAATGAATCTATTGACCTTTGTCCCTGATGTGAATACTATTTGTTGCCTTAAAACAGATACATATTGAGAACAATGATGGACTTATGATTTTATATTGATTACTGAAGAACCTTAAATCTTCTGCATTGAAAAAAAATGTGAACCTGAAATTTTTGTAAGGAATTGAATGTCTTGATGACTAACAATGTCGAAAGAATCTATTGACCATAGTCGCTGAATGTTAAACTGAAAGCTATTTGTTGCCTTATAATCGATACATATTGAGAAAAACGATGGTCTTTTAATTTTATAATGTTTATTGATGAACATTCAATCTTCTGCATTAGAAAAAAGTGAACTTGAACTTTTTTTAAGATTTTGAATGTCTTGATAACTAAAAATGTCGAATGAATCTATTGACCCTTGTCCCTGATGTGAATGCTATTTGTTGCCTTATAACGGATACATATTGAGAACGATGATGAACTTATGATTTTATATTGATTACTGAAGAACCTTCAATCTTCTGCATTGAAAAAAAATGTGAACCCGAAATGTTTGTAAGGAATTGAATGTCTTGATGACTAACAATGTCGAATGAATCTATTGGCCATAGTCGCTGAATGTGATACTGAAAGCTATTTGTTGCCTTATAATCGATACATATTGAGAACAATGATGGTCTTTTAATTTTATATTGTTTATTGATGAACAACATTCAATCTTCTGCATTAAAAAAAAAGTGAACTTGACTTTTTTGTAAGATTTTGAATGTCTTGATGACTAAAAATGTCGAATGAATCTATTGACCCTTGTCACTGATGTGAATGCTATTTGTTGCCTTAAAATGGATACATGTTGAGAACGATGATGGACTTTTGATTCTATATTCATTATTGAATAATCTTCAATCATCTACATTGTAAAAAAAGTGAACTTGAACTTTTTGTAAAAGATTGAATGTCTTGATGACTAAAAATGTCGAATGAATCTATTGACTCTTGTCCTTGATGTGAATGCTATTTGTTGCCTTATAATTGATACATATTGAGAACGATGATGGACTTATGATTTTATATTGATTAGTGAAGAACCTTCTTCAATCTGAAAAAAAAATGTGAACCCGAAATTTTTTTAAGGAATTGAATGTCTTGATGACTAACAATGTCGAATGAATCTATTGACCCTAGTCGCTGATTGTGAAACTAAAAGCTATTTGTTGCCTTATAATCGATACATATTGAGAACAATGATGGTCTTTTAACTTTATATTGTTTATTGAATAACCTTCAATCATCTGCATTGTAAAAAAAGTGAACTTGAACTTTTTGTAAAAGATTGAATGTCTTGATGACTAAAAATGTCGAATGAATTTATTGACCCTTGTCCTTGATGTGAATGTTATTTGTTGCCTTATAATCGATACATAGTGAGAACGATGATGATGTTTTCATTTTATATTGTTTATTGATGAACATTCAATCTTCTGCATTAAAAAAAGTAAGGTTGACTTTTTTGTAAGATTTTGAATCTGTTGATGACTAAAAATGTCAAATGAATCTATTGACCTTTGTCCCTGATGTGAATACTATTTGTTGCCTTAAAACAGATACATATTGAGAACAATGATGGACTTATGATTTTATATTGATTACTGAAGAACCTTAAATCTTCTGCATTGAAAAAAAATGTGAACCTGAAATTTTTGTAAGGAATTGAATGTCTTGATGACTAACAATGTCGAAAGAATCTATTGACCATAGTCGCTGAATGTTAAACTGAAAGCTATTTGTTGCCTTATAATCGATACATATTGAGAAAAACGATGGTCTTTTAATTTTATAATGTTTATTGATGAACATTCAATCTTCTGCATTAGAAAAAAGTGAACTTGAACTTTTTTTAAGATTTTGAATGTCTTGATAACTAAAAATGTCGAATGAATCTATTGACCCTTGTCCCTGATGTGAATGCTATTTGTTGCCTTATAACGGATACATATTGAGAACGATGATGAACTTATGATTTTATATTGATTACTGAAGAACCTTCAATCTTCTGCATTGAAAAAAAATGTGAACCCGAAATGTTTGTAAGGAATTGAATGTCTTGATGACTAACAATGTCGAATGAATCTATTGGCCATAGTCGCTGAATGTGATACTGAAAGCTATTTGTTGCCTTATAATCGATACATATTGAGAACAATGATGGTCTTTTAATTTTATATTGTTTATTGATGAACAACATTCAATCTTCTGCATTAAAAAAAAAGTGAACTTGACTTTTTTGTAAGATTTTGAATGTCTTGATGACTAAAAATGTCGAATGAATCTATTGACCCTTGTCACTGATGTGAATGCTATTTGTTGCCTTAAAATGGATACATGTTGAGAACGATGATGGACTTTTGATTCTATATTCATTATTGAATAATCTTCAATCATCTACATTGTAAAAAAAGTGAACTTGAACTTTTTGTAAAAGATTGAATGTCTTGATGACTAAAAATGTCGAATGAATCTATTGACTCTTGTCCTTGATGTGAATGCTATTTGTTGCCTTATAATTGATACATGTTGAGAACGATGATGGACTTATGATTTTATATTGATTAGTGAAGAACCTTCTTCAATCTGAAAAAAAAATGTGAATCCGAAATTTTTTTAAGGAATTGAATGTCTTGATGACTAACAATGTCGAATGAATCTATTGACCATAGTCGCTGAATGTTAAACTGAAAGCTATTTGTTGCCTTATAATCGATACATATTGAGAAAAACGATGGTCTTTTAATTTTATAATGTTTATTGATGAACATTCAATCTTCTGCATTAGAAAAAAGTGAACTTGAACTTTTTTTAAGATTTTGAATGTCTTGATAACTAAAAATGTCGAATGAATCTATTGACCCTTGTCCCTGATGTGAATGCTATTTGTTGCCTTATAACGGATACATATTGAGAACGATGATGAACTTATGATTTTATATTGATTACTGAAGAACCTTCAATCTTCTGCATTGAAAAAAAATGTGAACCCGAAATGTTTGTAAGGAATTGAATGTCTTGATGACTAACAATGTCGAATGAATCTATTGGCCATAGTCGCTGAATGTGATACTGAAAGCTATTTGTTGCCTTATAATCGATACATATTGAGAACAATGATGGTCTTTTAATTTTATATTGTTTATTGATGAACAACATTCAATCTTCTGCATTAAAAAAAAAGTGAACTTGACTTTTTTGTAAGATTTTGAATGTCTTGATGACTAAAAATGTCGAATGAATCTATTGACCCTTGTCACTGATGTGAATGCTATTTGTTGCCTTAAAATGGATACATGTTGAGAACGATGATGGACTTTTGATTCTATATTCATTATTGAATAATCTTCAATCATCTACATTGTAAAAAAAGTGAACTTGAACTTTTTGTAAAAGATTGAATGTCTTGATGACTAAAAATGTCGAATGAATCTATTGACTCTTGTCCTTGATGTGAATGCTATTTGTTGCCTTATAATTGATACATATTGAGAACGATGATGGACTTATGATTTTATATTGATTAGTGAAGAACCTTCTTCAATCTGAAAAAAAAATGTGAATCCGAAATTTTTTTAAGGAATTGAATGTCTTGATGACTAACAATGTCGAATGAATCTATTGACCCTAGTCGCTGATTGTGAAACTAAAAGCTATTTGTTGCCTTATAATCGATACATATTGAGAACAATGATGGTCTTTAGACTTTATATTGTTTATTGAATAACCTTCAATCATCTGCATTGTAAAAAAAGTGAACTTGAACTTTTTGTAAAAGATTGAATGTCTTGATGACTAAAAATGTCGAATGAATTTATTGACCCTTGTCCTTGATATGAATGCTATTTGTTGCCTTATAATCGATACATAGTGAGAACGATGATGATGTTTTCATTTTATATTGTTTATTGATGAACATTCAATCTTCTGCATTAAAAAAAGTAAGGTTGACTTTTTTGTAAGATTTTGAATCTGTTGATGACTAAAAATGTCAAATGAATCTATTGACCTTTGTCCCTGATGTGAATACTATTTGTTGCCTTAAAACAGATACATATTGAGAACAATGATGGACTTATGATTTTATATTGATTACTGAAGAACCTTAAATCTTCTGCATTGAAAAAAAATGTGAACCTGAAATTTTTGTAAGGAATTGAATGTCTTGATGACTAACAATGTCGAAAGAATCTATTGACCATAGTCGCTGAATGTTAAACTGAAAGATATTTGTTGCCTTATAATCGATACATATTGAGAAAAACGATGGTCTTTTATTTTTATAATGTTTATTGATGAACATTCAATCTTCTGCATTAGAAAAAAGTGAACTTGAACTTTTTTTAAGATTTTGAATGTCTTGATAACTAAACATGTCGAATGAATCTATTGACCCTTGTCCCTGATGTGAATGCTATTTGTTGCCTTAAAATGGATACATGTTGAGAACGATGATGGACTTTTGATTCTATATTCATTATTGAATAACCTTCAATCATCTGCCTTGAAAAAAAATGTGAACCCGAAATGTTTGTAAGGAATTGAATGTCTTGATGACTAACAATGTATGAATCTATTGGCCCTAGTCGCTGAATGTGAAACTGAAAGCTATTTGTTGTCTTATAATCAATACATATTGAGAACAATGATGGTCTTTTAATTTTATATTGTTTATTGATGAACATTCAATCTTCTGCATTAAAAAAAAAGTGAACTTGACTTTTTTGTAAGATTTTGAATGTCTTGATGACTAACAATGTCGAATGAATCTATTGACCCTAGTCGCTGATTGTGAAACTAAAAGCTATTTGTTGCCTTATAATCGATACATATTGAGAACAATGATGGTCTTTTAACTTTATATTGTTTATTGAATAACCTTCAATCATCTGCATTGTAAAAAAAGTGAACTTGAACTTTTTGTAAAAGATTGAATGTCTTGATGACTAAAAATGTCGAATGAATTTATTGACCCTTGTCCTTGATGTGAATGCTATTTGTTGCCTTATAATCGATACATAGTGAGAACGATGATGATGTTTTCATTTTATATTGTTTATTGATGAACATTCAATCTTCTGCATTAAAAAAAGTAAGGTTGACTTTTTTGTAAGATTTTGAATCTGTTGATGACTAAAAATGTCAAATGAATCTATTGACCTTTGTCCCTGATGTGAATACTATTTGTTGCCTTAAAACAGATACATATTGAGAACAATGATGGACTTATGATTTTATATTGATTACTGAAGAACCTTAAATCTTCTGCATTGAAAAAAAATGTGAACCTGAAATTTTTGTAAGGAATTGAATGTCTTGATGACTAACAATGTCGAAAGAATCTATTGACCATAGTCGCTGAATGTTAAACTGAAAGCTATTTGTTGCCTTATAATCGATACATATTGAGAAAAACGATGGTCTTTTAATTTTATAATGTTTATTGATGAACATTCAATCTTCTGCATTAGAAAAAAGTGAACTTGAACTTTTTTTAAGATTTTGAATGTCTTGATAACTAAAAATGTCGAATGAATCTATTGACCCTTGTCCCTGATGTGAATGCTATTTGTTGCCTTATAACGGATACATATTGAGAACGATGATGAACTTATGATTTTATATTGATTACTGAAGAACCTTCAATCTTCTGCATTGAAAAAAAATGTGAACCCGAAATGTTTGTAAGGAATTGAATGTCTTGATGACTAACAATGTCGAATGAATCTATTGGCCATAGTCGCTGAATGTGATACTGAAAGCTATTTGTTGCCTTATAATCGATACATATTGAGAACAATGATGGTCTTTTAATTTTATATTGTTTATTGATGAACAACATTCAATCTTCTGCATTAAAAAAAAAGTGAACTTGACTTTTTTGTAAGATTTTGAATGTCTTGATGACTAAAAATGTCGAATGAATCTATTGACCCTTGTCACTGATGTGAATGCTATTTGTTGCCTTAAAATGGATACATGTTGAGAACGATGATGGACTTTTGATTCTATATTCATTATTGAATAATCTTCAATCATCTACATTGTAAAAAAAGTGAACTTGAACTTTTTGTAAAAGATTGAATGTCTTGATGACTAAAAATGTCGAATGAATCTATTGACTCTTGTCCTTGATGTGAATGCTATTTGTTGCCTTATAATTGATACATATTGAGAACGATGATGGACTTATGATTTTATATTGATTAGTGAAGAACCTTCTTCAATCTGAAAAAAAAATGTGAATCCGAAATTTTTTTAAGGAATTGAATGTCTTAATGACTAACAATGTCGAATGAATCTATTGACCCTAGTCGCTGATTGTGAAACTAAAAGCTATTTGTTGCCTTATAATCGATACATATTGAGAACAATGATGGTCTTTTAACTTTATATTGTTTATTGAATAACCTTCAATCATCTGCATTGTAAAAAAAGTGAACTTGAACTTTTTGTAAAAGATTGAATGTCTTGATGACTAAAAATGTCGAATGAATTTATTGACCCTTGTCCTTGATGTGAATGCTATTTGTTGCCTTATAATCGATACATAGTGAGAACGATGATGATGTTTTCATTTTATATTGTTTATTGATGAACATTCAATCTTCTGCATTAAAAAAAGTAAGGTTGACTTTTTTGTAAGATTTTGAATCTGTTGATGACTAAAAATGTCAAATGAATCTATTGACCTTTGTCCCTGATGTGAATACTATTTGTTGCCTTAAAACAGATACATATTGAGAACAATGATGGACTTATGATTTTATATTGATTACTGAAGAACCTTAAATCTTCTGCATTGAAAAAAAATGTGAACCTGAAATTTTTGTAAGGAATTGAATGTCTTGATGACTAACAATGTCGAAAGAATCTATTGACCATAGTCGCTGAATGTTAAACTGAAAGATATTTGTTGCCTTATAATCGATACATATTGAGAAAAACGATGGTCTTTTATTTTTATAATGTTTATTGATGAACATTCAATCTTCTGCATTAGAAAAAAGTGAACTTGAACTTTTTTTAAGATTTTGAATGTCTTGATAACTAAACATGTCGAATGAATCTATTGACCCTTGTCCCTGATGTGAATGCTATTTGTTGCCTTAAAATGGATACATGTTGAGAACGATGATGGACTTTTGATTCTATATTCATTATTGAATAACCTTCAATCTTCTGCCTTGAAAAAAAATGTGAACCCGAAATGTTTGTAAGGAATTGAATGTCTTGATGACTAACAATGTATGAATCTATTGGCCCTAGTCGCTGAATGTGAAACTGAAAGCTATTTGTTGTCTTATAATCAATACATATTGAGAACAATGATGGTGTTTTAATTTTATATTGTTTATTGATGAACATTCAATCTTCTGCATTAAAAAAAAAGTGAACTTGACTTTTTTGTAAGATTTTGAATGTCTTGATGACTAAAAATGTCGAATGAATCTATTGACCCTTGTCACTGATGTGAATGCTATTTGTTGCCTTAAAATGGATACATGTTGAGAACGATGATGGACTTTTGATTCTATATTCATTATTGAATAACCTTCAATCATCTGCATTGTAAAAAAAGTGAACTTGAACTTTTTGTAAAAGATTGAATGTCTTGATGACTAAAAATGTCGAATGAATCTATTGACTCTTGTCCTTGATGTGAATGCTATTTGTTGCCTTATAATTGATACATATTGAGAACGATGATGGACTTATGATTTTATATTGATTAGTGAAGAACCTTCTTCAATCTGAAAAAAAAATGTGAATCCGAAATTTTTTTAAGGAATTGAATGTGTTGATGACTAACAATGTCGAATGAATCTATTGACCCTAGTCGCTGATTGTGAAACTAAAAGCTATTTGTTGCGTTATAATCGATACATATTGAGAACAATGATGGTCTTTTAACTTTATATTGTTTATTGAATAACCTTCAATCATCTGCATTGTAAAAAAAGTGAACTTGAACTTTTTGTAAAAGATTGAATGTCTTGATGACTAAAAATGTCGAATGAATTTATTGACCCTTGTCCTTGATATGAATGCTATTTGTTGCCTTATAATCGATACATAGTGAGAACGATGATGATGTTTTCATTTTATATTGTTTATTGATGAACATTCAATCTTCTGCATTAAAAAAAGTAAGGTTGACTTTTTTGTAAGATTTTGAATCTGTTGATGACTAAAAATGTCAAATGAATCTATTGACCTTTGTCCCTGATGTGAATACTATTTGTTGCCTTAAAACAGATACATATTGAGAACAATGATGGACTTATGATTTTATATTGATTACTGAAGAACCTTAAATCTTCTGCATTGAAAAAAAATGTGAACCTGAAATTTTTGTAAGGAATTGAATGTCTTGATGACTAACAATGTCGAAAGAATCTATTGACCATAGTCGCTGAATGTTAAACTGAAAGCTATTTGTTGCCTTATAATCGATACATATTGAGAAAAACGATGGTCTTTTAATTTTATAATGTTTATTGATGAACATTCAATCTTCTGCATTAGAAAAAAGTGAACTTGAACTTTTTTTAAGATTTTGAATGTCTTGATAACTAAAAATGTCGAATGAATCTATTGACCCTTGTCCTTGATGTGAATGCTATTTGTTGCCTTATAACGGATACATATTGAGAACGATGATGAACTTATGATTTTATATTGATTACTGAAGAACCTTCAATCTTCTGCATTGAAAAAAAATGTGAACCCGAAATGTTTGTAAGGAATTGAATGTCTTGATGACTAACAATGTCGAATGAATCTATTGGCCATAGTCGCTGAATGTGATACTGAAAGCTATTTGTTGCCTTATAATCGATACATATTGAGAACAATGATGGTCTTTTAATTTTATATTGTTTATTGATGAACAACATTCAATCTTCTGCATTAAAAAAAAAGTGAACTTGACTTTTTTGTAAGATTTTGAATGTCTTGATGACTAAAAATGTCGAATGAATCTATTGACCCTTGTCACTGATGTGAATGCTATTTGTTGCCTTAAAATGGATACATGTTGAGAACGATGATGGACTTTTGATTCTATATTCATTATTGAATAATCTTCAATCATCTACATTGTAAAAAAAGTGAACTTGAACTTTTTGTAAAAGATTGAATGTCTTGATGACTAAAAATGTCGAATGAATCTATTGACTCTTGTCCTTGATGTGAATGCTATTTGTTGCCTTATAATTGATACATATTGAGAACGATGATGGACTTATGATTTTATATTGATTAGTGAAGAACCTTCTTCAATCTGAAAAAAAAATGTGAATCCGAAATTTTTTTAAGGAATTGAATGTCTTGATGACTAACAATGTCGAATGAATCTATTGACCATAGTCGCTGAATGTTAAACTGAAAGCTATTTGTTGCCTTATAATCTATACATATTGAGAAAAACGATGGTCTTTTAATTTTATAATGTTTATTGATGAACATTCAATCTTCTGCATTAGAAAAAAGTGAACTTGAACTTTTTTTAAGATTTTGAATGTCTTGATAACTAAAAATGTCGAATGAATCTATTGACCCTTGTCCCTGATGTGAATGCTATTTGTTGCCTTATAACGGATACATATTGAGAACGATGATGAACTTATGATTTTATATTGATTACTGAAGAACCTTCAATCTTCTGCATTGAAAAAAAATGTGAACCCGAAATGTTTGTAAGGAATTGAATGTCTTGATGACTAACAATGTCGAATGAATCTATTGGCCATAGTCGCTGAATGTGATACTGAAAGCTATTTGTTGCCTTATAATCGATACATATTGAGAACAATGATGGTCTTTTAATTTTATATTGTTTATTGATGAACAACATTCAATCTTCTGCATTAAAAAAAAAGTGAACTTGACTTTTTTGTAAGATTTTGAATGTCTTGATGACTAAAAATGTCGAATGAATCTATTGACCCTTGTCACTGATGTGAATGCTATTTGTTGCCTTAAAATGGATACATGTTGAGAACGATGATGGACTTTTGATTCTATATTCATTATTGAATAATCTTCAATCATCTACATTGTAAAAAAAGTGAACTTGAACTTTTTGTAAAAGATTGAATGTCTTGATGACTAAAAATGTCGAATGAATCTATTGACTCTTGTCCTTGATGTGAATGCTATTTGTTGCCTTATAATTGATACATATTGAGAACGATGATGGACTTATGATTTTATATTGATTAGTGAAGAACCTTCTTCAATCTGAAAAAAAAATGTGAATCCGAAATTTTTTTAAGGAATTGAATGTCTTGATGACTAACAATGTCGAATGAATCTATTGACCCTAGTCGCTGATTGTGAAACTAAAAGCTATTTGTTGCCTTATAATCGATACATATTGAGAACAATGATGGTCTTTAGACTTTATATTGTTTATTGAATAACCTTCAATCATCTGCATTGTAAAAAAAGTGAACTTGAACTTTTTGTAAAAGATTGAATGTCTTGATGACTAAAAATGTCGAATGAATTTATTGACCCTTGTCCTTGATATGAATGCTATTTGTTGCCTTATAATCGATACATAGTGAGAACGATGATGATGTTTTCATTTTATATTGTTTATTGATGAACATTCAATCTTCTGCATTAAAAAAAGTAAGGTTGACTTTTTTGTAAGATTTTGAATCTGTTGATGACTAAAAATGTCAAATGAATCTATTGACCTTTGTCCCTGATGTGAATACTATTTGTTGCCTTAAAACAGATACATATTGAGAACAATGATGGACTTATGATTTTATATTGATTACTGAAGAACCTTAAATCTTCTGCATTGAAAAAAAATGTGAACCTGAAATTTTTGTAAGGAATTGAATGTCTTGATGACTAACAATGTCGAAAGAATCTATTGACCATAGTCGCTGAATGTTAAACTGAAAGATATTTGTTGCCTTATAATCGATACATATTGAGAAAAACGATGGTCTTTTATTTTTATAATGTTTATTGATGAACATTCAATCTTCTGCATTAGAAAAAAGTGAACTTGAACTTTTTTTAAGATTTTGAATGTCTTGATAACTAAACATGTCGAATGAATCTATTGACCCTTGTCCCTGATGTGAATGCTATTTGTTGCCTTAAAATGGATACATGTTGAGAACGATGATGGACTTTTGATTCTATATTCATTATTGAATAACCTTCAATCTTCAGCCTTGAAAAAAAATGTGAACCCGAAATGTTTGTAAGGAATTGAATGTCTTGATGACTAACAATGTATGAATCTATTGGCCCTAGTCGCTGAATGTGAAACTGAAAGCTATTTGTTGTCTTATAATCAATACATATTGAGAACAATGATGGTCTTTTAATTTTATATTGTTTATTGATGAACATTCAATCTTCTGCATTAAAAAAAAAGTGAACTTGACTTTTTTGTAAGATTTTGAATGTCTTGATGACTAAAAATGTCGAATGAATCTATTGACCCTTGTCACTGATGTGAATGCTATTTGTTGCCTTAAAATGGATACATGTTGAGAACGATGATGGACTTTTGATTCTATATTCATTATTGAATAACCTTCAATCATCTGCATTGTAAAAAAAGTGAACTTGAACTTTTTGTAAAAGATTGAATGTCTTGATGACTAAAAATGTCGAATGAATCTATTGACTCTTGTCCTTGATGTGAATGCTATTTGTTGCCTTATAATTGATACATATTGAGAACGATGATGGACTTATGATTTTATATTGATTAGTGAAGAACCTTCTTCAATCTGAAAAAAAAATGTGAATCCGAAATTTTTTTAAGGAATTGAATGTGTTGATGACTAACAATGTCGAATGAATCTATTGACCCTAGTCGCTGATTGTGAAACTAAAAGCTATTTGTTGCGTTATAATCGATACATATTGAGAACAATGATGGTCTTTTAACTTTATATTGTTTATTGAATAACCTTCAATCATCTGCATTGTAAAAAAAGTGAACTTGAACTTTTTGTAAAAGATTGAATGTCTTGATGACTAAAAATGTCGAATGAATTTATTGACCCTTGTCCTTGATGTGAATGCTATTTGTTGCCTTATAATCGATACATAGTGAGAACGATGATGATGTTTTCATTTTATATTGTTTATTGATGAACATTCAATCTTCTGCATTAAAAAAAGTAAGGTTGACTTTTTTGTAAGATTTTGAATCTGTTGATGACTAAAAATGTCAAATGAATCTATTGACCTTTGTCCCTGATGTGAATACTATTTGTTGCCTTAAAACAGATACATATTGAGAACAATGATGGACTTATGATTTTATATTGATTACTGAAGAACCTTAAATCTTCTGCATTGAAAAAAAATGTGAACCTGAAATTTTTGTAAGGAATTGAATGTCTTGATGACTAACAATGTCGAAAGAATCTATTGACCATAGTCGCTGAATGTTAAACTGAAAGATATTTGTTGCCTTATAATCGATACATATTGAGAAAAACGATGGTCTTTTATTTTTATAATGTTTATTGATGAACATTCAATCTTCTGCATTAGAAAAAAGTGAACTTGAACTTTTTTTAAGATTTTGAATGTCTTGATAACTAAACATGTCGAATGAATCTATTGACCCTTGTCCCTGATGTGAATGCTATTTGTTGCCTTAAAATGGATACATGTTGAGAACGATGATGGACTTTTGATTCTATATTCATTATTGAATAACCTTCAATCTTCTGCCTTGAAAAAAAATGTGAACCCGAAATGTTTGTAAGGAATTGAATGTCTTGATGACTAACAATGTATGAATCTATTGGCCCTAGTCGCTGAATGTGAAACTGAAAGCTATTTGTTGTCTTATAATCAATACATATTGAGAACAATGATGGTCTTTTAATTTTATATTGTTTATTGATGAACATTCAATCTTCTGCATTAAAAAAAAAGTGAACTTGACTTTTTTGTAAGATTTTGAATGTCTTGATGACTAAAAATGTCGAATGAATCTATTGACCCTTGTCACTGATGTGAATGCTATTTGTTGCCTTAAAATGGATACATGTTGAGAACGATGATGGACTTTTGATTCTATATTCATTATTGAATAACCTTCAATCATCTGCATTGTAAAAAAAGTGAACTTGAACTTTTTGTAAAAGATTGAATGTCTTGATGACTAAAAATGTCGAATGAATCTATTGACTCTTGTCCTTGATGTGAATGCTATTTGTTGCCTTATAATTGATACATATTGAGAACGATGATGGACTTATGATTTTATATTGATTAGTGAAGAACCTTCTTCAATCTGAAAAAAAAATGTGAATCCGAAATTTTTTTAAGGAATTGAATGTGTTGATGACTAACAATGTCGAATGAATCTATTGACCCTAGTCGCTGATTGTGAAACTAAAAGCTATTTGTTGCGTTATAATCGATACATATTGAGAACAATGATGGTCTTTTAACTTTATATTGTTTATTGAATAACCTTCAATCATCTGCATTGTAAAAAAAGTGAACTTGAACTTTTTGTAAAAGATTGAATGTCTTGATGACTAAAAATGTCGAATGAATTTATTGACCCTTGTCCTTGATATGAATGCTATTTGTTGCCTTATAATCGATACATAGTGAGAACGATGATGATGTTTTCATTTTATATTGTTTATTGATGAACATTCAATCTTCTGCATTAAAAAAAGTAAGGTTGACTTTTTTGTAAGATTTTGAATCTGTTGATGACTAAAAATGTCAAATGAATCTATTGACCTTTGTCCCTGATGTGAATACTATTTGTTGCCTTAAAACAGATACATATTGAGAACAATGATGGACTTATGATTTTATATTGATTACTGAAGAACCTTAAATCTTCTGCATTGAAAAAAAATGTGAACCTGAAATTTTTGTAAGGAATTGAATGTCTTGATGACTAACAATGTCGAAAGAATCTATTGACCATAGTCGCTGAATGTTAAACTGAAAGCTATTTGTTGCCTTATAATCGATACATATTGAGAAAAACGATGGTCTTTTAATTTTATAATGTTTATTGATGAACATTCAATCTTCTGCATTAGAAAAAAGTGAACTTGAACTTTTTTTAAGATTTTGAATGTCTTGATAACTAAAAATGTCGAATGAATCTATTGACCCTTGTCCTTGATGTGAATGCTATTTGTTGCCTTATAACGGATACATATTGAGAACGATGATGAACTTATGATTTTATATTGATTACTGAAGAACCTTCAATCTTCTGCATTGAAAAAAAATGTGAACACGAAATGTTTGGAAGGAATTGAATGTCTTGATGACTAACAATGTCGAATGAATCTATTGGCCATAGTCGCTGAATGTGATACTGAAAGCTATTTGTTGCCTTATAATCGATACATATTGAGAAAAACGATGGTCTTTTAATTTTATATTGTTTATTGATGAACATTCAATCTTCTGCATTAAAAAAAAAGTGAACTTGACTTTTTTGTAAGATTTTGAATGTCTTGATGACTAAAAATGTCGAATGAATCTATTGACCCTTGTCACTGATGTGAATGCTATTTGTTGCCTTAAAATGGATACATGTTGAGAACGATGATGGACTTTTGATTCTATATTCATTATTGAATAACCTTCAATCATCTGCATTGTAAAAAAAGTGAACTTGAACTTTTTGTAAAAGATTGAATGTCTTGATGACTAAAAATGTCGAATGAATCTATTGACTCTTGTCCTTGATGTGAATGCTATTTGTTGCCTTATAATTGATACATATTGAGAACGATGATGGACTTTTGATTCTATATTCATTATTGAATAACCTTCAATCATCTGCATTGTAAAAAAAGTGAACTTGAACTTTTTGTAAAAGATTGAATGTCTTGATGACTAAAAATGTCGAATGAATCTATTGACTCTTGTCCTTGATGTGAATGCTATTTGTTGCCTTATAATTGATACATATTGAGAACGATGATGGACTTATGATTTTATATTGATTAGTGAAGAACCTTCTTCAATCTGAAAAAAAAATGTGAATCCGAAATTTTTTTAAGGAATTGAATGTGTTGATGACTAACAATGTCGAATGAATCTATTGACCCTAGTCGCTGATTGTGAAACTAAAAGCTATTTGTTGCGTTATAATCGATACATATTGAGAACAATGATGGTCTTTTAACTTTATATTGTTTATTGAATAACCTTCAATCATCTGCATTGTAAAAAAAGTGAACTTGAACTTTTTGTAAAAGATTGAATGTCTTGATGACTAAAAATGTCGAATGAATTTATTGACCCTTGTCCTTGATATGAATGCTATTTGTTGCCTTATAATCGATACATAGTGAGAACGATGATGATGTTTTCATTTTATATTGTTTATTGATGAACATTCAATCTTCTGCATTAAAAAAAGTAAGGTTGACTTTTTTGTAAGATTTTGAATCTGTTGATGACTAAAAATGTCAAATGAATCTATTGACCTTTGTCCCTGATGTGAATACTATTTGTTGCCTTAAAACAGATACATATTGAGAACAATGATGGACTTATGATTTTATATTGATTACTGAAGAACCTTAAATCTTCTGCATTGAAAAAAAATGTGAACCTGAAATTTTTGTAAGGAATTGAATGTCTTGATGACTAACAATGTCGAAAGAATCTATTGACCATAGTCGCTGAATGTTAAACTGAAAGCTATTTGTTGCCTTATAATCGATACATATTGAGAAAAACGATGGTCTTTTAATTTTATAATGTTTATTGATGAACATTCAATCTTCTGCATTAGAAAAAAGTGAACTTGAACTTTTTTTAAGATTTTGAATGTCTTGATAACTAAAAATGTCGAATGAATCTATTGACCCTTGTCCTTGATGTGAATGCTATTTGTTGCCTTATAACGGATACATATTGAGAACGATGATGAACTTATGATTTTATATTGATTACTGAAGAACCTTCAATCTTCTGCATTGAAAAAAAATGTGAACACGAAATGTTTGTAAGGAATTGAATGTCTTGATGACTAACAATGTCGAATGAATCTATTGGCCATAGTCGCTGAATGTGATACTGAAAGCTATTTGTTGCCTTATAATCGATACATATTGAGAAAAACGATGGTCTTTTAATTTTATATTGTTTATTGATGAACAACATTCAATCTTCTGCATTAAAAAAAAAGTGAACTTGACTTTTTTGTAAGATTTTGAATGTCTTGATGACTAAAAATGTCGAATGAATCTATTGACCCTTGTGACTGATGTGAATGCTATTTGTTGCCTTAAAATGGATACATGTTGAGAACGATGATGGACTTTTGATTCTATATTCATTATTGAATAATCTTCAATCATCTACATTGTAAAAAAAGTGAACTTGAACTTTTTGTAAAAGATTGAATGTCTTGATGACTAAAAATGTCGAATGAATCTATTGACTCTTGTCCTTGATGTGAATGCTATTTGTTGCCTTATAATTGATACATATTGAGAACGATGATGGACTTATGATTTTATATTGATTAGTGAAGAACCTTCTTCAATCTGAAAAAAAAATGTGAATCCGAATTTTTTTTAAGGAATTGAATGTCTTGATGACTAACAATGTCGAATGAATCTATTGACCCTAGTCGCTGATTGTGAAACTAAAAGCTATTTGTTGCCTTATAATCGATACATATTGAGAACAATGATGGTCTTTTAACTTTATATTGTTTATTGAATAACCTTCAATCATCTGCATTGTAAAAAAAGTGAACTTGAACTTTTTGTAAAAGATTGAATGTCTTGATGACTAAAAATGTCGAATGAATTTATTGACCCTTGTCCTTGATGTGAATGCTATTTGTTGCCTTATAATCGATACATAGTGAGAACGATGATGATGTTTTCATTTTATATTGTTTATTGATGAACATTCAATCTTCTGCATTAAAAAAAGTAAGGTTGACTTTTTTGTAAGATTTTGAATCTGTTGATGACTAAAAATGTCAAATGAATCTATTGACCTTTGTCCCTGATGTGAATACTATTTGTTGCCTTAAAACAGATACATATTGAGAACAATGATGGACTTATGATTTTATATTGATTACTGAAGAACCTTAAATCTTCTGCATTGAAAAAAAATGTGAACCTGAAATTTTTGTAAGGAATTGAATGTCTTGATGACTAACAATGTCGAAAGAATCTATTGACCATAGTCGCTGAATGTTAAACTGAAAGATATTTGTTGCCTTATAATCGATACATATTGAGAAAAACGATGGTCTTTTATTTTTATAATGTTTATTGATGAACATTCAATCTTCTGCATTAGAAAAAAGTGAACTTGAACTTTTTTTAAGATTTTGAATGTCTTGATAACTAAACATGTCGAATGAATCTATTGACCCTTGTCCCTGATGTGAATGCTATTTGTTGCCTTAAAATGGATACATGTTGAGAACGATGATGGACTTTTGATTCTATATTCATTATTGAATAACCTTCAATCTTCTGCCTTGAAAAAAAATGTGAACCCGAAATGTTTGTAAGGAATTGAATGTCTTGATGACTAACAATGTATGAATCTATTGGCCCTAGTCGCTGAATGTGAAACTGAAAGCTATTTGTTGTCTTATAATCAATACATATTGAGAACAATGATGGTCTTTTAATTTTATATTGTTTATTGATGAACATTCAATCTTCTGCATTAAAAAAAAAGTGAACTTGACTTTTTTGTAAGATTTTGAATGTCTTGATGACTAAAAATGTCGAATGAATCTATTGACCCTTGTCACTGATGTGAATGCTATTTGTTGCCTTAAAATGGATACATGTTGAGAACGATGATGGACTTTTGATTCTATATTCATTATTGAATAACCTTCAATCATCTGCATTGTAAAAAAAGTGATCTTGAACTTTTTGTAAAAGATTGAATGTCTTGATGACTAAAAATGTCGAATGAATCTATTGACTCTTGTCCTTGATGTGAATGCTATTTGTTGCCTTATAATTGATACATATTGAGAACGATGATGGACTTATGATTTTATATTGATTAGTGAAGAACCTTCTTCAATCTGAAAAAAAAATGTGAATCCGAAATTTTTTTAAGGAATTGAATGTGTTGATGACTAACAATGTCGAATGAATCTATTGACCCTAGTCGCTGATTGTGAAACTAAAAGCTATTTGTTGCGTTATAATCGATACATATTGAGAACAATGATGGTCTTTTAACTTTATATTGTTTATTGAATAACCTTCAATCATCTGCATTGTAAAAAAAGTGAACTTGAACTTTTTGTAAAAGATTGAATGTCTTGATGACTAAAAATGTCGAATGAATTTATTGACCCTTGTCCTTGATATGAATGCTATTTGTTGCCTTATAATCGATACATAGTGAGAACGATGATGATGTTTTCATTTTATATTGTTTATTGATGAACATTCAATCTTCTGCATTAAAAAAAGTAAGGTTGACTTTTTTGTAAGATTTTGAATCTGTTGATGACTAAAAATGTCAAATGAATCTATTGACCTTTGTCCCTGATGTGAATACTATTTGTTGCCTTAAAACAGATACATATTGAGAACAATGATGGACTTATGATTTTATATTGATTACTGAAGAACCTTAAATCTTCTGCATTGAAAAAAAATGTGAACCTGAAATTTTTGTAAGGAATTGAATGTCTTGATGACTAACAATGTCGAAAGAATCTATTGACCATAGTCGCTGAATGTTAAACTGAAAGCTATTTGTTGCCTTATAATCGATACATATTGAGAAAAACGATGGTCTTTTAATTTTATAATGTTTATTGATGAACATTCAATCTTCTGCATTAGAAAAAAGTGAACTTGAACTTTTTTTAAGATTTTGAATGTCTTGATAACTAAAAATGTCGAATGAATCTATTGACCCTTGTCCTTGATGTGAATGCTATTTGTTGCCTTATAACGGATACATATTGAGAACGATGATGAACTTATGATTTTATATTGATTACTGAAGAACCTTCAATCTTCTGCATTGAAAAAAAATGTGAACACGAAATGTTTGTAAGGAATTGAATGTCTTGATGACTAACAATGTCGAATGAATCTATTGGCCATAGTCGCTGAATGTGATACTGAAAGCTATTTGTTGCCTTATAATCGATACATATTGAGAAAAACGATGGTCTTTTAATTTTATATTGTTTATTGATGAACAACATTCAATCTTCTGCATTAAAAAAAAAGTGAACTTGACTTTTTTGTAAGATTTTGAATGTCTTGATGACTAAAAATGTCGAATGAATCTATTGACCCTTGTCACTGATGTGAATGCTATTTGTTGCCTTAAAATGGATACATGTTGAGAACGATGATGGACTTTTGATTCTATATTCATTATTGAATAACCTTCAATCATCTGCATTGTAAAAAAAGTGAACTTGAACTTTTTGTAAAAGATTGAATGTCTTGATGACTAAAAATGTCGAATGAATCTATTGACTCTTGTCCTTGATGTGAATGCTATTTGTTGCCTTATAATTGATACATATTGAGAACGATGATGGACTTATGATTTTATATTGATTAGTGAAGAACCTTCTTCAATCTGAAAAAAAAATGTGAATCCGAAATTTTTTTAAGGAATTGAATGTGTTGATGACTAACAATGTCGAAAGAATCTATTGACCATAGTCGCTGAATGTTAAACTGAAAGCTATTTGTTGCCTTATAATCGATACATATTGAGAAAAACGATGGTCTTTTAATTTTATAATGTTTATTGATGAACATTCAATCTTCTGCATTAGAAAAAAGTGAACTTGAACTTTTTTTAAGATTTTGAATGTCTTGATAACTAAAAATGTCGAATGAATCTATTGACCCTTGTCCTTGATGTGAATGCTATTTGTTGCCTTATAACGGATACATATTGAGAACGATGATGAACTTATGATTTTATATTGATTACTGAAGAACCTTCAATCTTCTGCATTGAAAAAAAATGTGAACACGAAATGTTTGTAAGGAATTGAATGTCTTGATGACTAACAATGTCGAATGAATCTATTGGCCCTAGTCGCTGAATGTGAAACTGAAAGCTATTTGTTGTCTTATAATCAATACATATTGAGAACAATGATGGTCTTTTAATTTTATATTGTTTATTGATGAACATTCAATCTTCTGCATTAAAAAAAAAGTGAACTTGACTTTTTTGTAAGATTTTGAATGTCTTGATGACTAAAAATGTCGAATGAATCTATTGACCCTTGTCACTGATGTGAATGCTATTTGTTGCCTTAAAATGGATACATGTTGAGAACGATGATGGACTTTTGATTCTATATTCATTATTGAATAACCTTCAATCATCTGCATTGTAAAAAAAGTGAACTTGAACTTTTTGTAAAAGATTGAATGTCTTGATGACTAAAAATGTCGAATGAATCTATTGACTCTTGTCCTTGATGTGAATGCTATTTGTTGCCTTATAATTGATACATATTGAGAACGATGATGGACTTATGATTTTATATTGATTAGTGAAGAACCTTCTTCAATCTGAAAAAAAAATGTGAATCCGAAATTTTTTTAAGGAATTGAATGTGTTGATGACTAACAATGTCGAATGAATCTATTGACCCTAGTCGCTGATTGTGAAACTAAAAGCTATTTGTTGCGTTATAATCGATACATATTGAGAACAATGATGGTCTTTTAACTTTATATTGTTTATTGAATAACCTTCAATCATCTGCATTGTAAAAAAAGTGAACTTGAACTTTTTGTAAAAGATTGAATGTCTTGATGACTAAAAATGTCGAATGAATTTATTGACCCTTGTCCTTGATATGAATGCTATTTGTTGCCTTATAATCGATACATAGTGAGAACGATGATGATGTTTTCATTTTATATTGTTTATTGATGAACATTCAATCTTCTGCATTAAAAAAAGTAAGGTTGACTTTTTTGTAAGATTTTGAATCTGTTGATGACTAAAAATGTCAAATGAATCTATTGACCTTTGTCCCTGATGTGAATACTATTTGTTGCCTTAAAACAGATACATATTGAGAACAATGATGGACTTATGATTTTATATTGATTACTGAAGAACCTTAAATCTTCTGCATTGAAAAAAAATGTGAACCTGAAATTTTTGTAAGGAATTGAATGTCTTGATGACTAACAATGTCGAAAGAATCTATTGACCATAGTCGCTGAATGTTAAACTGAAAGATATTTGTTGCCTTATAATCGATACATATTGAGAAAAACGATGGTCTTTTATTTTTATAATGTTTATTGATGAACATTCAATCTTCTGCATTAGAAAAAAGTGAACTTGAACTTTTTTTAAGATTTTGAATGTCTTGATAACTAAACATGTCGAATGAATCTATTGACCCTTGTCCCTGATGTGAATGCTATTTGTTGCCTTAAAATGGATACATGTTGAGAACGATGATGGACTTTTGATTCTATATTCATTATTGAATAACCTTCAATCTTCTGCCTTGAAAAAAAATGTGAACCCGAAATGTTTGTAAGGAATTGAATGTCTTGATGACTAACAATGTATGAATCTATTGGCCCTAGTCGCTGAATGTGAAACTGAAAGCTATTTGTTGTCTTATAATCAATACATATTGAGAACAATGATGGTGTTTTAATTTTATATTGTTTATTGATGAACATTCAATCTTCTGCATTAAAAAAAAAGTGAACTTGACTTTTTTGTAAGATTTTGAATGTCTTGATGACTAAAAATGTCGAATGAATCTATTGACCCTTGTCACTGATGTGAATGCTATTTGTTGCCTTAAAATGGATACATGTTGAGAACGATGATGGACTTTTGATTCTATATTCATTATTGAATAACCTTCAATCATCTGCATTGTAAAAAAAGTGAACTTGAACTTTTTGTAAAAGATTGAATGTCTTGATGACTAAAAATGTCGAATGAATCTATTGACTCTTGTCCTTGATGTGAATGCTATTTGTTGCCTTATAATTGATACATATTGAGAACGATGATGGACTTATGATTTTATATTGATTAGTGAAGAACCTTCTTCAATCTGAAAAAAAAATGTGAATCCGAAATTTTTTTAAGGAATTGAATGTGTTGATGACTAACAATGTCGAATGAATCTATTGACCCTAGTCGCTGATTGTGAAACTAAAAGCTATTTGTTGCGTTATAATCGATACATATTGAGAACAATGATGGTCTTTTAACTTTATATTGTTTATTGAATAACCTTCAATCATCTGCATTGTAAAAAAAGTGAACTTGAACTTTTTGTAAAAGATTGAATGTCTTGATGACTAAAAATGTCGAATGAATTTATTGACCCTTGTCCTTGATATGAATGCTATTTGTTGCCTTATAATCGATACATAGTGAGAACGATGATGATGTTTTCATTTTATATTGTTTATTGATGAACATTCAATCTTCTGCATTAAAAAAAGTAAGGTTGACTTTTTTGTAAGATTTTGAATCTGTTGATGACTAAAAATGTCAAATGAATCTATTGACCTTTGTCCCTGATGTGAATACTATTTGTTGCCTTAAAACAGATACATATTGAGAACAATGATGGACTTATGATTTTATATTGATTACTGAAGAACCTTAAATCTTCTGCATTGAAAAAAAATGTGAACCTGAAATTTTTGTAAGGAATTGAATGTCTTGATGACTAACAATGTCGAAAGAATCTATTGACCATAGTCGCTGAATGTTAAACTGAAAGATATTTGTTGCCTTATAATCGATACATATTGAGAAAAACGATGGTCTTTTATTTTTATAATGTTTATTGATGAACATTCAATCTTCTGCATTAGAAAAAAGTGAACTTGAACTTTTTTTAAGATTTTGAATGTCTTGATAACTAAACATGTCGAATGAATCTATTGACCCTTGTCCCTGATGTGAATGCTATTTGTTGCCTTAAAATGGATACATGTTGAGAACGATGATGGACTTTTGATTCTATATTCATTATTGAATAACCTTCAATCTTCTGCCTTGAAAAAAAATGTGAACCCGAAATGTTTGTAAGGAATTGAATGTCTTGATGACTAACAATGTATGAATCTATTGGCCCTAGTCGCTGAATGTGAAACTGAAAGCTATTTGTTGTCTTATAATCAATACATATTGAGAACAATGATGGTGTTTTAATTTTATATTGTTTATTGATGAACATTCAATCTTCTGCATTAAAAAAAAAGTGAACTTGACTTTTTTGTAAGATTTTGAATGTCTTGATGACTAAAAATGTCGAATGAATCTATTGACCCTTGTCACTGATGTGAATGCTATTTGTTGCCTTAAAATGGATACATGTTGAGAACGATGATGGACTTTTGATTCTATATTCATTATTGAATAACCTTCAATCATCTGCATTGTAAAAAAAGTGAACTTGAACTTTTTGTAAAAGATTGAATGTCTTGATGACTAAAAATGTCGAATGAATCTATTGACTCTTGTCCTTGATGTGAATGCAATTTGTTGCCTTATAATTGATACATATTGAGAACGATGATGGACTTATGATTTTATATTGATTAGTGAAGAACCTTCTTCAATCTGAAAAAAAAATGTGAATCCGAAATTTTTTTAAGGAATTGAATGTGTTGATGACTAACAATGTCGAATGAATCTATTGACCCTAGTCGCTGATTGTGAAACTAAAAGCTATTTGTTGCGTTATAATCGATACATATTGAGAACAATGATGGTCTTTTAACTTTATATTGTTTATTGAATAACCTTCAATCATCTGCATTGTAAAAAAAGTGAACTTGAACTTTTTGTAAAAGATTGAATGTCTTGATGACTAAAAATGTCGAATGAATTTATTGACCCTTGTCCTTGATATGAATGCTATTTGTTGCCTTATAATCGATACATAGTGAGAACGATGATGATGTTTTCATTTTATATTGTTTATTGATGAACATTCAATCTTCTGCATTAAAAAAAGTAAGGTTGACTTTTTTGTAAGATTTTGAATCTGTTGATGACTAAAAATGTCAAATGAATCTATTGACCTTTGTCCCTGATGTGAATACTATTTGTTGCCTTAAAACAGATACATATTGAGAACAATGATGGACTTATGATTTTATATTGATTACTGAAGAACCTTAAATCTTCTGCATTGAAAAAAAATGTGAACCTGAAATTTTTGTAAGGAATTGAATGTCTTGATGACTAACAATGTCGAAAGAATCTATTGACCATAGTCGCTGAATGTTAAACTGAAAGATATTTGTTGCCTTATAATCGATACATATTGAGAAAAACGATGGTCTTTTATTTTTATAATGTTTATTGATGAACATTCAATCTTCTGCATTAGAAAAAAGTGAACTTGAACTTTTTTTAAGATTTTGAATGTCTTGATAACTAAACATGTCGAATGAATCTATTGACCCTTGTCCCTGATGTGAATGCTATTTGTTGCCTTAAAATGGATACATGTTGAGAACGATGATGGACTTTTGATTCTATATTCATTATTGAATAACCTTCAATCTTCTGCCTTGAAAAAAAATGTGAACCCGAAATGTTTGTAAGGAATTGAATGTCTTGATGACTAACAATGTATGAATCTATTGGCCCTAGTCGCTGAATGTGAAACTGAAAGCTATTTGTTGTCTTATAATCAATACATATTGAGAACAATGATGGTCTTTTAATTTTATATTGTTTATTGATGAACATTCAATCTTCTGCATTAAAAAAAAAGTGAACTTGACTTTTTTGTAAGATTTTGAATGTCTTGATGACTAAAAATGTCGAATGAATCTATTGACCCTTGTCACTGATGTGAATGCTATTTGTTGCCTTAAAATGGATACATGTTGAGAACGATGATGGACTTTTGATTCTATATTCATTATTGAATAACCTTCAATCATCTGCATTGTAAAAAAAGTGAACTTGAACTTTTTGTAAAAGATTGAATGTCTTGATGACTAAAAATGTCGAATGAATCTATTGACTCTTGTCCTTGATGTGAATGCTATTTGTTGCCTTATAATTGATACATATTGAGAACGATGATGGACTTATGATTTTATATTGATTAGTGAAGAACCTTCTTCAATCTGAAAAAAAAATGTGAATCCGAAATTTTTTTAAGGAATTGAATGTGTTGATGACTAACAATGTCGAATGAATCTATTGACCCTAGTCGCTGATTGTGAAACTAAAAGCTATTTGTTGCGTTATAATCGATACATATTGAGAACAATGATGGTCTTTTAACTTTATATTGTTTATTGAATAACCTTCAATCATCTGCATTGTAAAAAAAGTGAACTTGAACTTTTTGTAAAAGATTGAATGTCTTGATGACTAAAAATGTCGAATGAATTTATTGACCCTTGTCCTTGATATGAATGCTATTTGTTGCCTTATAATCGATACATAGTGAGAACGATGATGATGTTTTCATTTTATATTGTTTATTGATGAACATTCAATCTTCTGCATTAAAAAAAAAGTGAACTTGACTTTTTTGTAAGATTTTGAATGTCTTGATGACTAAAAATGTCGAATGAATCTATTGACCCTTGTCACTGATGTGAATGCTATTTGTTGCCTTAAAATGGATACATGTTGAGTTCGATGATGGACTTTTGATTCTATATTCATTATTGAATAACCTTCAATCATCTGCATTGTAAAAAAAGTGAACTTGAACTTTTTGTAAAAGATTGAATGTCTTGATGACTAAAAATGTCGAATGAATTTATTGACCCTTGTCCTTGATGTGAATGCTATTTGTTGCCTTATAATCGATACATAGTGAGAACGATGATGATGTTTTCATTTTATATTGTTTATTGATGAACATTCAATCTTCTGCATTAAAAAAAGTAAGGTTGACTTTTTTGTAAGATTTTGAATCTGTTGATGACTAAAAATGTCAAATGAATCTATTGACCCTTGTCCCTGATGTGAATACTATTTGTTGCCTTAAAACAGATACATATTGAGAACAATGATGGACTTATGATTTTATATTGATTACTGAAGAGCCTTAAATCTTCTGCATTGAAAAAAAATGTGAACCTGAAATTTTTGTAAGGAATTGAATGTCTTGATGACTAACAATGTCGAAAGAATCTATTGACCATAGTCGCTGAATGTTAAACTGAAAGATATTTGTTGCCTTATAATCGATACATATTGAGAAAAACGATGGTCTTTTATTTTTATAATGTTTATTGATGAACATTCAATCTTCTGCATTAGAAAAAAGTGAACTTGAACTTTTTTTAAGATTTTGAATGTCTTGATAACTAAACATGTCGAATGAATCTATTGACCCTTGTCCCTGATGTGAATGCTATTTGTTGCCTTAAAATGGATACATGTTGAGAACGATGATGGACTTTTGATTCTATATTCATTATTGAATAACCTTCAATCTTCTGCCTTGAAAAAAAATGTGAACCCGAAATGTTTGTAAGGAATTGAATGTCTTGATGACTAACAATGTATGAATCTATTGGCCCTAGTCGCTGAATGTGAAACTGAAAGCTATTTGTTGTCTTATAATCAATACATATTGAGAACAATGATGGTGTTTTAATTTTATATTGTTTATTGATGAACATTCAATCTTCTGCATTAAAAAAAAAGTGAACTTGACTTTTTTGTAAGATTTTGAATGTCTTGATGACTAAAAATGTCGAATGAATCTATTGACCCTTGTCACTGATGTGAATGCTATTTGTTGCCTTAAAATGGATACATGTTGAGAACGATGATGGACTTTTGATTCTATATTCATTATTGAATAACCTTCAATCATCTGCATTGTAAAAAAAGTGAACTTGAACTTTTTGTAAAAGATTGAATGTCTTGATGACTAAAAATGTCGAATGAATCTATTGACTCTTGTCCTTGATGTGAATGCTATTTGTTGCCTTATAATTGATACATATTGAGAACGATGATGGACTTATGATTTTATATTGATTAGTGAAGAACCTTCTTCAATCTGAAAAAAAAATGTGAATCCGAAATTTTTTTAAGGAATTGAATGTGTTGATGACTAACAATGTCGAATGAATCTATTGACCCTAGTCGCTGATTGTGAAACTAAAAGCTATTTGTTGCGTTATAATCGATACATATTGAGAACAATGATGGTCTTTTAACTTTATATTGTTTATTGAATAACCTTCAATCATCTGCATTGTAAAAAAAGTGAACTTGAACTTTTTGTAAAAGATTGAATGTCTTGATGACTAAAAATGTCGAATGAATTTATTGACCCTTGTCCTTGATATGAATGCTATTTGTTGCCTTATAATCGATACATAGTGAGAACGATGATGATGTTTTCATTTTATATTGTTTATTGATGAACATTCAATCTTCTGCATTAAAAAAAGTAAGGTTGACTTTTTTGTAAGATTTTGAATCTGTTGATGACTAAAAATGTCAAATGAATCTATTGACCTTTGTCCCTGATGTGAATACTATTTGTTGCCTTAAAACAGATACATATTGAGAACAATGATGGACTTATGATTTTATATTGATTACTGAAGAACCTTAAATCTTCTGCATTGAAAAAAAATGTGAACCTGAAATTTTTGTAAGGAATTGAATGTCTTGATGACTAACAATGTCGAAAGAATCTATTGACCATAGTCGCTGAATGTTAAACTGAAAGATATTTGTTGCCTTATAATCGATACATATTGAGAAAAACGATGGTCTTTTATTTTTATAATGTTTATTGATGAACATTCAATCTTCTGCATTAGAAAAAAGTGAACTTGAACTTTTTTTAAGATTTTGAATGTCTTGATAACTAAACATGTCGAATGAATCTATTGACCCTTGTCCCTGATGTGAATGCTATTTGTTGCCTTAAAATGGATACATGTTGAGAACGATGATGGACTTTTGATTCTATATTCATTATTGAATAACCTTCAATCTTCTGCCTTGAAAAAAAATGTGAACCCGAAATGTTTGTAAGGAATTGAATGTCTTGATGACTAACAATGTATGAATCTATTGGCCCTAGTCGCTGAATGTGAAACTGAAAGCTATTTGTTGTCTTATAATCAATACATATTGAGAACAATGATGGTGTTTTAATTTTATATTGTTTATTGATGAACATTCAATCTTCTGCATTAAAAAAAAAGTGAACTTGACTTTTTTGTAAGATTTTGAATGTCTTGATGACTAAAAATGTCGAATGAATCTATTGACCCTTGTCACTGATGTGAATGCTATTTGTTGCCTTAAAATGGATACATGTTGAGAACGATGATGGACTTTTGATTCTATATTCATTATTGAATAACCTTCAATCATCTGCATTGTAAAAAAAGTGAACTTGAACTTTTTGTAAAAGATTGAATGTCTTGATGACTAAAAATGTCGAATGAATCTATTGACTCTTGTCCTTGATGTGAATGCAATTTGTTGCCTTATAATTGATACATATTGAGAACGGGTATGGACTTATGATTTTATATTGATTAGTGAAGAACCTTCTTCAATCTGAAAAAAAAATGTGAATCCGAAATTTTTTTAAGGAATTGAATGTGTTGATGACTAACAATGTCGAATGAATCTATTGACCCTAGTCGCTGATTGTGAAACTAAAAGCTATTTGTTGCGTTATAATCGATACATATTGAGAACAATGATGGTCTTTTAACTTTATATTGTTTATTGAATAACCTTCAATCATCTGCATTGTAAAAAAAGTGAACTTGAACTTTTTGTAAAAGATTGAATGTCTTGATGACTAAAAATGTCGAATGAATTTATTGACCCTTGTCCTTGATATGAATGCTATTTGTTGCCTTATAATCGATACATAGTGAGAACGATGATGATGTTTTCATTTTATATTGTTTATTGATGAACATTCAATCTTCTGCATTAAAAAAAGTAAGGTTGACTTTTTTGTAAGATTTTGAATCTGTTGATGACTAAAAATGTCAAATGAATCTATTGACCTTTGTCCCTGATGTGAATACTATTTGTTGCCTTAAAACAGATACATATTGAGAACAATGATGGACTTATGATTTTATATTGATTACTGAAGAACCTTAAATCTTCTGCATTGAAAAAAAATGTGAACCTGAAATTTTTGTAAGGAATTGAATGTCTTGATGACTAACAATGTCGAAAGAATCTATTGACCATAGTCGCTGAATGTTAAACTGAAAGATATTTGTTGCCTTATAATCGATACATATTGAGAAAAACGATGGTCTTTTATTTTTATAATGTTTATTGATGAACATTCAATCTTCTGCATTAGAAAAAAGTGAACTTGAACTTTTTTTAAGATTTTGAATGTCTTGATAACTAAACATGTCGAATGAATCTATTGACCCTTGTCCCTGATGTGAATGCTATTTGTTGCCTTAAAATGGATACATGTTGAGAACGATGATGGACTTTTGATTCTATATTCATTATTGAATAACCTTCAATCTTCTGCCTTGAAAAAAAATGTGAACCCGAAATGTTTGTAAGGAATTGAATGTCTTGATGACTAACAATGTATGAATCTATTGGCCCTAGTCGCTGAATGTGAAACTGAAAGCTATTTGTTGTCTTATAATCAATACATATTGAGAACAATGATGGTCTTTTAATTTTATATTGTTTATTGATGAACATTCAATCTTCTGCATTAAAAAAAAAGTGAACTTGACTTTTTTGTAAGATTTTGAATGTCTTGATGACTAAAAATGTCGAATGAATCTATTGACCCTTGTCACTGATGTGAATGCTATTTGTTGCCTTAAAATGGATACATGTTGAGAACGATGATGGACTTTTGATTCTATATTCATTATTGAATAACCTTCAATCATCTGCATTGTAAAAAAAGTGAACTTGAACTTTTTGTAAAAGATTGAATGTCTTGATGACTAAAAATGTCGAATGAATCTATTGACTCTTGTCCTTGATGTGAATGCTATTTGTTGCCTTATAATTGATACATATTGAGAACGATGATGGACTTATGATTTTATATTGATTAGTGAAGAACCTTCTTCAATCTGAAAAAAAAATGTGAATCCGAAATTTTTTTAAGGAATTGAATGTGTTGATGACTAACAATGTCGAATGAATCTATTGACCCTAGTCGCTGATTGTGAAACTAAAAGCTATTTGTTGCGTTATAATCGATACATATTGAGAACAATGATGGTCTTTTAACTTTATATTGTTTATTGAATAACCTTCAATCATCTGCATTGTAAAAAAAGTGAACTTGAACTTTTTGTAAAAGATTGAATGTCTTGATGACTAAAAATGTCGAATGAATTTATTGACCCTTGTCCTTGATATGAATGCTATTTGTTGCCTTATAATCGATACATAGTGAGAACGATGATGATGTTTTCATTTTATATTGTTTATTGATGAACATTCAATCTTCTGCATTAAAAAAAAAGTGAACTTGACTTTTTTGTAAGATTTTGAATGTCTTGATGACTAAAAATGTCGAATGAATCTATTGACCCTTGTCACTGATGTGAATGCTATTTGTTGCCTTAAAATGGATACATGTTGAGTTCGATGATGGACTTTTGATTCTATATTCATTATTGAATAACCTTCAATCATCTGCATTGTAAAAAAAGTGAACTTGAACTTTTTGTAAAAGATTGAATGTCTTGATGACTAAAAATGTCGAATGAATTTATTGACCCTTGTCCTTGATGTGAATGCTATTTGTTGCCTTATAATCGATACATAGTGAGAACGATGATGATGTTTTCATTTTATATTGTTTATTGATGAACATTCAATCTTCTGCATTAAAAAAAGTAAGGTTGACTTTTTTGTAAGATTTTGAATCTGTTGATGACTAAAAATGTCAAATGAATCTATTGACCCTTGTCCCTGATGTGAATACTATTTGTTGCCTTAAAACAGATACATATTGAGAACAATGATGGACTTATGATTTTATATTGATTACTGAAGAGCCTTAAATCTTCTGCATTGAAAAAAAATGTGAACCTGAAATTTTTGTAAGGAATTGAATGTCTTGATGACTAACAATGTCGAAAGAATCTATTGACCATAGTCGCTGAATGTTAAACTGAAAGATATTTGTTGCCTTATAATCGATACATATTGAGAAAAACGATGGTCTTTTATTTTTATAATGTTTATTGATGAACATTCAATCTTCTGCATTAGAAAAAAGTGAACTTGAACTTTTTTTAAGATTTTGAATGTCTTGATAACTAAACATGTCGAATGAATCTATTGACCCTTGTCCCTGATGTGAATGCTATTTGTTGCCTTAAAATGGATACATGTTGAGAACGATGATGGACTTTTGATTCTATATTCATTATTGAATAACCTTCAATCTTCTGCCTTGAAAAAAAATGTGAACCCGAAATGTTTGTAAGGAATTGAATGTCTTGATGACTAACAATGTATGAATCTATTGGCCCTAGTCGCTGAATGTGAAACTGAAAGCTATTTGTTGTCTTATAATCAATACATATTGAGAACAATGATGGTGTTTTAATTTTATATTGTTTATTGATGAACATTCAATCTTCTGCATTAAAAAAAAAGTGAACTTGACTTTTTTGTAAGATTTTGAATGTCTTGATGACTAAAAATGTCGAATGAATCTATTGACCCTTGTCACTGATGTGAATGCTATTTGTTGCCTTAAAATGGATACATGTTGAGAACGATGATGGACTTTTGATTCTATATTCATTATTGAATAACCTTCAATCATCTGCATTGTAAAAAAAGTGAACTTGAACTTTTTGTAAAAGATTGAATGTCTTGATGACTAAAAATGTCGAATGAATCTATTGACTCTTGTCCTTGATGTGAATGCAATTTGTTGCCTTATAATTGATACATATTGAGAACGATGATGGACTTATGATTTTATATTGATTAGTGAAGAACCTTCTTCAATCTGAAAAAAAAATGTGAATCCGAAATTTTTTTAAGGAATTGAATGTGTTGATGACTAACAATGTCGAATGAATCTATTGACCCTAGTCGCTGATTGTGAAACTAAAAGCTATTTGTTGCGTTATAATCGATACATATTGAGAACAATGATGGTCTTTTAACTTTATATTGTTTATTGAATAACCTTCAATCATCTGCATTGTAAAAAAAGTGAACTTGAACTTTTTGTAAAAGATTGAATGTCTTGATGACTAAAAATGTCGAATGAATTTATTGACCCTTGTCCTTGATATGAATGCTATTTGTTGCCTTATAATCGATACATAGTGAGAACGATGATGATGTTTTCATTTTATATTGTTTATTGATGAACATTCAATCTTCTGCATTAAAAAAAGTAAGGTTGACTTTTTTGTAAGATTTTGAATCTGTTGATGACTAAAAATGTCAAATGAATCTATTGACCTTTGTCCCTGATGTGAATACTATTTGTTGCCTTAAAACAGATACATATTGAGAACAATGATGGACTTATGATTTTATATTGATTACTGAAGAACCTTAAATCTTCTGCATTGAAAAAAAATGTGAACCTGAAATTTTTGTAAGGAATTGAATGTCTTGATGACTAACAATGTCGAAAGAATCTATTGACCATAGTCGCTGAATGTTAAACTGAAAGATATTTGTTGCCTTATAATCGATACATATTGAGAAAAACGATGGTCTTTTATTTTTATAATGTTTATTGATGAACATTCAATCTTCTGCATTAGAAAAAAGTGAACTTGAACTTTTTTTAAGATTTTGAATGTCTTGATAACTAAACATGTCGAATGAATCTATTGACCCTTGTCCCTGATGTGAATGCTATTTGTTGCCTTAAAATGGATACATGTTGAGAACGATGATGGACTTTTGATTCTATATTCATTATTGAATAACCTTCAATCTTCTGCCTTGAAAAAAAATGTGAACCCGAAATGTTTGTAAGGAATTGAATGTCTTGATGACTAACAATGTATGAATCTATTGGCCCTAGTCGCTGAATGTGAAACTGAAAGCTATTTGTTGTCTTATAATCAATACATATTGAGAACAATGATGGTGTTTTAATTTTATATTGTTTATTGATGAACATTCAATCTTCTGCATTAAAAAAAAAGTGAACTTGACTTTTTTGTAAGATTTTGAATGTCTTGATGACTAAAAATGTCGAATGAATCTATTGACCCTTGTCACTGATGTGAATGCTATTTGTTGCCTTAAAATGGATACATGTTGAGAACGATGATGGACTTTTGATTCTATATTCATTATTGAATAACCTTCAATCATCTGCATTGTAAAAAAAGTGAACTTGAACTTTTTGTAAAAGATTGAATGTCTTGATGACTAAAAATGTCGAATGAATCTATTGACTCTTGTCCTTGATGTGAATGCTATTTGTTGCCTTATAATTGATACATATTGAGAACGATGATGGACTTATGATTTTATATTGATTAGTGAAGAACCTTCTTCAATCTGAAAAAAAAATGTGAATCCGAAATTTTTTTAAGGAATTGAATGTGTTGATGACTAACAATGTCGAATGAATCTATTGACCCTAGTCGCTGATTGTGAAACTAAAAGCTATTTGTTGCGTTATAATCGATACATATTGAGAACAATGATGGTCTTTTAACTTTATATTGTTTATTGAATAACCTTCAATCATCTGCATTGTAAAAAAAGTGAACTTGAACTTTTTGTAAAAGATTGAATGTCTTGATGACTAAAAATGTCGAATGAATTTATTGACCCTTGTCCTTGATATGAATGCTATTTGTTGCCTTATAATCGATACATAGTGAGAACGATGATGATGTTTTCATTTTATATTGTTTATTGATGAACATTCAATCTTCTGCATTAAAAAAAAAGTGAACTTGACTTTTTTGTAAGATTTTGAATGTCTTGATGACTAAAAATGTCGAATGAATCTATTGACCCTTGTCACTGATGTGAATGCTATTTGTTGCCTTAAAATGGATACATGTTGAGAACGATGATGGACTTTTGATTCTATATTCATTATTGAATAACCTTCAATCATCTGCATTGTAAAAAAAGTGAACTTGAACTTTTTGTAAAAGATTGAATGTCTTGATGACTAAAAATGTCGAATGAATCTATTGACTCTTGTCCTTGATGTGAATGCAATTTGTTGCCTTATAATTGATACATATTGAGAACGATGATGGACTTATGATTTTATATTGATTAGTGAAGAACCTTCTTCAATCTGAAAAAAAAATGTGAATCCGAAATTTTTTTAAGGAATTGAATGTGTTGATGACTAACAATGTCGAATGAATCTATTGACCCTAGTCGCTGATTGTGAAACTAAAAGCTATTTGTTGCGTTATAATCGATACATATTGAGAACAATGATGGTCTTTTAACTTTATATTGTTTATTGAATAACCTTCAATCATCTGCATTGTAAAAAAAGTGAACTTGAACTTTTTGTAAAAGATTGAATGTCTTGATGACTAAAAATGTCGAATGAATTTATTGACCCTTGTCCTTGATATGAATGCTATTTGTTGCCTTATAATCGATACATAGTGAGAACGATGATGATGTTTTCATTTTATATTGTTTATTGATGAACATTCAATCTTCTGCATTAAAAAAAGTAAGGTTGACTTTTTTGTAAGATTTTGAATCTGTTGATGACTAAAAATGTCAAATGAATCTATTGACCTTTGTCCCTGATGTGAATACTATTTGTTGCCTTAAAACAGATACATATTGAGAACAATGATGGACTTATGATTTTATATTGATTACTGAAGAACCTTAAATCTTCTGCATTGAAAAAAAATGTGAACCTGAAATTTTTGTAAGGAATTGAATGTCTTGATGACTAACAATGTCGAAAGAATCTATTGACCATAGTCGCTGAATGTTAAACTGAAAGATATTTGTTGCCTTATAATCGATACATATTGAGAAAAACGATGGTCTTTTATTTTTATAATGTTTATTGATGAACATTCAATCTTCTGCATTAGAAAAAAGTGAACTTGAACTTTTTTTAAGATTTTGAATGTCTTGATAACTAAACATGTCGAATGAATCTATTGACCCTTGTCCCTGATGTGAATGCTATTTGTTGCCTTAAAATGGATACATGTTGAGAACGATGATGGACTTTTGATTCTATATTCATTATTGAATAACCTTCAATCTTCTGCCTTGAAAAAAAATGTGAACCCGAAATGTTTGTAAGGAATTGAATGTCTTGATGACTAACAATGTATGAATCTATTGGCCCTAGTCGCTGAATGTGAAACTGAAAGCTATTTGTTGTCTTATAATCAATACATATTGAGAACAATGATGGTCTTTTAATTTTATATTGTTTATTGATGAACATTCAATCTTCTGCATTAAAAAAAAAGTGAACTTGACTTTTTTGTAAGATTTTGAATGTCTTGATGACTAAAAATGTCGAATGAATCTATTGACCCTTGTCACTGATGTGAATGCTATTTGTTGCCTTAAAATGGATACATGTTGAGAACGATGATGGACTTTTGATTCTATATTCATTATTGAATAACCTTCAATCATCTGCATTGTAAAAAAAGTGAACTTGAACTTTTTGTAAAAGATTGAATGTCTTGATGACTAAAAATGTCGAATGAATCTATTGACTCTTGTCCTTGATGTGAATGCTATTTGTTGCCTTATAATTGATACATATTGAGAACGATGATGGACTTATGATTTTATATTGATTAGTGAAGAACCTTCTTCAATCTGAAAAAAAAATGTGAATCCGAAATTTTTTTAAGGAATTGAATGTGTTGATGACTAACAATGTCGAATGAATCTATTGACCCTAGTCGCTGATTGTGAAACTAAAAGCTATTTGTTGCGTTATAATCGATACATATTGAGAACAATGATGGTCTTTTAACTTTATATTGTTTATTGAATAACCTTCAATCATCTGCATTGTAAAAAAAGTGAACTTGAACTTTTTGTAAAAGATTGAATGTCTTGATGACTAAAAATGTCGAATGAATTTATTGACCCTTGTCCTTGATATGAATGCTATTTGTTGCCTTATAATCGATACATAGTGAGAACGATGATGATGTTTTCATTTTATATTGTTTATTGATGAACATTCAATCTTCTGCATTAAAAAAAAAGTGAACTTGACTTTTTTGTAAGATTTTGAATGTCTTGATGACTAAAAATGTCGAATGAATCTATTGACCCTTGTCACTGATGTGAATGCTATTTGTTGCCTTAAAATGGATACATGTTGAGTTCGATGATGGACTTTTGATTCTATATTCATTATTGAATAACCTTCAATCATCTGCATTGTAAAAAAAGTGAACTTGAACTTTTTGTAAAAGATTGAATGTCTTGATGACTAAAAATGTCGAATGAATTTATTGACCCTTGTCCTTGATGTGAATGCTATTTGTTGCCTTATAATCGATACATAGTGAGAACGATGATGATGTTTTCATTTTATATTGTTTATTGATGAACATTCAATCTTCTGCATTAAAAAAAGTAAGGTTGACTTTTTTGTAAGATTTTGAATCTGTTGATGACTAAAAATGTCAAATGAATCTATTGACCCTTGTCCCTGATGTGAATACTATTTGTTGCCTTAAAACAGATACATATTGAGAACAATGATGGACTTATGATTTTATATTGATTACTGAAGAGCCTTAAATCTTCTGCATTGAAAAAAAATGTGAACCTGAAATTTTTGTAAGGAATTGAATGTCTTGATGACTAACAATGTCGAAAGAATCTATTGACCATAGTCGCTGAATGTTAAACTGAAAGCTATTTGTTGCCTTATAATCGATACATATTGAGAAAAACGATGGTCTTTTAATTTTATAATGTTTATTGATGAACATTCAATCTTCTGCATTAGAAAAAAGTGAACTTGAACTTTTTTTAAGATTTTGAATGTCTTGATAACTAAAAATGTCGAATGAATCTATTGACCCTTGTCCCTGATGTGAATGCTATTTGTTGCCTTAAAATGGATACATGTTGAGAATGGTACGAAAATTTATCCGGAAGAATTTGAAATAAACGCAAGTGACCATCAAAAGAAGGTTAATGGCGTGGGGGCGCCCATAAGTCAGCAACAAGGGCTGAGTTTAATCACTTGGCTATTTTAATTATTTTCATCATTTAAGCAAATAAATTCAGCCATTTAAAAACCTATCCAAGTGGTTACAAAAGGAGCATAAAAGAGCCATTCAAAGCATTAAAGGGGGCGTGTGACTACTCATGGAGAAGGAGTTACAATAGCTGATTGGAATAAATGTCATTTTATTACTAGTATAATTGCATTTTATGTTGCACTTTATTTTGTATTTTATTAGGCTATGCATTTTCGCCTATATAACTATGTATGCTGAACATTATTGATCATCGAATAAACAAGAAATAATTCAGTATACTCAGAAATTGTGTCTACATTTTCGTCCGATTATTTGCAAGCGTCGTCTTGAAAATAGTCCGATTAGCTCAATTGGTGTTGAGTGCTAATCTCTTTGTTAGGCTATTGGTGTAGTTTAACACTGCTCATTTCCTCTTTTATTTTTTTACTATGACAAAAGAAACCCATACTACAAAACACGTGAGAAATTCAACTAATAAGGGTGGTACATAGTATCTTCGTTATTGGTTGTTTTTAGCTTCCGCTATCCTTAGTATAATTCGTATCATTAGTGGTAATCAGAGCACGGTTCTGATTCCGTGGTTAGCAACAACAATGGACTTCGACAACGAGGAATTCATGGCTAGATTGCGCGAAGCAATGAGGAACATTGATTTGAGAGATGAACGATGGAGGCCTAGAAGGGGTGAACCACCACGTCCAAACGTGGATGAGTTCAAAATCACCGAACTACCGGAATTCAATGGTAGTATAGACCCGGAGAATTATTTAGAATGGGAGCGCAAGATTGATAGAATGTTTGACTTCAAGGATCTTGATGATGAGAAACGTTGCAAATATGCTATTCTGAAACTTGGCAAAAGTGCATCATTGTGGTATGAGGGGTTGAAGGCTAGAAGAACACGAGATGGAAAGGAGAAAATCCAATCTTGGGAGTCCTTGAAGAGGAAGTTGCGCAAAAGATATGTACCATCAAACCACCGACTGAATTTGTACAAGAAGATTTCAGAATTGGTGCAAGGCAAAATGAGTGTCACGGAGTACATTGATGAATTTGAGAACCTATGCCTAATGGGTGAAGTGGAGGAAAATGAAGAACAAAGAATGAGCCGTTTCCTTCGTGGGCTGAATAAGAACATAGCCTTTGCTGTTGAGCTATGTAATTACACAGATTTCAACAATTTGTGCACCTTATGCTTGAAGATTGAAAATCAAAACAAGAGTAGATATAATGCTGGGAGTTCAAGTGGTTGGTCCAAGGGAGGTGTGTCGGGTAGTGCAAGTCCAGCCCCTAACACTAAACCAACGGTGAATCAACCAAAACAAAGTGAGCCCACTCCTAAACAGCTTATTGCCGCGGCCAAGGAGACTAACCTGTCAAAGGTTAGGTGTTTTAAGTGTCAAGGCTTTGGACACTTTTCTAGAGCTTGTCCTAATCAACGAGTTGTGACCCTCCGAGAAGCAATTAGCATGCGTGATGCGTTGGTTGAGGAAGAAGAAGAATCTGGCGGTTCATTTGGTGGCAATAATGAAGGTGACGGAATTGAAATTGTTGAAGATGATGATGATAAGGTAGAAATATATGGACCTCCCATATATGATACCTTGATGCTCAGAACTTTGCAAGCCAAGACGGTACCCGTGGAAGGAGATCAAAGGAATCAAATATTCTACACTAAATGTCAAGTGCAGGATAAGTGGTGTAGTGTCATTGTGGATGGAGGTAGTTGTACCAATGCGGCCTCAACTGAAATGGTGTCTAAATTAGGATTACTCACAACAAAACATCCTAAGCCTTATGCACTACATTGGCTGGACAATGGGAGTAGCATAAATGTTACAAGGCAGACACGTGTGGGATTGACCATGGGATCTTATGTTGATGAGGTCTTGTGTGATGTGGTGCCCATGGATGCAAGTCACATACTTTTGGGACGCCCTTGGCAATTTGATAGGGATGTGACGCATAGAGGAAGGTCCAATGAGCATGAATTGAACTTCAACGGCAAGAGGATTGTGTTGAAACCAATGGCATCAAATGAAGTCCGTTCCATGATTACAAAGAGAGGTAAAAGCCCTAACCTCACTATGTTTGCTACTGAAAGTGAAGTGAAGAATGCTATTGATAATGGTGAATTAGTCTATATGCTGGTTGCAAAGAATACTAAGCCAGATGGTGTAGAGAATCCTCTTAAACAACAATTAGAGGCGGTCTTGGGTGAGTATGAAGATGTGTTTCCAAGTGAACTACCAATTGGTTTGCCACCTATTCGTGGAATTGAACATCAAATTGATCTAATCCCAGGGGCTCCATTACCAAACAAGGCTGCCTATAGGTGTAATCCAGCGGAGACAAAGGAGTTGCAACGGCAAATTGAAGAATTGATGAGCATGGGTTATGTGCGTGAATCAATGAGCCCATGTGCTGTTCCGGCATTGTTGGTTCCTAAAAAGGATGGTTCATGGAGAATGTGTATTGATAGTAGGGCAGTGAACAACATAACCATAAAATATCGTTTTCCCATTCCGAGACTAGATGATATGCTTGATGAGTTACATGGATCGGTTATCTTCTCAAAAATCGATCTAAGGAGTGGATATCACCAAATCAGAATGCGCGAAGGTGATGAATGGAAGACGGCATTCAAGACTAAACATGGTCTATATGAATGGCTAGTTATGCCGTTTGGGCTCACAAATGCGCCTAGCACTTTTATGAGACTCATGAACGAAGTACTCAAGCCATTTTTGGGTAAGTTTGTTGTTGTTTATCTTGATGACATATTGGTGTATAGCAAGTCTATTGAGGAGCATTTCACTCATTTGAAACATATCTTTGAGACCCTAAGAGCACAAAAACTCTATGGGAAGAAGGAAAAGTGTGATTTCTTGGTTGAAAGTGTGGTGTTTCTTGGTTATGTGGTGTCTAAAGATGGAGTATCAGTTGATCAAACAAAGGTGGATGCTATCAAAACTTGGCCGAGCCCTACAACAGTTTCGGAGGTGAGATCTTTTCTTGGTCTTGCATCATTTTATCGGCGCTTTATCCAGAATTTTAGCACTATAGCAAGTCCCATGACCGAATGTTTGAAGAAGGGTGCATTTGTGTGGAATGAGCAAGCACAAAAGGCTTTTGAATTGATTAAGTCAAAGCTTTGTGAAGCTCCTGTTTTAGCTTTACCCGACTTCACTCAACCATTTGAAGTTGAGTGTGATGCTAGTGGAGTTGGCATTGGGGCTGTTTTGATACAAAACAAGAGGCCTATCGCTTATTTCTCGAAGAAATTGGGAGGAGCTAGATTGAACTATTGCACTTATGACAAAGAGTTCTATGCCATTGTGAGAGCTCTTGATCATTGGAACCATTATTTACGTTCTAATCATTTTATATTGCATTCAGATCATGAGTCTTTGAAGTATATCAATGGGCAGCAAAAGTTGAGTCCAAGGCATGCTAAATGGGTGGAATTCCTTCAATCTTTTAATTTCTCTTCAAAATACAAGGATGGTAAGAGTAATGTGGTGGCTGATGCACTTTCCAGGAGGTATGCTTTAATTTCAATTCTTGAAACTCGCTTGCTTGGTTTTGAGACTTTGAAAGATTATTATAAAGAGGATGTAGATTTTGGTGAAATATATTCTAATTGTGAAAATGGAGCATTTGGAAAGTACATAGTGCAGGACGGATTTTTGTTCAAGGAGAATCGGCTTTGCATACCGAGGCATTCAATTCGTGAGCTACTAGTTCGTGAAGCTCATGGTGGAGGTTTGGCTGGTCATTTTGGCATTACAAAGACCTTGGAGATTTTAAAAGAACATTTTCACTGGCCAAAGATGTTAGGAGATGTGCAAAAAGTCATTAGCAAATGTGTTACTTGTCATATGGCAAAGAGTTCTTTCAAACCAGGGGCGTACACTCCATTACCAACGCCTAGTGGTCCTTGGATGGATGTGAGCATGGATTTCATTGTGGCTTTACCCCGTACACAGCGAGGTAAAGATGCTATTATGGTTGTTGTTGATAGGTTTTCAAAAATGGCACACTTTGTAGCTTGTCACAAAACAGATGATGCTAGTAATGTTGCTGATTTGTACTTTCGTGAGATTGTACGTTTACATGGAGTCCCTAAAACTATTGTTTCCGATCGTGATTCAAAGTTTTTGAGTTATTTTTGGAATACATTATGGAGGAAATTGGGTACTAAGTTGCTGTTTAGTACTTCCCATCACCCTCAAACCGATGGACAGACCGAGGTGACAAATAGAACTCTTGGTACATTGCTGCGTGGTTTGGTTAATAAGACTCAAAAGGATTGGGACTTGAAGCTAGCTCATGCTGAATTTGCCTATAACCGGTCCCCTACATATGCTACTAATCATTCTCCTTTTGAAGTTGTTTATGGTGTGAATCCTTACTTGCCATTGGATTTGATTACTATGCCAAAAGAAGAATTAGTCCATCCAGATGCCGAGTCCAAACTCAAATCAATGATCAAGCTTCATGAGCAAGTGCAAGAAAGAATTAAGGCGGTGAATGAAGTCTATAAGCAAAGGTCCAAAAATAAAAGGCCGAAGTTGTTCAATGAAGGTGATCTTGTATGGGTCCATTTAAGAAAAGAAAGATTTCCAAGCAAGAGAAAGAATAAGCTCATGCCTAGAGCTGATGGTCCTTTCAAAGTTATATCAAAAATCAATGACAATGCATACAAGATTGAGTTGCCCGGAGAATATGGCGTACATGCCACTTTCAATGTTGGAGATCTCTCACCATATTTAGATGATGACGGTATTCAAGAATTGAGGTCAATTCCTTTCAAAGGAGGAGGAGATGGTACGAAAATTTATCCGGAAGAATTTGAAATAAACGCAAGTGACCATCAAAAGAAGGTTAATGGCGTGGGGGCGCCCATAAGTCAGCAACAAGGGCTGAGTTTAATCACTTGGCTATTTTAATTATTTTCATCATTTAAGCAAATAAATTCAGCCATTTAAAAACCTATCCAAGTGGTTACAAAAGGAGCATAAAAGAGCCATTCAAAGCATTAAAGGGGGCGTGTGACTACTCATGGAGAAGGAGTTACAATAGCTGATTGGAATAAATGTCATTTTATTACTAGTATAATTGCATTTTATGTTGCACTTTATTTTGTATTTTATTAGGCTATGCATTTTCGCCTATATAACTATGTATGCTGAACATTATTGATCATCGAATAAACAAGAAATAATTCAGTATACTCATAAATTGTGTCTACATTTTCGTCCGATTATTTGCAAGCGTCGTCTTGAAAATAGTCCGATTAGCTCAATTGGTGTTGAGTGCTAATCTCTTTGTTAGGCTATTGGTGTAGTTTAACACTGCTCATTTCCTCTTTTATTTTTTTACTATAACAAAAGAAACCCATACTACAAAACACGTGAGAAATTCAACTAATAAGGGTGGTACATAGTATCTTCGTTATTGGTTGTTTTTAGCTTCCGCTATCCTTAGTATAATTCGTATCAGAGAACGATGATGGACTTTTGATTCTATATTCATTATTGAATAACCTTCAATCTTCTGCCTTGAAAAAAAATGTGAACCCGAAATGTTTGTAAGGAATTGAATGTCTTGATGACTAACAATGTATGAATCTATTGGCCCTAGTCGCTGAATGTGAAACTGAAAGCTATTTGTTGTCTTATAATCAATACATATTGAGAACAATGATGGCCTTTTAATTTTATATTGTTTATTGATGAACATTCAATCTTCTGCATTAAAAAAAAAGTGAACTTGACTTTTTTGTAAGATTTTGAATGTCTTGATGACTAAAAATGTCGAATGAATCTATTGACCCTTGTCACTGATGTGAATGCTATTTGTTGCCTTAAAATGGATACATGTTGAGAACGATGATGGACTTTTGATTCTATATTCATTATTGAATAACCTTCAATCATCTGCATTGTAAAAAAAGTGAACTTGAACTTTTTGTAAAAGATTGAATGTCTTGATGACTAAAAATGTCGAATGAATTTATTGACCCTTGTCCTTGATGTGAATGCTATTTGTTGCCTTATAATCGATACATAGTGAGAACGATGATGATGTTTTCATTTTATATTGTTTATTGATGAACATTCAATCTTCTGCATTAAAAAAAGTAAGGTTGACTTTTTTGTAAGATTTTGAATCTGTTGATGACTAAAAATGTCAAATGAATCTATTGACCCTTGTCCCTGATGTGAATACTATTTGTTGCCTTAAAACAGATACATATTGAGAACAATGATGGACTTATGATTTTATATTGATTACTGAAGAACCTTAAATCTTCTGCATTGAAAAAAAATGTGAACCTGAAATTTTTGTAAGGAATTGAATGTCTTGATGACTAACAATGTCGAAAGAATCTATTGACCATAGTCGCTGAATGTTAAACTGAAAGCTATTTGTTGCCTTATAATCGATACATATTGAGAAAAACGATGGTCTTTTAATTTTATAATGTTTATTGATGAACATTCAATCTTCTGCATTAGAAAAAAGTGAACTTGAACTTTTTTTAAGATTTTGAATGTCTTGATAACTAAAAATGTCGAATGAATCTATTGACCCTTGTCCCTGATGTGAATGCTATTTGTTGCCTTATAACGGATACATATTGAGAACGATGATGAACTTATGATTTTATATTGATTACTGAAGAACCTTCAATCTTCTGCATTGAAAAAAAATGTGAACCCGAAATGTTTGTAAGGAATTGAATGTCTTGATGACTAACAATGTCGAATGAATCTATTGGCCATAGTCGCTGAATGTGATACTGAAAGCTATTTGTTGCCTTATAATCGATACATATTGAGAACAATGATGGTCTTTTAATTTTATATTGTTTATTGATGAACAACATTCAATCTTCTGCATTAAAAAAAAAGTGAACTTGACTTTTTTGTAAGATTTTGAATGTCTTGATGACTAAAAATGTCGAATGAATCTATTGACCCTTGTCACTGATGTGAATGCTATTTGTTGCGTTAAAATGGATACATGTTGAGAACGATGATGGACTTTTGATTCTATATTCATTATTGAATAATCTTCAATCATCTACATTGTAAAAAAAGTGAACTTGAACTTTTTGTAAAAGATTGAATGTCTTGATGACTAAAAATGTCGAATGAATCTATTGACTCTTGTCCTTGATGTGAATGCTATTTGTTGCCTTATAATTGATACCTATTGAGAACGATGATGGACTTATGATTTTATATTGATTAGTGAAGAACCTTCTTCAATCTGAAAAAAAAATGTGAACCCGAAATTTTTTTAAGGAATTGAATGTCTTGATGACTAACAATGTCGAATGAATCTATTGACCCTAGTCGCTGATTGTGAAACTAAAAGCTATTTGTTGCCTTATAATCGATACATATTGAGAACAATGATGGTCTTTTAACTTTATATTGTTTATTGAATAACCTTCAATCATCTGCATTGTAAAAAAAGTGAACTTGAACTTTTTGTAAAAGATTGAATGTCTTGATGACTAAAAATGTCGAATGAATTTATTGACCCTTGTCCTTGATGTGAATGCTATTTGTTGCCTTATAATCGATACATAGTGAGAACGATGATGATGTTTTCATTTTATATTGTTTATTGATGAACATTCAATCTTCTGCATTAAAAAAAGTAAGGTTGACTTTTTTGTAAGATTTTGACTCTGTTGATGACTAAAAATGTCAAATGAATCTATTGACCCTTGTCCCTGATGTGAATACTATTTGTTGCCTTAAAACAGATACATATTGAGAACAATGATGGACTTATGATTTTATATTGATTACTGAAGAACCTTAAATCTTCTGCATTGAAAAAAAATGTGAACCCGAAATTTTTGTAAGGAATTGAATGTCTTGATGACTAACAATGTCGAAAGAATCTATTGACCATAGTCGCTGAATGTTAAACTGAAAGCTATTTGTTGCCTTATAATCGATACATATTGAGAAAAACGATGGTCTTTTAATTTTATAATGTTTATTGATGAACATTCAATCTTCTGCATTAGAAAAAAGTGAACTTGAACTTTTTTTAAGATTTTGAATGTCTTGATAACTAAAAATGTCGAATGAATCTATTGACCGTTGTCCCTGATGTGAATGCTATTTGTTGCCTTATAACGGATACATATTGAGAACGATGATGAACTTATGATTTTATATTGATTACTGAAGAACCTTCAATCTTCTGCATTGAAAAAAAATGTGAACCCGAAATGTTTGTAAGGAATTGAATGTCTTGATGACTAACAATGTCGAATGAATCTATTGGCCATAGTCGCTGAATGTGATACTGAAAGCTATTTGTTGCCTTATAATCGATACATATTGAGAACAATGATGGTCTTTTAATTTTATATTGTTTATTGATGAACAACATTCAATCTTCTGCATTAAAAAAAAAGTGAACTTGACTTTTTTGTAAGATTTTGAATGTCTTGATAACTAAAAATGTCGAATGAATCTGTTGACCCTTGTCCTTGATGTGAATGCTATTTGTTGCCTTATAACGGATACATATTGAGAACGATGATGAACTTTTGATTTTATATTGATTACTGAAGAACTTTCAATCTTCTGCCTTGAAAAAAAATGTGAACCCGAAATGTTTGTAAGGAATTGAATGTCTTGATGACTAACAATGTATGAATCTATTGGCCCTAGTCGCTGAATGTGAAACTGAAAGCTATTTGTTGTCTTATAATCAATACATATTGAGAACAATGATGGTCTTTTAATTTTATATTGTTTATTGATGAACATTCAATCTTCTGCATTAAAAAAAAAGTGAACTTGACTTTTTTGTAAGATTTTGAATGTCTTGATGACTAAAAATGTCGAATGAATCTATTGACCCTTGTCCCTGATGTGAATGCTATTTGTTGCCTTAAAATGGATACATGTTGAGAACGATGATGGACTTTTGATTCTATATTCATTATTGAATAACCTTCAATCATCTGCATTGTAAAAAAAGTGAACTTGAACTTTTTGTAAAAGATTGAATGTCTTGATGACTAAAAATGTCGAATGAATTTATTGACCCTTGTCCTTGATGTGAATGCTATTTGTTGCCTTATAATCGATACATAGTGAGAACGATGATGATGTTTTCATTTTATATTGTTTATTGATGAACATTCAATCTTCTGCATTAAAAAAAGTAAGGTTGACTTTTTTGTAAGATTTTGAATCTGTTGATGACTAAAAATGTCAAATGAATCTATTGACCCTTGTCCCTGATGTGAATACTATTTGTTGCCTTAAAACAGATACATATTGAGAACAATGATGAACTTATGATTTTATATTGATTACTGAAGAACCTTAAATCTTCTGCATTGAAAAAAAATGTGAACCTGAAATTTTTGTAAGGAATTGAATGTCTTGATGACTAACAATGTCGAAAGAATCTATTGACCATAGTCGCTGAATGTTAAACTGAAAGCTATTTGTTGCCTTATAATCGATACATATTGAGAAAAACGATGGTCTTTTAATTTTATAATGTTTATTGATGAACATTCAATCTTCTGCATTAGAAAAAAGTGAACTTGAACTTTTTTTAAGATTTTGAATGTCTTGATAACTAAAAATGTCGAATGAATCTATTGACCGTTGTCCCTGATGTGAATGCTATTTGTTGCCTTATAACGGATACATATTGAGAACGATGATGAACTTATGATTTTATATTGATTACTGAAGAACCTTCAATCTTCTGCATTGAAAAAAAATGTGAACCCGAAATGTTTGTAAGGAATTGAATGTCTTGATGACTAACAATGTCGAATGAATCTATTGGCCATAGTCGCTGAATGTGATACTGAAAGCTATTTGTTGCCTTATAATCGATACATATTGAGAACAATGATGGTCTTTTAATTTTATATTGTTTATTGATGAACAACATTCAATCTTCTGCATTAAAAAAAAAGTGAACTTGACTTTTTTGTAAGATTTTGAATGTCTTGATGACTAAAAATGTCGAATGAATCTATTGACCCTTGTCACTGTTGTGAATGCTATTTGTTGCCTTAAAATGGATACATGTTGAGAACGATGAAGGACTTTTGATTCTATATTCATTATTGAATAATCTTCAATCATCTACATTGTAAAAAAAGTGAACTTGAACTTTTTGTAAAAGATTGAATGTCTTGATGACTAAAAATGTCGAATGAATCTATTGACTCTTGTCCTTGATATGAATGCTATTTGTTGCCTTATAATTGATACATATTGAGAACGATGATGGACTTATGATTTTATATTGATTAGTGAAGAACCTTCTTCAATCTGAAAAAAAAATGTGAACCCGAAATTTTTTTAAGGAATTGAATGTCTTGATGACTAACAATGTCGAATGAATCTATTGACCCTAGTCGCTGAATGTTAAACTGAAAGCTATTTGTTGCCTTATAATCGATACATATTGAGAAAAACGATGGTCTTTTAATTTTATAATGTTTATTGATGAACATTCAATCTTCTGCATTAGAAAAAAGTGAACTTGAACTTTTTTTAAGATTTTGAATGTCTTGATAACTAAAAATGTCGAATGAATCTATTGACCGTTGTCCCTGATGTGAATGCTATTTGTTGCCTTATAACGGATACATATTGAGAACGATGATGAACTTATGATTTTATATTGATTACTGAAGAACCTTCAATCTTCTGCATTGAAAAAAAATGTGAACCCGAAATGTTTGTAAGGAATTGAATGTCTTGATGACTAACAATGTCAAATGAATCTATTGGCCATAGTCGCTGAATGTGATACTGAAAGCTATTTGTTGCCTTATAATCGATACATATTGAGAACAATGATGGTCTTTTAATTTTATATTGTTTATTGATGAACAACATTCAATCTTCTGCATTAAAAAAAAAGTGAACTTGACTTTTTTGTAAGATTTTGAATGTCTTGATGACTAAAAATGTCGAATGAATCTATTGACCCTTGTCACTGATGTGAATGCTATTTGTTGCCTTAAAATGGATACATGTTGAGAACGATGAAGGACTTTTGATTCTATATTCATTATTGAATAATCTTCAATCATCTACATTGTAAAAAAAGTGAACTTGAACTTTTTGTAAAAGATTGAATGTCTTGATGACTAAAAATGTCGAATGAATCTATTGACTCTTGTCCTTGATATGAATGCTATTTGTTGCCTTATAATTGATACATATTGAGAACGATGATGGACTTATGATTTTATATTGATTAGTGAAGAACCTTCTTCAATCTGAAAAAAAAATGTGAACCCGAAATTTTTTTAAGGAATTGAATGTGTTGATGACTAACAATGTCGAATGAATCTATTGACCCTAGTCGCTGATTGTGAAACTAAAAGCTATTTGTTGCCTTATAATCGATACATATTGAGAACAATGATGGTCTTTTAACTTTATATTGTTTATTGATGAACATTCAATCTTCTGCATTAAAAAAAAAGTGAAATTCAACTTTTTGTAAGATTTTGAATCTCTTGATGACTAAAAATGTCAAATGAATCTATTGACCCTTGTCCCTGATGTGAATACTATTTGTTGCCTTAAAACGGATACATATTGAGAACGATGATGGACTTATGATTTTATATTGATTATTGAAGAACCTTAAATCTTCTGCATTGAAAAAAAATGTGAACCTGAAATTTTTGTAAGGAATTGAATATCTTGATGACTGATACGAATTAGTGTGCTTTAATTCGTAAGAGTAGCGGAAGCAAACAACCAATAACGAAGGTACTAGGTACCACCCTTATTAGTCGAATTCTATTAAGTGTTTTGGAGTATTTGTTTCGTTTGTGTTAGTGAAAACAGTAGGGAAATGGCCAATGTTAAACTACACCAATAGCCTAACAAAGAGATTAGCACTCAGCACCAATTGAGCTAATCGGACTATTTTCAAGACGACGCTTGCAAATAATCGGACGAAAATGTAGACACAAATTCTAATTGTACTGAAATTGTTCTTGTTTATTGAATGATTAGAATGATCATCATACATAGCTTTTATAGGCGAAAATGCATAGCCTAATTAAAATACAAAATAAAGTGCAACATAAAATGCAATTATACTAGTAATAAAAATGACATTTATTTCAATCAGCTATTGTAACTCCTTCTCCATGATTAGTCACGCCCTTTAATGCTTTGAATGGCCCTTTTATGCTCCTTTTGTAACCACTTGGATAGGCTTTTGAATGGCTGAACATTTATTTGTCTTACTTGATAAAAATGATTAAAATAGCCAAGTAATTAAACTCAGCCCTTGATGATGACTGAAAACAGCCCCCACGTCCTTAACTCCCTTTTGGATGTCACTTGTGTTGATTTCAAACTCTTCTTGATCAATTTTCGCACCATCCCCTCCCCCTTTGAAAGGAATTGACCACAATTCTTGAATATCGTCATCATCTAAATATGGTGAGAGATCTCCAACATTGAAAGTAGCATGTACCCCATATTCTCCCGGCAACTCAATCTTGTATGCATTGTCATTAATCTTTGATATAACTTTGAAAGGACCATCAGCTCTAGGCATGAGCTTATTCTTTCTCTTGCTTGGGAATCTTTCTTTTCTCAAATGGACCCACACAAGGTCACCTTCATTGAACAACTTAGGCTTCTTATTCTTGGACCTTTGCTTGTAGACTTCATTTACCGCCTTGATTCTTTCTCGCACTTGCTCATGTAGCTTGATCATTGATTTGAGTTTGGCCTCGGCATTTGGATGGACTAATTCTTCTTTTGGCATAGTTATCAAATCTAATGGCAAGTAAGGATTCACACCATAAACAACTTCGAAAGGAGAATGATTAGTAGCATATGTAGGGGACCGGTTGTAGGCAAATTCAGCATGAGCTAGCTTCAAGTCCCAATCCTTTTGAGTTTTACTAACCAAACCACGCAGCAAAGTACCAAGAGTTCTATTAGTCACCTCTGTTTGCCCATCGGTTTGAGGGTGATGAGAAGTACTAAACAGCAACTTAGTACCCAATTTCCTCCATAATGTGTTCCAAAAGTAACTCAAAAACTTTGAATCACGATCGGAAACAATAGTCTTGGGAACTCCATGTAAACGTACAATCTCACGAAAGTACAAATCAGCAACATTACTAGCATCATCTGTTTTGTGACAAGCTACAAAGTGTGCCATCTTTGAAAACCTATCAACAACAACCATAATAGCATCTTTACCTCGCTGTGTACGGGGCAAAGCCACAATAAAATCCATGCTCACATCCATCCAAGGACCACTAGGTGTGGGTAATGGAGTATATGCCCCTGGTTTGAATGAACTCTTCGCCATATGACAAGTAACACACTTGCTAATGACTTTTTGCACATCTCCTAACATCTTTGGCCAATGAAAGTGTTCTTTTAAAATTTCCAAGGTCTTTGTAATGCCAAAATGACCAGCCAAACCTCCGCCATGAGCTTCACGGACTAGTAACTCACGAATTGAATGTCTTGGGATGCAAAGCCGATTCTCCTTGAACAAAAATTCACCCTGCACTATGTACTTTCCAAATGCTCCATTTTCACAATTAGAGTATATTTCAGCAAAATCCACATCCTCTTTATAATAATTTTTCAAAGTCTCAAAACCAAGTAAGCGGGTTTCAAGAATTGAAATTAAAGCATACCTCCTTGAAAGTGCATCAGCCACCACATTACTCTTGCCATCCTTGTATTTCGACGAGAAATTAAAAGATTGAAGGAATTCCACCCATTTAGCATGCCTTGGACTCAACTTTTGCTGCCCATTGATATACTTCAAAGATTCATGATCTGAATGCAATATAAAGTGATTAGAACGCAAATAATGACTCCAATAATCAAGAGCTCTCACAATGGCATAGAACTCTTTGTCATAGGTGCAATAGTTCAATCTGGCTCCTCCGAGTTTCTCCGAGAAATAAGCAATAGGCCTTTTGTTTTGTATCAAAACAGCCCCAATGCCAACTCCACTAGCATCACATTCAACTTCAAATGGTTGAGTGAAGTCGGGTAAAGCTAAAACAGGAGCTTCACAAAGTTTCGACTTAATCAATTCAAAAGCTTTTTGTGCTTGCTCATTCCACACAAACGCACCCTTCTTCAAACATTCGGTCATGGGACTTGCTATCGTGCTAAAATTCTGGATAAAGCGCCGATAAAATGATGCAAGACCAAGAAAAGATCTCACCTCCGAAACTGTTGTAGGGCTTGGCCAAGTTTTGATAGCATCCACCTTTGTTTGATCAACTGATACTCCATCTTTAGACACCACATAACCAAGAAACACCACACTTTCAACCAAGAAATCACACTTTTCCTTCTTCCCATAGAGTTTTTGTGCTCTTAGGGTCTCAAAGATTTGTTTCAAATGAGTGAAATGCTCCTCAATAGACTTGCTATACACCAATATGTCATCAAGATAAACAACAACAAACTTACCCAAAAATGGCTTGAGTACTTCGTTCATGAGCCTCATAAAGGTGCTAGGCGCATTTGTGAGCCCAAACGACATAACTAGCCATTCATATAGACCATGTTTAGTCTTGAATGCCGTCTTCCATTCATCACCTTCGCGCATTCTGATTTGGTGATATCCACTCCTTAGATCGATTTTTGAGAAGATAACCGATCCATGTAACTCATCAAGCATATCATCTAGTCTCGGAATGGGAAAACGATATTTGATGGTTATGTTGTTCACTGCCCTACTATCAATACACATTCTCCATGAACCATCCTTTTTAGGAACCAACAATGCTGGAACAGCACATGGGCTCATTGATTCACGCACATAACCCATGCTCATCAATTCTTCAATTTGCCGTTGCAACTCCTTTGTCTCCTCTGGATTACACCTATAGGCAGCCTTGTTTGGTAATGGAGCGCCCGGAATTAGATCAATTTGATGCTCAATTCCACGGATAGGTGGCAAACCAATTGGTAGCTCCATTGGGAACACATCTTCATACTCATCCAAGACAGCCTCCAATTGTTGTTTTAGAGGATTCTCTACATTATCTTGTTTAGCATTCTTTGCAACCAACATGTAGACTAATTCACCATTATCAATAGCATCTTTCACTTCAGTTTCAGTAGCAAACATAGTGAGACTAGGCCTTTTACCTCTTTTTGTAATCATGGAACGGACTTCATTTGATGCCATTGGTTTTAACACAATCTTCTTGCCAATGAAGTTCAATTCATGCTCATTAGACCTTCCTCTATGCGTCACATCCCTATCAAATTGCCAAGGGCGTCCCAAAAGTATGTGACTTGCATCCATAGGCACCACATCACACAAGATCTCATCAACATAAGACCCCATGGTTAATCCCACGCGCGTCTGCCTTGTAATATTTATGCTACTTCCATTGTCCAGCCAATGTAGCGCATAAGGCTTAGGATGTTTTGTTGTGAGCAATCCTAATTTAGACACCATTTCAGTTGAAGCGGCATTGGTACAACTACCTCCATCCACAATGACACTACACCACTTATCCTTCACTTGACACTTAGTGTAGAAGATTTGATTCCTTTGATCTTCCATGGGTGCAGCCTTAGCTTGCAAAGTTCTGAGCATCAAAGTATCATATATGGGAGGTCCATATATTTCTACCTTATCCTCATCATTTTCAACAATTTCAACTCCATCACTTTCAATATTGCCACCAAATGAACCACCAGATTCTTCCTCCTCATTAATCAACTCATCACGCATGCTAATTTCTTCTCGGAGGGTCACTACTCGTTGATTAGGACAAGCTCTAGAAAAGTGTCCAAATCCTTGACACTTAAAACACCTAACCTTTGATAGGTTAGTCTCCTTGGCCGCGGTAATGGGTGGTTTAGGAGCAGGCTCACTTTGTTTTGGTTGATTCACCATTGGTTTAGTGCTAGGGGCTGGATTTGCACTACCCGACACACCTCCCTTGGACCAACCACTTGAACTCCCAGCATTATATCTACTCTTGTTTTGATTTTCAATCTTCAAACACAAGGTGCACAAAGTGTTGAAATCTGTGTAATTACATAGCTCAACGGCAAAGGCTATGTTCTTGTTCAGCCCACGAAGGAAACGGCTCATTCTCTGCTCTTCATTTTCCTCCACTTCACCCATTAGGCATAGGTTCTCAAACTCATCAATGTATTCAGTGACACTCATTTTGCCTTGCACCAAATCTGAAATCTTCTTATACAAATTCAGTCGGTGGTGGGATGGTACATATCTTTTGCGCAACTTCCTCTTTTAGGACTCCCAAGAGTGGATTTTCTCCTTCCCCTCTCGTGTTCTTCTAGTCTTCAGCCCTTCATACCACAACGATGCACTTTTGCTAAGTTTTAGAATAGCATATTTGCAACGCTTCTCATCATCAAGGTCCTTGAAGTCAAACATTCTATCAATCTTGCGCTCCCATTCTAAATAAACCTCCGGGTCTGCACTACCATTGAATTCAGGTAGTTCGGTGATTTTGAACTCATCCACGTTTGGACGTGGTTCATTCCTTCTAGGCCTCCGACGGTCATCTCTCAAATTGACGTTCCTTAAGGCTTCACGCAATCTGTCCATGAAATCATCGCTTTCGAAATCCATTGTTGTCACGTAACAAGGAATCAGAGCCGAGCTCTGATACCACTAATGATACGAATTAGTGTGCCTTAATTCGTAAGAGTAGCGGAAGCAAACAACCAATAACGAAGGTACTAGGTACCACCCTTATTAGTCGAATTCTATTAAGTGTTTTGGAGTATTTGTTTCGTTTGTGTTAGTGAAAACAGTAGGGAAATGGCCAATGTTAAACTACACCAATAGCCTAACAAAGAGATTAGCACTCAACACCAATTGAGCTAATCGGACTATTTTCAAGACGACGCTTGCAAATAATCGGACGAAAATGTAGACACAAATTCTAATTGTACTGAAATTGTTCTTGTTTATTGAATGATTAGAATGATCATCATACATAGCTTTTATAGGCGAAAATGCATAGCCTAATTAAAATACAAAATAAAGTGCAACATAAAATGCAATTATACTAGTAATAAAAATGACATTTATTTCAATCAGCTATTGTAACTCCTTCTCCATGATTAGTCACGCCCTTTAATGCTTTGAATGGCCCTTTTATGCTCCTTTTGTAACCACTTGGATAGGCTTTTGAATGGCTGAACATTTATTTGTCTTACTTGATAAAAATGATTAAAATAGCCAAGTAATTAAACTCAGCCCTTGATGATGACTGAAAACAGCCCCCACGTCCTTAACTCCCTTTTGGATGTCACTTGTGTTGATTTCAAACTCTTCTTGATCAATTTTCGCACCATCCCCTCCCCCTTTGAAAGGAATTGACCACAATTCTTGAATATCGTCATCATCTAAATATGGTGAGAGATCTCCAACATTGAAAGTAGCATGTACCCCATATTCTCCCGGCAACTCAATCTTGTATGCATTGTCATTAATCTTTGATATAACTTTGAAAGGACCATCAGCTCTAGGCATGAGCTTATTCTTTCTCTTGCTTGGGAATCTTTATTTTCTCAAATGGACCCACACAAGGTCACCTTCATTGAACAACTTAGGCTTCTTATTCTTGGACCTTTGCTTGTAGACTTCATTTACCGCCTTGATTCTTTCTCGCACTTGCTCATGTAGCTTGATCATTGATTTGAGTTTGGCCTCGGCATTTGGATGGACTAATTCTTCTTTTGGCATAGTTATCAAATCTAATGGCAAGTAAGGATTCACACCATAAACAACTTCGAAAGGAGAATGATTAGTAGCATATGTAGGGGACCGGTTGTAGGCAAATTCAGCATGAGCTAGCTTCAAGTCCCAATCCTTTTGAGTTTTACTAACCAAACCACGCAGCAAAGTACCAAGAGTTCTATTAGTCACCTCTGTTTGCCCATCGGTTTGAGGGTGATGAGAAGTACTAAACAGCAACTTAGTACCCAATTTCCTCCATAATGTGTTCCAAAAGTAACTCAAAAACTTTGAATCACGATCGGAAACAATAGTCTTGGGAACTCCATGTAAACGTACAATCTCACGAAAGTACAAATCAGCAACATTACTAGCATCATCTGTTTTGTGACAAGCTACAAAGTGTGCCATCTTTGAAAACCTATCAACAACAACCATAATAGCATCTTTACCTCGCTGTGTACGGGGCAAAGCCACAATAAAATCCATGCTCACATCCATCCAAGGACCACTAGGTGTGGGTAATGGAGTATATGCCCCTGGTTTGAATGAACTCTTCGCCATATGACAAGTAACACACTTGCTAATGACTTTTTGCACATCTCCTAACATCTTTGGCCAATGAAAGTGTTCTTTTAAAATTTCCAAGGTCTTTGTAATGCCAAAATGACCAGCCAAACCTCCGCCATGAGCTTCACGGACTAGTAACTCACGAATTGAATGTCTTGGGATGCAAAGCCGATTCTCCTTGAACAAAAATTCACCCTGCACTATGTACTTTCCAAATGCTCCATTTTCACAATTAGAGTATATTTCAGCAAAATCCACATCCTCTTTATAATAATTTTTCAAAGTCTCAAAACCAAGTAAGCGGGTTTCAAGAATTGAAATTAAAGCATACCTCCTTGAAAGTGCATCAGCCACCACATTACTCTTGCCATCCTTGTATTTCGACGAGAAATTAAAAGATTGAAGGAATTCCACCCATTTAGCATGCCTTGGACTCAACTTTTGCTGCCCATTGATATACTTCAAAGATTCATGATCTGAATGCAATATAAAGTGATTAGAACGCAAATAATGACTCCAATAATCAAGAGCTCTCACAATGGCATAGAACTCTTTGTCATAGGTGCAATAGTTCAATCTGGCTCCTCCGAGTTTCTCCGAGAAATAAGCAATAGGCCTTTTGTTTTGTATCAAAACAGCCCCAATGCAAACTCCACTAGCATCACATTCAACTTCAAATGGTTGAGTGAAGTCGGGTAAAGCTAAAACAGGAGCTTCACAAAGTTTCGACTTAATCAATTCAAAAGCTTTTTGTGCTTGCTCATTCCACACAAACGCACCCTTCTTCAAACATTCGGTCATGGGACTTGCTCTCGTGCTAAAATTCTGGATAAAGCGCCGATAAAATGATGCAAGACCAAGAAAAGATCTCACCTCCGAAACTGTTGTAGGGCTCGGCCAAGTTTTGATAGCATCCACCTTTGTTTGATCAACTGATACTCCATCTTTAGACACCACATAACCAAGAAACACCACACTTTCAACCAAGAAATCACACTTTTCCTTCTTCCCATAGAGTTTTTGTGCTCTTAGGGTCTCAAAGATTTGTTTCAAATGAGTGAAATGCTCCTCAATAGACTTGCTATACACCAATATGTCATCAAGATAAACAACAACAAACTTACCCAAAAATGGCTTGAGTACTTCGTTCATGAGCCTCATAAAGGTGCTAGGCGCATTTGTGAGCCCAAACGACATAACTAGCCATTCATATAGACCATGTTTAGTCTTGAATGCCGTCTTCCATTCATCACCTTCGCGCATTCTGATTTGGTGATATCCACTCCTTAGATCGATTTTTGAGAAGATAACCGATCCATGTAACTCATCAAGCATATCATCTAGTCTCGGAATGGGAAAACGATATTTGATGGTTATGTTGTTCACTGCCCTACTATCAATACACATTCTCCATGAACCATCCTTTTTAGGAACCAACAATGCTGGAACAGCACATGGGCTCATTGATTCACGCACATAACCCATGCTCATCAATTCTTCAATTTGCCGTTGCAACTCCTTTGTCTCCTCTGGATTACACCTATAGGCAGCCTTGTTTGGTAATGGAGCGCCCGGAATTAGATCAATTTGATGCTCAATTCCACGGATAGGTGGCAAACCAATTGGTAGCTCCATTGGGAACACATCTTCATACTCATCCAAGACAGCCTCCAATTGTTGTTTTAGAGGATTCTCTACATTATCTTGTTTAGCATTCTTTGCAACCAACATGTAGACTAATTCACCATTATCAATAGCATCTTTCACTTCAGTTTCAGTAGCAAACATAGTGAGACTAGGCCTTTTACCTCTTTTTGTAATCATGGAACGGACTTCATTTGATGCCATTGGTTTTAACACAATCTTCTTGCCAATGAAGTTCAATTCATGCTCATTAGACCTTCCTCTATGCGTCACATCCCTATCAAATTGCCAAGGGCGTCCCAAAAGTATGTGACTTGCATCCATAGGCACCACATCACACAAGATCTCATCAACATAAGACCCCATGGTTAATCCCACGCGCGTCTGCCTTGTAATATTTATGCTACTTCCATTGTCCAGCCAATGTAGCGCATAAGGCTTAGGATGTTTTGTTGTGAGCAATCCTAATTTAGACACCATTTCAGTTGAAGCGGCATTGGTACAACTACCTCCATCCACAATGACACTACACCACTTATCCTTCACTTGACACTTAGTGTAGAAGATTTGATTCCTTTGATCTTCCATGGGTGCAGCCTTAGCTTGCAAAGTTCTGAGCATCAAAGTATCATATATGGGAGGTCCATATATTTCTACCTTATCCTCATCATTTTCAACAATTTCAACTCCATCACTTTCAATATTGCCACCAAATGAACCACCAGATTCTTCCTCCTCATTAATCAACTCATCACGCATGCTAATTTCTTCTCGGAGGGTCACTACTCGTTGATTAGGACAAGCTCTAGAAAAGTGTCCAAATCCTTGACACTTAAAACACCTAACCTTTGATAGGTTAGTCTCCTTGGCCGCGGTAATGGGTGGTTTAGGAGCAGGCTCACTTTGTTTTGGTTGATTCACCATTGGTTTAGTGCTAGGGGCTGGATTTGCACTACCCGACACACCTCCCTTGGACCAACCACTTGAACTCCCAGCATTATATCTACTCTTGTTTTGATTTTCAATCTTCAAACACAAGGTGCACAAAGTGTTGAAATCTGTGTAATTACATAGCTCAACGGCAAAGGCTATGTTCTTGTTCAGCCCACGAAGGAAACGGCTCATTCTCTGCTCTTCATTTTCCTCCACTTCACCCATTAGGCATAGGTTCTCAAACTCATCAATGTATTCAGTGACACTCATTTTGCCTTGCACCAAATCTGAAATCTTCTTATACAAATTCAGTCGGTGGTGGGATGGTACATATCTTTTGCGCAACTTCCTCTTTTAGGACTCCCAAGAGTGGATTTTCTCCTTCCCCTCTCGTGTTCTTCTAGTCTTCAGCCCTTCATACCACAACGATGCACTTTTGCTAAGTTTTAGAATAGCATATTTGCAACGCTTCTCATCATCAAGGTCCTTGAAGTCAAACATTCTATCAATCTTGCGCTCCCATTCTAAATAAACCTCCGGGTCTGCACTACCATTGAATTCAGGTAGTTCGGTGATTTTGAACTCATCCACGTTTGGACGTGGTTCATTCCTTCTAGGCCTCCGACGGTCATCTCTCAAATTGACGTTCCTTAAGGCTTCACGCAATCTGTCCATGAAATCATCGCTTTCGAAATCCATTGTTGTCACGTAACAAGGAATCAGAGCCGAGCTCTGATACCACTAATGATACGAATTAGTGTGCCTTAATTCGTAAGAGTAGCGGAAGCAAACAACCAATAACGAAGGTACTAGGTACCACCCTTATTAGTCGAATTCTATTAAGTGTTTTGGAGTATTTGTTTCGTTTGTGTTAGTGAAAACAGTAGGGAAATGGCCAATGTTAAACTACACCAATAGCCTAACAAAGAGATTAGCACTCAACACCAATTGAGCTAATCGGACTATTTTCAAGACGACGCTTGCAAATAATCGGACGAAAATGTAGACACAAATTCTAATTGTACTGAAATTGTTCTTGTTTATTGAATGATTAGAATGATCATCATACATAGCTTTTATAGGCGAAAATGCATAGCCTAATTAAAATACAAAATAAAGTGCAACATAAAATGCAATTATACTAGTAATAAAAATGACATTTATTTCAATCAGCTATTGTAACTCCTTCTCCATGATTAGTCACGCCCTTTAATGCTTTGAATGGCCCTTTTATGCTCCTTTTGTAACCACTTGGATAGGCTTTTGAATGGCTGAACATTTATTTGTCTTACTTGATAAAAATGATTAAAATAGCCAAGTAATTAAACTCAGCCCTTGATGATGACTGAAAACAGCCCCCACGTCCTTAACTCCCTTTTCGATGTCACTTGTGTTGATTTCAAACTCTTCTTGATCAATTTTCGCACCAATGACTAACAATGTCGAATGAATCTATTGACTATAGTCGCTGAATGTGAAACTGAAAGCTATTTGTTGCCTTATAATCGATACATATTGAGAAAAATGATGGTCTTTTAATTTTACAATGTTTATTGATGAACATTCAATCTTCTGCATTAAAAAAAGTGAACTTGAACTTTTTGTAAGATTTTGAATGTCTTGATAACTAAAAATGTCGAATGAATCTGTTGACCCTTGTCCCTGATGTGAATGCTATTTGTTGCCTTATAATGGATACATATTGAGAACGATGATGAACTTTTGATTTTATATTGATTACTGAAGAACTTTCAATCTTCTGCATTGAAAAAAAATGTGAACCCGAAATGTTTGTAAGGAATTGAATGTCTTGATGACTAACAATGTATGAATCTATTGGCCCTAGTCGCTGAATGTGAAACTGAAAGCTATTTGTTGTCTTATAATCGATACATATTGAGAACAATGATGGTCTTTTAATTTTATATTGTTTATTGATGAACATTCAATCTTCTGCATTAAAAAAAAAGTGAACTTGACTTTTTTGTAAAATTTTGAATGTCTTGATGACTAAAAATGTCGAATGAATCTATTGACCCTTGTCCCTGATGTGAATGTTATTTGTTGCCTTAAAACGGATACATGTTGAGAACGATGATGGACTTTTGATTCTATATTCATTATTGAATAACCTTCAATCATCTGCATTGTAAAAAAAATGAACTTGAACTTTTTGTAAAAGATTGAATGTCTTGATGACTAAAAATGTCGAATGAATTTATTCACCCTTGTCCTTGATGTGAATGCTATTTGTTGCCTTATAATCGATACATAGTGAGAACGATGATGATGTTTTCATTTTATATTGTTTATTGATGAACATTCAATCTTCTGCATTAAAAAAAGTAAGGCTGACTTTTTTGTAAGATTTTGAATCTGTTGATGACTAAAAATGTCAAATGAAACTATTGAGCCTTGTCCCTGATGTGAATACTATTTGTTGCCTTAAAACAGATACATATTGAGAACAATGATGGACTTATGATTTTATATTGATTACTGAAGAACCTTAAATCTTCTGCATTGAAAAAAAATGTGAACCTGAAATTTTTGTAAGGAATTGAATGTCTTGATGACTAACAATGTCGAATGAATCTATTGACCATAGTCACTGAATGTTAAACTGAAAGCTATTTGTTGCCTTATAATCGATACATATTGAGAACAATGATGGTCTTTTAACTTTATATTGTTTATTGATGAACATTCAATCTTCTGCATTAAAAAAAAAGTGAAATTGAACTTTTTGTAAGATTTTGAATCTCTTGATGACTAAAAATGTCGAATGAATCTGTTGACCCTTGTCCCTGATGTGAATGCTATTTGTTGCCTTATAACGGATACATATTGAGAACGATGATGAACTTTTGATTTTATATTGATTACTGAAGAACTTTCAATCTTCTGCATTGAAAAAAAATGTGAACCCGAAATGTTTGTAAGGAATTGAATGTCTTGATGACTAACAATGTATGAATCTATTGGCCCTAGTCGCTGAATGTGAAACTGAAAGCTATTTGTTGTCTTATAATCGATACATATTGAGAACAATGATGGTCTTTTAATTTTATATTGTTTATTGATGAACATTCAATCTTCTGCATTAAAAAAAAAGTGAACTTGACTTTTTTGTAAGATTTTGGATGACTTGATGACTAAAAATGTCGAATGAATCTATTGACTCTTGTCCTTGATGTGAATGCTATTTGTTGCCTTATAATTGATACATATTGAGAACGATGATGGACTTATGATTTTATATTGATTAGTGAAGAACCTTAAATCTTCTGCATTGAAAAAAAATGTGAACCTGAAATTTTTGTAAGGAATTGAATGTCTTGATGACTAAAAATGTCGAATGAATCTATTGACCCTTGTCCCTGATGTGAATGCTATTTGTTGCCTTAAAATGGATACATGTTGAGAACGATGATGGACTTTTGATTCTATATTCATTATTGAATAACCTTCAATCATCTGCATTGTAAAAAAAATGAACTTGAACTTTTTGTAAAAGATTGAATGTCTTGATGACTAAAAATGTCGAATGAATTTATTGACCCTTGTCCTTGATGTGAATGCTATTTGTTGCCTTATAATCGATACATAGTGAGAACGATGATGATGTTTTCATTTTATATTGTTTATTGATGAACATTCAATCTTCTGCATTAAAAAAAGTAAGGCTGACTTTTTTGTAAGATTTTGAATCTGTTGATGACTAAAAATGTCAAATGAAACTATTGAGCCTTGTCCCTGATGTGAATACTATTTGTTGCCTTAAAACAGATACATATTGAGAACAATGATGGACTTATGATTTTATATTGATTACTGAAGAACCTTAAATCTTCTGCATTGAAAAAAAATGTGAACCTGAAATTTTTGTAAGGAATTGAATGTCTTGATGACTAACAATGTCGAATGAATCTATTGACCATAGTCGCTGAATGTTAAACTGAAAGCTATTTGTTGCCTTATAATCGATACATATTGAGAAAAATGATAGTCTTTTAATTTTATAATGTTTATTGATGAACATTCAATCTTCTGCATTTAAAAAAAGTGAACTTGAACTTTTTGTAAGATTTTGAATGTCTTGATAACTAAAAATGTCAAATGAATCTATTGACCCTTGTCCCTGATGTGAATGCTATTTGTTGCCTTATAACGGATACATATTGAGAACGATGATGAACTTATGATTTTATATTGATTACTGAAGAACCTTCAATCTTCTGCATTGAAAAAAAATGTGAACCCGAAATGTTTGTAAGGAATTGAATGTCTTGATGACTAACTATGTCGAATGAATCTATTGGCCATAGTCGCTGAATGTGATACTGAAATCTATTTGTTGCCTTATAATCGATACTTATTGAGAACAATGATGGTCTTTTAATTTTATATTGTTTATTGATGAACAACATTCAATCTTCTGCATTAAAAAAAAAAGTGAACTTGACTTTTTTGTAAGATTTTGAATGTCTTGATGACTAAAAATGTCGAATGAATCTATTGACCCTTGTCCCTGATGTGAATGTTATTTGTTGCCTTAAAATGGATACATGTTGAGAACGATGATGGAATTTTGATTCTATATTCATTATTGAATAACCTTCAATCATCTGCATTGTAAAAAAAGTGAACTTGAACTTTTTGTAAAAGATTGAATGTCTTGATGACTAAAAATGTCGAATGAATTTATGGACCGTTGTCCTTGATGTGAATGATATTTGTTGCCTTATAATTGATACATATTGAGAACGATGATGGACTTATGATTTTATATTGATTAGTGAAGAACTTTCAATCTTCTGCATTGAAAAAAAATGTGAACCCGAAATGTTTGTAAGGAATTGAATGTCTTGATGACTAACAATGTATGAATCTATTGGCCCTAGTCGCTGAATGTGAAACTGAAAGCTATTTGTTGTCTTATAATCGATACATATTGAGAACAATGATGGTCTTTTAATTTTATATTGTTTATTGATGAACATTCAATCTTCTGCATTAAAAAAAAAGTGAACTTGACTTTTTTGTAAGATTTTGGATGACTTGATGACTAAAAATGTCGAATGAATCTATTGACTCTTGTCCTTGATGTGAATGCTATTTGTTGCCTTATAATTGATACATATTGAGAACGATGATGGACTTATGATTTTATATTGATTAGTGAAGAACCTTAAATCTTCTGCATTGAAAAAAAATGTGAACCTGAAATTTTTGTAAGGAATTGAATGTCTTGATGACTAAAAATGTCGAATGAATCTATTGACCCTTGTCCCTGATGTGAATGCTATTTGTTGCCTTAAAATGGATACATGTTGAGAACGATGATGGACTTTTGATTCTATATTCATTATTGAATAACCTTCAATCATCTGCATTGTAAAAAAAATGAACTTGAACTTTTTGTAAAAGATTGAATGTCTTGATGACTAAAAATGTCGAATGAATTTATTGACCCTTGTCCTTGATGTGAATGCTATTTGTTGCCTTATAATCGATACATAGTGAGAACGATGATGATGTTTTCATTTTATATTGTTTATTGATGAACATTCAATCTTCTGCATTAAAAAAAGTAAGGCTGACTTTTTTGTAAGATTTTGAATCTGTTGATGACTAAAAATGTGAAATGAAACTATTGAGCCTTGTCCCTGATGTGAATACTATTTGTTGCCTTAAAACAGATACATATTGAGAACAATGATGGACTTATGATTTTATATTGATTACTGAAGAACCTTAAATCTTCTGCATTGAAAAAAAATGTGAACCTGAAATTTTTGTAAGGAATTGAATGTCTTGATGACTAACAATGTCGAATGAATCTATTGACCATAGTCGCTGAATGTTAAACTGAAAGCTATTTGTTGCCTTATAATCGATACATATTGAGAAAAATGATAGTCTTTTAATTTTATAATGTTTATTGATGAACATTCAATCTTCTGCATTTAAAAAAAGTGAACTTGAACTTTTTGTAAGATTTTGAATGTCTTGATAACTAAAAATGTCAAATGAATCTATTGACCCTTGTCCCTGATGTGAATGCTATTGGTTGCCTTATAACGGATACATATTGAGAACGATGATGAACTTATGATTTTATATTGATTACTGAAGAACCTTCAATCTTCTGCATTGAAAAAAAATGTGAACCCGAAATGTTTGTAAGGAATTGAATGTCTTGATGACTAACTATGTCGAATGAATCTATTGGCCATAGTCGCTGAATGTGATACTGAAATCTATTTGTTGCCTTATAATCGATACATATTGAGAACAATGATGGTCTTTTAATTTTATATTGTTTATTGATGAACAACATTCAATCTTCTGCATTAAAAAAAAAAGTGAACTTGACTTTTTTGTAAGATTTTGAATGTCTTGATGACTAAAAATGTCTAATGAATCTATTGACCCTTGTCCCTGATGTGAATGTTATTTGTTGCCTTAAAATGGATACATGTTGAGAACGATGATGGACTTTTGATTCTATATTCATTATTGAATAACCTTCAATCATCTGCATTGTAAAAAAAGTGAACTTGAACTTTTTGTAAAAGATTGAATGTCTTGATGACTAAAAATGTCGAATGAATTTATGGACCCTTGTCCCTGATGTGAATGTTATTTGTTGCCTTAAAATGGATACATGTTGAGAACGATGATGGAATTTTGATTCTATATTCATTATTGAATAACCTTCAATCATCTGCATTGTAAAAAAAGTGAACTTGAACTTTTTGTAAAAGATTGAATGTCTTGATGACTAAAAATGTCGAATGAATTTATGGACCGTTGTCCTTGATGTGAATGATATTTGTTGCCTTATAATTGATACATATTGAGAACGATGATGGACTTATGATTTTATATTGATTAGTGAAGAACTTTCAATCTTCTGCATTGAAAAAAAATGTGAACCCGAAATGTTTGTAAGGAATTGAATGTCTTGATGACTAACAATGTATGAATCTATTGGCCCTAGTCGCTGAATGTGAAACTGAAAGCTATTTGTTGTCTTATAATCGATACATATTGAGAACAATGATGGTCTTTTAATTTTATATTGTTTATTGATGAACATTCAATCTTCTGCATTAAAAAAAAAGTGAACTTGACTTTTTTGTAAGATTTTGGATGACTTGATGACTAAAAATGTCGAATGAATCTATTGACTCTTGTCCTTGATGTGAATGCTATTTGTTGCCTTATAATTGATACATATTGAGAACGATGATGGACTTATGATTTTATATTGATTAGTGAAGAACCTTAAATCTTCTGCATTGAAAAAAAATGTGAACCTGAAATTTTTGTAAGGAATTGAATGTCTTGATGACTAAAAATGTCGAATGAATCTATTGACCCTTGTCCCTGATGTGAATGCTATTTGTTGCCTTAAAATGGATACATGTTGAGAACGATGATGGACTTTTGATTCTATATTCATTATTGAATAACCTTCAATCATCTGCATTGTAAAAAAAATGAACTTGAACTTTTTGTAAAAGATTGAATGTCTTGATGACTAAAAATGTCGAATGAATTTATTGACCCTTGTCCTTGATGTGAATGCTATTTGTTGCCTTATAATCGATACATAGTGAGAACGATGATGATGTTTTCATTTTATATTGTTTATTGATGAACATTCAATCTTCTGCATTAAAAAAAGTAAGGCTGACTTTTTTGTAAGATTTTGAATCTGTTGATGACTAAAAATGTGAAATGAAACTATTGAGCCTTGTCCCTGATGTGAATACTATTTGTTGCCTTAAAACAGATACATATTGAGAACAATGATGGACTTATGATTTTATATTGATTACTGAAGAACCTTAAATCTTCTGCATTGAAAAAAAATGTGAACCTGAAATTTTTGTAAGGAATTGAATGTCTTGATGACTAACAATGTCGAATGAATCTATTGACCATAGTCGCTGAATGTTAAACTGAAAGCTATTTGTTGCCTTATAATCGATACATATTGAGAAAAATGATAGTCTTTTAATTTTATAATGTTTATTGATGAACATTCAATCTTCTGCATTTAAAAAAAGTGAACTTGAACTTTTTGTAAGATTTTGAATGTCTTGATAACTAAAAATGTCAAATGAATCTATTGACCCTTGTCCCTGATGTGAATGCTATTGGTTGCCTTATAACGGATACATATTGAGAACGATGATGAACTTATGATTTTATATTGATTACTGAAGAACCTTCAATCTTCTGCATTGAAAAAAAATGTGAACCCGAAATGTTTGTAAGGAATTGAATGTCTTGATGACTAACTATGTCGAATGAATCTATTGGCCATAGTCGCTGAATGTGATACTGAAATCTATTTGTTGCCTTATAATCGATACATATTGAGAACAATGATGGTCTTTTAATTTTATATTGTTTATTGATGAACAACATTCAATCTTCTGCATTAAAAAAAAAAGTGAACTTGACTTTTTTGTAAGATTTTGAATGTCTTGATGACTAAAAATGTCGAATGAATCTATTGACCCTTGTCCCTGATGTGAATGTTATTTGTTGCCTTAAAATGGATACATGTTGAGAACGATGATGGAATTTTGATTCTATATTCATTATTGAATAACCTTCAATCATCTGCATTGTAAAAAAAGTGAACTTGAACTTTTTGTAAAAGATTGAATGTCTTGATGACTAAAAATGTCGAATGAATTTATGGACCGTTGTCCTTGATGTGAATGATATTTGTTGCCTTATAATTGATACATATTGAGAACGATGATGGACTTATGATTTTATATTGATTAGTGAAGAACTTTCAATCTTCTGCATTGAAAAAAAATGTGAACCTGAAATTTTTATAAGGAATTAAATGTCTTGATGACTAAAAATGTCGAATGAATCTATTGACCCTTGTCGTTGATGTGAATGCTATTTGTTGCCTTATAATCGATACATAGTGAGAACAATGATGGTCTTTTAATTTTATATTGTTTATTGATGAACAACATTCAATCTTCTGCATTAAAAAAAAAGTGATCTTGACTTTTTTGTAAGATTTTGGATGACTTGATGACTAAAAATGTCGAATGAATCTATTGACTCTTGTCCTTGATGTGAATGCTATTTGTTGCCTTATAATTGATACATATTGAGAACGATGATGGACTTATGATTTTATATTGATTAGTGAAGAACTTTCAAATTTTGCATTGAAAAAAAATGTGACCCTGAAATTTTTGTAAGGAATTAAATGTCTTGATGACAAAAAATGTCGAATGAATCTATTGACCCTTGTCCCTGATGTGAATGCTATTTGTTGCCTTAAAATGGATACATGTTGAGAACGATGATGGACTTTTGATTCTATATTCATTATTGAATAACCTTCAATCATCTGCATTGTAAAAAAAGTGAACTTGAACTTTTTGTAAAAGATTGAATGTCTTGATGACTAAAAATGTCGAATGAATTTATGGACCCTTGTCCTTGATGTGAATGATATTTGTTGCCTTATAATTGATACATATTGAGAACGATGTTGGACTTATGATTTTATATTGATTAGTGAAGAACTTTCAATCTTCTTCATTGAAAAAAAATGTGAACCTGAAATTTTTATAAGGAATTAAATGTCTTGATGACTAAAAATGTCGAATGAATCTATTGACCCTTGTCGTTGATGTGAATGCTATTTGTTGCCTTATAATCGATACATAGTGAGAACAATGATGGTCTTTTGATTTTATATTGTTTATTGATGAACAACATTCAATCTTCTGCATTAAAAAAAAAGTGAACTTGAACTTTTTGTAAGATTTTGAATGTCTTGATAACTAAAAATGTCAAATGAATCTATTGACCCTTGTCCCTGATGTGAATGCTATTTGTTGCCTTATAACGGATACATATTGAGAACGATGATGAACTTATGATTTTATATTGATTACTGAAGAACCTTCAATCTTCTGCATTGAAAAAAAATGTGAACCCGAAATGTTTGTAAGGAATTGAATGTCTTGATGACTAACTATGTCGAATGAATCTATTGGCCATAGTCGCTGAATGTGATACTGAAATCTATTTGTTGCCTTATAATCGATACATATTGAGAACAATGATGGTCTTTTAATTTTATATTGTTTATTGATGAACAACATTCAATCTTCTGCATTAAAAAAAAAAGTGAACTTGACTTTTTTGTAAGATTTTGAATGTCTTGATGACTAAAAATGTCTAATGAATCTATTGACCCTTGTCCCTGATGTGAATGTTATTTGTTGCCTTAAAATGGATACATGTTGAGAACGATGATGGACTTTTGATTCTATATTCATTATTGAATAACCTTCAATCATCTGCATTGTAAAAAAAGTGAACTTGAACTTTTTGTAAAAGATTGAATGTCTTGATGACTAAAAATGTCGAATGAATTTATGGACCGTTGTCCTTGATGTGAATGATATTTGTTGCCTTATAATTGATACATATTGAGAACGATGATGGACTTATGATTTTATATTGATTAGTGAAGAACTTTCAATCTTCTGCATTGAAAAAAAATGTGAACCTGAAATTTTTATAAGGAATTAAATGTCTTGATGACTAAAAATGTCGAATGAATCTATTGACCCTTGTCGTTGATGTGAATGCTATTTGTTGCCTTATAATCGATACATAGTGAGAACAATGATGGTCTTTTAATTTTATATTGTTTATTGATGAACAACATTCAATCTTCTGCATTAAAAAAAAAGTGATCTTGACTTTTTTGTAAGATTTTGGATGACTTGATGACTAAAAATGTCGAATGAATCTATTGACTCTTGTTCTTGATGTGAATGCTATTTGTTGCCTTATAATTGATACATATTGAGAACGATGATGGACTTATGATTTTATATTGATTAGTGAAGAACTTTCAAATTTTGCATTGAAAAAAAATGTGACCCTGAAGTTTTTGTAAGGAATTAAATGTCTTGATGACAAAAAATGTCGAATGAATCTATTGACCCTTGTCCCTGATGTGAATGCTATTTGTTGCCTTAAAATGGATACATGTTGAGAACGATGATGGACTTTTGATTCTATATTCATTATTGAATAACCTTCAATCATCTGCATTGAAAAAAAAGTGAACTTGAACTTTTTGTAAAAGATTGAATGTCTTGATGACTAAAAATGTCGAATGAATTTATGGACCCTTGTCCTTGATGTGAATGATATTTGTTGCCTTATAATTGATACATATTGAGAACGATGTTGGACTTATGATTTTATATTGATTAGTGAAGAACTTTCAATCTTCTTCATTGAAAAAAAATGTGAACCTGAAATTTTTATAAGGAATTAAATGTCTTGATGACTAAAAATGTCGAATGAATCTATTGACCCTTGTCGTTGATGTGAATGCTATTTGTTGCCTTATAATCGATACATAGTGAGAACAATGATGGTCTTTTGATTTTATATTGTTTATTGATGAACAACATTCAATCTTCTGCATTAAAAAAAAAGTGAACTTGAACTTTTTGTAAGATTTTGAATGTCTTGATAACTAAAAATGTCAAATGAATCTATTGACCCTTGTCCCTGATGTGAATGCTATTTGTTGCCTTATAACGGATACATATTGAGAACGATGATGAACTTATGATTTTATATTGATTACTGAAGAACCTTCAATCTTCTGCATTGAAAAAAAATGTGAACCCGAAATGTTTGTAAGGAATTGAATGTCTTGATGACTAACTATGTCGAATGAATCTATTGGCCATAGTCGCTGAATGTGATACTGAAATCTATTTGTTGCCTTATAATCGATACATATTGAGAACAATGATGGTCTTTTAATTTTATATTGTTTATTGATGAACAACATTCAATCTTCTGCATTAAAAAAAAAAGTGAACTTGACTTTTTTGTAAGATTTTGAATGTCTTGATGACTAAAAATGTCTAATGAATCTATTGACCCTTGTCCCTGATGTGAATGTTATTTGTTGCCTTAAAATGGATACATGTTGAGAACGATGATGGACTTTTGATTCTATATTCATTATTGAATAACCTTCAATCATCTGCATTGTAAAAAAAGTGAACTTGAACTTTTTGTAAAAGATTGAATGTCTTGATGACTAAAAATGTCGAATGAATTTATGGACCGTTGTCCTTGATGTGAATGATATTTGTTGCCTTATAATTGATACATATTGAGAACGATGATGGACTTATGATTTTATATTGATTAGTGAAGAACTTTCAATCTTCTGCATTGAAAAAAAATGTGAACCTGAAATTTTTATAAGGAATTAAATGTCTTGATGACTAAAAATGTCGAATGAATCTATTGACCCTTGTCGTTGATGTGAATGCTATTTGTTGCCTTATAATCGATACATAGTGAGAACAATGATGGTCTTTTAATTTTATATTGTTTATTGATGAACAACATTCAATCTTCTGCATTAAAAAAAAAGTGATCTTGACTTTTTTGTAAGATTTTGGATGACTTGATGACTAAAAATGTCGAATGAATCTATTGACTCTTGTCCTTGATGTGAATGCTATTTGTTGCCTTATAATTGATACATATTGAGAACGATGATGGACTTATGATTTTATATTGATTAGTGAAGAACTTTCAAATTTTGCATTGAAAAAAAATGTGACCCTGAAGTTTTTGTAAGGAATTAAATGTCTTGATGACAAAAAATGTCGAATGAATCTATTGACCCTTGTCCCTGATGTGAATGCTATTTGTTGCCTTAAAATGGATACATGTTGAGAACGATGATGGACTTTTGATTCTATATTCATTATTGAATAACCTTCAATCATCTGCATTGAAAAAAAAGTGAACTTGAACTTTTTGTAAAAGATTGAATGTCTTGATGACTAAAAATGTCGAATGAATTTATGGACCGTTGTCCTTGATGTGAATGATATTTGTTGCCTTATAATTGATACATATTGAGAACGATGATGAACTTATGATTTTATATTGATTACTGAAGAACCTTCAATCTTCTGCATTGAAAAAAAATGTGAACCCGAAATGTTTGTAAGGAATTGAATGTCTTGATGACTAACAATGTATGAATCTATTGGCCCTAGTCGCTGAATGTGAAATTGAAAGCTATTTGTTGTCTTATAATCGATACATATTGAGAACAATGATGGTCTTTTAATTTTATATTGTTTATTGATGAACATTCAATCTTCTGCATTAAAAAAAAAGTGAACTTGACTTTTTTGTAAGATTTTAAATGTCTTGATGACTAAAAATGTCGAATGAATCTATTGACCCTTGTCATTGATGTGAATGCTATTTGTTGCCTTAAAATGGATACATAGTGAGAAGGATGATGATGTTTTCATTTTATATTGTTTATTGATGAACATTCAATCTTCTGCATTAAAAAAAGTAAGGTTGACTTTTTTGTAAGATTTTGAATCTGTTGATGACTAAAAATGTCAAATGAATCTATTGACCCTTGTCACTGATGTGAATGCTATTTGTTGCCTTAAAATGGATACATGTTGAGAACGATGATGGACTTTTGATTCTATATTCATTATTGAATAATCTTCAATCATCTGCATTGTAAAAAAAGTGAACTTGAACTTTTTGTAAAAGATTGAATGTCTTGATGACTAAAAATGTCGAATGAATTTATTGACCCTTGTCCTTGATGTGAATGCTATTTGTTGCCTTATAATCGATACATAGTGAGAACTATGATGATGTTTTCATTTTATATTGTTTATTGATGAACATTCAATCTTCTGCATTAAAAAAAGTAAGGTTGACTTTTTTGTAAGATTTTGAATCTGTTGATGACTAAAAATGTCAAATGAATCTATTGACCCTTGTCCCTGATGTGAATACTATTTGTTGCCTTAAAACAGATACATATTGAGAACAATGATTGACTTATGATTGTATATTGATTACTGAAGAACCTTAAATCTTCTGCATTGAAAAAAAATGTGAACCTGAAATTTTTGTAAGGAATTAAATGTCTTGATGACAAAAAAAGTCGAATGAATCTATTGACTCTTGTCACTGATGTGAATGCTAATTGTTGCCTTATAATCGATACATAGTGAGAACGATGATGATGTTTTCATTTTATATTGTTTATTGATGAACATTCAATCTTCTGCATTAAAAAAAAAGTGAAATTGAACTTTTTGTAAGATTTTGAATCTCTTGATGACTAAAAATGTCAAATGAATCTATTGACCCTTGTCCCTGATGTGAATACTATTTGTTGCCTTAAAACGGATAAATATTGAGAACGATGATGGACTTATGATTTTATATTGATTATTGAAGAACCTTAAATCTTCTGCATTGAAAAAAAATGTGAACCTGAAATTTTTGTAAGGAATTGAATATCTTGATGACTAACAATGTTGAATGAATCTATTGACTATAGTCGCTGAATGTGAAACTGAAAGCTATTTGTTGCCTTATAATCGATACATATTGAGAAAAATGATGGTCTTTTAATTTTATAATGTTTATTGATGAACATTCAATCTTCTGCATTAAAAAAAGTGAACTTGAACTTTTTGTAAGATTTTGAATGTCTTGATAACTAAAAATGTCGAATGAATCTGTTGACCCTTGTCCCTGATGTGAATGCTATTTGTTGCCTTAAAATGGATACATGTTGAGAACGATGATGGACTTTTGATTCTATATTCATTATTGAATAACCTTCAATCATCTGCATTGTAAAAAAAGTGAACTTGAACTTTTTGTAAAAGATTGAATGTCTTGATGACTAAAAATGTCGAATGAATTTATGGACCCTTGTCCTTGATGTGAATGATATTTGTTGACTTATAATTGATACATGTTGAGAACGATGTTGGACTTATGATTTTATATTGATTAGTGAAGAACTTTCAATCTTCTTCATTGAAAAAAAATGTGAACCTGAAATTTTTATAAGGAATTAAATGTCTTGATGACTAAAAATGTCGAATGAATCTATTGACCCTTGTCGTTGATGTGAATGCTATTTGTTGCCTTATAATCGATACATAGTGAGAACAATGATGGTCTTTTGATTTTATATTGTTTATTGATGAACAACATTCAATCTTCTGCATTAAAAAAAAAGTGAACTTGAACTTTTTGTAAGATTTTGAATGTCTTGATAACTAAAAATGTCAAATGAATCTATTGACCCTTGTCCCTGATGTGAATGCTATTTGTTGCCTTATAACGGATACATATTGAGAACGATGATGAACTTATGATTTTATATTGATTACTGAAGAACCTTCAATCTTCTGCATTGAAAAAAAATGTGAACCCGAAATGTTTGTAAGGAATTGAATGTCTTGATGACTAACTATGTCGAATGAATCTATTGGCCATAGTCGCTGAATGTGATACTGAAATCTATTTGTTGCCTTATAATCGATACATATTGAGAACAATGATGGTCTTTTAATTTTATATTGTTTATTGATGAACAACATTCAATCTTCTGCATTAAAAAAAAAAGTGAACTTGACTTTTTTGTAAGATTTTGAATGTCTTGATGACTAAAAATGTCGAATGAATCTATTGACCCTTGTCCCTGATGTGAATGTTATTTGTTGCCTTAAAATGGATACATGTTGAGAACGATGATGGACTTTTGATTCTATATTCATTATTGAATAACCTTCAATCATCTGCATTGTAAAAAAAGTGAACTTGAACTTTTTGTAAAAGATTGAATGTCTTGATGACTAAAAATGTCGAATGAATTTATGGACCGTTGTCCTTGATGTGAATGATATTTGTTGCCTTATAATTGATACATATTGAGAACGATGATGGACTTATGATTTTATATTGATTAGTGAAGAACTTTCAATCTTCTGCATTGAAAAAAAATGTGAACCTGAAATTTTTATAAGGAATTAAATGTCTTGATGACTAAAAATGTCGAATGAATCTATTGACCCTTGTCGTTGATGTGAATGCTATTTGTTGCCTTATAATCGATACATAGTGAGAACAATGATGGTCTTTTAATTTTATATTGTTTATTGATGAACAACATTCAATCTTCTGCATTAAAAAAAAAAGTGATCTTGACTTTTTTGTAAGATTTTGGATGACTTGATGACTAAAAATGTCGAATGAATCTATTGACTCTTGTCCTTGATGTGAATGCTATTTGTTGCCTTATAATTGATACATATTGAGAACGATGATGGACTTATGATTTTATATTGATTAGTGAAGAACTTTCAAATTTTGCATTGAAAAAAAATGTGACCCTGAAATTTTTGTAAGGAATTAAATGTCTTGATGACAAAAAATGTCGAATGAATCTATTGACCCTTGTCCCTGATGTGCATGCTATTTGTTGCCTTAAAATGGATACATGTTGAGAACGATGATGGACTTTTGATTCTATATTCATTATTGAATAACCTTCAATCATCTGCATTGAAAAAAAAGTGAACTTGAACTTTCTGTAAAAGATTGAATGTCTTGATGACTAAAAATGTCGAATGAATTTATGGACCGTTGTCCTTGATGTGAATGATATTTGTTGCCTTATAATTGATACATATTGAGAACGATGATGAACTTATGATTTTATATTGATTACTGAAGAACCTTCAATCTTCTGCATTGAAAAAAAATGTGAACCCGAAATGTTTGTAAGGAATTGAATGTCTTGATGACTAACAATGTATGAATCTATTGGCCCTAGTCGCTGAATGTGAAACTGAAAGCTATTTGTTGTCTTATAATCGATACATATTGAGAACAATGATGGTCTTTTAATTTTATATTGTTTATTGATGAACATTCAATCTTCTGCATTAAAAAAAAAGTGAACTTGACTTTTTTGTAAGATTTTGAATGTCTTGATGACTAAAAATGTCGAATGAATCTATTGACCCTTGTCATTGATGTGAATGCTATTTGTTGCCTTAAAATGGATACATAGTGAGAAGGATGATGATGTTTTCATTTTATATTGTTTATTGATGAACATTCAATCTTCTGCATTAAAAAAAGTAAGGTTGACTTTTTTGTAAGATTTTGAATCTGTTGATGACTAAAAATGTCAAATGAATCTATTGACCCTTGTCACTGATGTGAATGCTATTTGTTGCCTTAAAATGGATACATGTTGAGAACGATGATGGACTTTTGATTCTATATTCATTATTGAATAATCTTCAATCATCTGCATTGTAAAAAAAGTGAACTTGAACTTTTTGTAAAAGGTTGAATGTCTTGATGACTAAAAATGTCGAATGAATTTATTGACCCTTGTCCTTGATGTGAATGCTATTTGTTGCCTTATAATCGATACATAGTGAGAACTATGATGATGTTTTCATTTTATATTGTTTATTGATGAACATTCAATCTTCTGCATTAAAAAAAGTAAGGTTGACTTTTTTGTAAGATTTTGAATCTGTTGATGACTAAAAATGTCAAATGAATCTATTGACCCTTGTCCCTGATGTGAATACTATTTGTTGCCTTAAAACAGATACATATTGAGAACAACGATTGACTTATGATTGTATATTGATTACTGAAGAACCTTAAATCTTCTGCATTGAAAAAAAATGTGAACCTGAAATTTTTGTAAGGAATTAAATGTCTTGATGACAAAAAAAGTCGAATGAATCTATTGACTCTTGTCACTGATGTGAATGCTAATTGTTGCCTTATAATCGATACATAGTGAGAACGATGATGATGTTTTCATTTTGTATTGTTTATTGATGAACATTCAATCTTCTGCATTAAAAAAAAAGTGAAATTGAACTTTTTGTAAGATTTTGAATCTCTTGATGACTAAAAATGTCAAATGAATCTATTGACCCTTGTCCCTGATGTGAATACTATTTGTTGCCTTAAAACGGATAAATATTGAGAACGATGATGGACTTATGATTTTATATTGATTATTGAAGAACCTTAAATCTTCTGCATTGAAAAAAAATGTGAACCTGAAATTTTTGTAAGGAATTGAATATCTTGATGACTAACAATGTTGAATGAATCTATTGACTATAGTCGCTGAATGTGAAACTGAAAGCTATTTGTTGCCTTATAATCGATACATATTGAGAAAAATGATGGTCTTTTAATTTTACAATGTTTATTGATGAACATTCAATCTTCTGCATTAAAAAAAGTGAACTTGAACTTTTTGTAAGATTTTGAATGTCTTGATAACTAAAAATGTCGAATGAATCTGTTGACCCTTGTCCCTGATGTGAATGCTATTTGTTGCCTTATAATGGATACATATTGAGAACGATGATGAACTTTTGATTTTATATTGATTACTGAAGAACTTTCAATCTTCTGCATTGAAAAAAAATGTGAACCCGAAATGTTTGTAAGGAATTGAATGTCTTGATGACTAACAATGTATGAATCTATTGGCCCTAGTCGCTGAATGTGAAACTGAAAGCTATTTGTTGTCTTATAATCGATACATATTGAGAACAATGATGGTCTTTTAATTTTATATTGTTTATTGATGAACATTCAATCTTCTGCATTAAAAAAAAAGTGAACTTGACTTTTTTGTAAGATTTTGAATGTCTTGATGACTAAAAATGTCGAATGAATCTATTGACCCTTGTCATTGATGTGAATGCTATTTGTTGCCTTAAAATGGATACATAGTGAGAAGGATGATGATGTTTTCATTTTATATTGTTTATTGATGAACATTCAATCTTCTGCATTAAAAAAAGTAAGGTTGACTTTTTTGTAAGATTTTGAATCTGTTGATGACTAAAAATGTCAAATGAATCTATTGACCCTTGTCACTGATGTGAATGCTATTTGTTGCCTTAAAATGGATACATGTTGAGAACGATGATGGACTTTTGATTCTATATTCATTATTGAATAATCTTCAATCATCTGCATTGTAAAAAAAGTGAACTTGAACTTTTTGTAAAAGATTGAATGTCTTGATGACTAAAAATGTCGAATGAATTTATTGACCCTTGTCCTTGATGTGAATGCTATTTGTTGCCTTATAATCGATACATAGTGAGAACTATGATGATGTTTTCATTTTATATTGTTTATTGATGAACATTCAATCTTCTGCATTAAAAAAAGTAAGGTTGACTTTTTTGTAAGATTTTGAATCTGTTGATGACTAAAAATGTCAAATGAATCTATTGACCCTTGTCCCTGATGTGAATACTATTTGTTGCCTTAAAACAGATACATATTGAGAACAATGATTGACTTATGATTTTATATTGATTACTGAAGAACCTTAAATTTTCTGCATTGAAAAAAAATGTGAACCTGAAATTTTTGTAAGGAATTAAATGTCTTGATGACAAAAAAAGTCGAATGAATCTATTGACTCTTGTCACTGATGTGAATGCTAATTGTTGCCTTATAATCGATACATAGTGAGAACGATGATGATGTTTTCATTTTATATTGTTTATTGATGAACATTCAATCTTCTGCATTAAAAAAAAAGTGAAATTGAACTTTTTGTAAGATTTTGAATCTCTTGATGACTAAAAATGTCAAATGAATCTATTGACCCTTGTCCCTGATGTGAATACTATTTGTTGCCTTAAAACGGATAAATATTGAGAACGATGATGGACTTTTGATTTTATATTGATTACTGAAGAACTTTCAATCTTCTGCATTGAAAAAAAATGTGAACCCGAAATGTTTGTAAGGAATTGAATGTCTTGATGACTAACAATGTATGAATCTATTGGCCCTAGTCGCTGAATGTGAAACTGAAAGCTATTTGTTGTCTTATAATCGATAAATATTGAGAACAATGATGGTCTTTTAATTTTATATTGTTTATTGATGAACATTCAATCTTCTGCATTAAAAAAAAAGTGAACTTGACTTTTTTGTAAGATTTTGAATGTCTTGATGACTAAAAATGTCGAATGAATCTATTGACCCTTGTCATTGATGTGAATGCTATTTGTTGCCTTAAAATGGATACATAGTGAGAAGGATGATGATGTTTTCATTTTATATTGTTTATTGATGAACATTCAATCTTCTGCATTAAAAAAAGTAAGGTTGACTTTTTTGTAAGATTTTGAATCTGTTGATGACTAAAAATGTCAAATGAATCTATTGACCCTTGTCCCTGATGTGAATACTATTTGTTGCCTTAAAACAGATACATATTGAGAACAATGATGGACTTATGATTTTATATTGATTACAGAAGAACCTTAAATCTTCTGCATTGAAAAAAAATGTGAACCTGAAATTTTTGTAAGGAATTGAATGTCTTGATGACTAACAATGTCGAAAGAATCTATTGACCATAGTCGCTGAATGTTAAACTGAAAGCTATTTGTTGCCTTATAATCGATACATATTGAGAAAAACGATGGTCTTTTAATTTTATAATGTTTATTGATGAACATTCAATCTTCTGCATTAGAAAAAAGTGAACTTGAACTTTTTGTAAGATTTTGAATGTCTTGATAACTAAAAATGTCGAATGAATCTATTGACCCTTGTCCCTGATGTGAATGCTATTTGTTGCCTTATAACGGATACATATTGAGAACGATGATGAACTTATGATTTTATATTGATTACTGAAGAACCTTCAATCTTCTGCATTGAAAAAAAATGTGAACCCGAAATGTTTGTAAGGAATTGAATGTCTTGAATACTAACAATGTCGAATGAATCTATTGGCCATAGTCGCTGAATGTGATACTGAAAGCTATTTGTTGCCTTATAATCGATACATATTGAGAACAATGATGGTCTTTATATTTTATATTATTTATTGATGAACAACATTCAATCTTCTGCATTAAAAAAAAAGTGAAATTGAACTTTTTGTAAGATTTTGAATCTCTTGATGACTAAAAATGTCAAATGAATCTATTGACCCTTGTCCCTGATGTGAATACTATTTGTTGCCTTAAAATGGATAAATATTGAGAACGATGATGGACTTTTGATTTTATATTGATTACTGAAGAACTTTCAATCTTCTGCATTGAAAAAAAATGTGAACCCGAAATGTTTGTAAGGAATTGAATGTCTTGATGACTAACAATGTATGAATCTATTGGCCCTAGTCGCTGAATGTGAAACTGAAAGCTATTTGTTGTCTTATAATCGATAAATATTGAGAACAATGATGGTCTTTTAATTTTATATTGTTTATTGATGAACATTCAATCTTCTGCATTAAAAAAAAAGTGAACTTGACTTTTTTGTAAGATTTTGAATGTCTTGATGACTAAAAATGTCGAATGAATCTATTGACCCTTGTCATTGAAGTGAATGCTATTTGTTGCCTTAAAATGGATACATAGTGAGAAGGATGATGATGTTTTCATTTTATATTGTTTATTGATGAACATTCAATCTTCTGCATTAAAAAAAGTAAGGTTGACTTTTTTGTAAGATTTTGAATCTGTTGATGACTAAAAATGTCAAATGAATCTATTGACCCTTGTCCCTGATGTGAATACTATTTGTTGCCTTAAAACAGATACATATTGAGAACAATGATGGACTTATGATTTTATATTGATTACAGAAGAACCTTAAATCTTCTGCATTGAAAAAAAATGTGAACCTGAAATTTTTGTAAGGAATTGAATGTCTTGATGACTAACAATGTCGAAAGAATCTATTGACCATAGTCGCTGAATGTTAAACTGAAAGCTATTTGTTGCCTTATAATCGATACATATTGAGAAAAACGATGGTCTTTTAATTTTATAATGTTTATTGATGAACATTCAATCTTCTGCATTAGAAAAAAGTGAACTTGAACTTTTTGTAAGATTTTGAATGTCTTGATAACTAAAAATGTCGAATGAATCTATTGACCCTTGTCCCTGATGTGCATGCTATTTGTTGCCTTAAAATGGATACATGTTGAGAACGATGATGGACTTTTGATTCTATATTGATTATTGAATAACCTTCAATCATCTGCATTGAAAAAAAAGTGAACTTGAACTTTTTGTAAAAGATTGAATGTCTTGATGACTAAAAATGTCGAATGAATTTATGGACCGTTGTCCTTGATGTGAATGATATTTGTTGCCTTATAATTGATACATATTGAGAACGATGATGAACTTATGATTTTATATTGATTACTGAAGAACCTTCAATCTTCTGCATTGAAAAAAAATGTGAACCCGAAATGTTTGTAAGGAATTGAATGTCTTGATGACTAACAATGTATGAATCTATTGGCCCTAGTCGCTGAATGTGAAACTGAAAGCTATTTGTTGTCTTATAATCGATACATATTGAGAACAATGATGGTCTTTTAATTTTATATTGTTTATTGATGAACATTCAATCTTCTGCATTAAAAAAAAAGTGAACTTGACTTTTTTGTAAGATTTTGAATGTCTTGATGACTAAAAATGTCGAATGAATCTATTGACCCTTGTCATTGATGTGAATGCTATTTGTTGCCTTAAAATGGATACATAGTGAGAAGGATGATGATGTTTTCATTTTATATTGTTTATTGATGAACATTCAATCTTCTGCATTAAAAAAAGTAAGGTTGACTTTTTTGTAAGATTTTGAATCTGTTGATGACTAAAAATGTCAAATGAATCTATTGACCCTTGTCACTGATGTGAATGCTATTTGTTGCCTTAAAATGGATACATGTTGAGAACGATGATGGACTTTTGATTCTATATTCATTATTGAATAATCTTCAATCATCTGCATTGTAAAAAAAGTGAACTTGAACTTTTTGTAAAAGATTGAATGTCTTGATGACTAAAAATGTCGAATGAATTTATTGACCCTTGTCCTTGATGTGAATGCTATTTGTTGCCTTATAATCGATACATAGTGAGAACTATGATGATGTTTTCATTTTATATTGTTTATTGATGAACATTCAATCTTCTGCATTAAAAAAAGTAAGGTTGACTTTTTTGTAAGATTTTGAATCTGTTGATGACTAAAAATGTCAAATGAATCTATTGACCCTTGTCCCTGATGTGAATACTATTTGTTGCCTTAAAACAGATACATATTGAGAACAACGATTGACTTATGATTGTATATTGATTACTGAAGAACCTTAAATCTTCTGCATTGAAAAAAAATGTGAACCTGAAATTTTTGTAAGGAATTAAATGTCTTGATGACAAAAAAAGTCGAATGAATCTATTGACTCTTGTCACTGATGTGAATGCTAATTGTTGCCTTATAATCGATACATAGTGAGAACGATGATGATGTTTTCATTTTATATTGTTTATTGATGAACATTCAATCTTCTGCATTAAAAAAAAAGTGAAATTGAACTTTTTGTAAGATTTTGAATCTCTTGATGACTAAAAATGTCAAATGAATCTATTGACCCTTGTCCCTGATGTGAATACTATTTGTTGCCTTAAAACGGATAAATATTGAGAACGATGATGGACTTATGATTTTATATTGATTATTGAAAAACCTTAAATCTTCTGCATTGAAAAAAAATGTGAACCTGAAATTTTTGTAAGGAATTGAATATCTTGATGACTAACAATGTTGAATGAATCTATTGACTATAGTCGCTGAATGTGAAACTGAAAGCTATTTGTTGCCTTATAATCGATACATATTGAGAAAAATGATGGTCTTTTAATTTTACAATGTTTATTGATGAACATTCAATCTTCTGCATTAAAAAAAGTGAACTTGAACTTTTTGTAAGATTTTGAATGTCTTGATAACTAAAAATGTCGAATGAATCTGTTGACCCTTGTCCCTGATGTGAATGCTATTTGTTGCCTTATAATGGATACATATTGAGAACGATGATGAACTTTTGATTTTATATTGATTACTGAAGAACTTTCAATCTTCTGCATTGAAAAAAAATGTGAACCCGAAATGTTTGTAAGGAATTGAATGTCTTGATGACTAACAATGTATGAATCTATTGGCCCTAGTCGCTGAATGTGAAACTGAAAGCTATTTGTTGTCTTATAATCGATACATATTGAGAACAATGATGGTCTTTTAATTTTATATTGTTTATTGATGAACATTCAATCTTCTGCATTAAAAAAAAAGTGAACTTGACTTTTTGTTAAGATTTTGAATGTCTTGATGACTAAAAATGTCGAATGAATCTATTGACCCTTGTCATTGATGTGAATGCTATTTGTTGCCTTAAAATGGATACATAGTGAGAAGGATGATGATGTTTTCATTTTATATTGTTTATTGATGAACATTCAATCTTCTGCATTAAAAAAAGTAAGGTTGACTTTTTTGTAAGATTTTGAATCTGTTGATGACTAAAAATGTCAAATGAATCTATTGACCCTTGTCACTGATGTGAATGCTATTTGTTGCCTTAAAATGGATACATGTTGAGAACGATGATGGACTTTTGATTCTATATTCATTATTGAATAATCTTCAATCATCTGCATTGTAAAAAAAGTGAACTTGAACTTTTTGTAAAAGATTGAATGTCTTGATGACTAAAAATGTCGAATGAATTTATTGACCCTTGTCCTTGATGTGAATGCTATTTGTTGCCTTATAATCGATACATAGTGAGAACTATGATGATGTTTTCATTTTATATTGTTTATTGATGAACATTCAATCTTCTGCATTAAAAAAAGTAAGGTTGACTTTTTTGTAAGATTTTGAATCTGTTGATGACTAAAAATGTCAAATGAATCTATTGACCCTTGTCCCTGATGTGAATACTATTTGTTGCCTTAAAACAGATACATATTGAGAACAACGATTGACTTATGATTGTATATTGATTACTGAAGAACCTTAAATCTTCTGCATTGAAAAAAAATGTGAACCTGAAATTTTTGTAAGGAATTAAATGTCTTGATGACAAAAAAAGTCGAATGAATCTATTGACTCTTGTCACTGATGTGAATGCTAATTGTTGCCTTATAATCGATACATAGTGAGAACGATGATGATGTTTTCATTTTATATTGTTTATTGATGAACATTCAATCTTCTGCATTAAAAAAAAAGTGAAATTGAACTTTTTGTAAGATTTTGAATCTCTTGATGACTAAAAATGTCAAATGAATCTATTGACCCTTGTCCCTGATGTGAATACTATTTGTTGCCTTAAAACGGATAAATATTGAGAACGATGATGGACTTATGATTTTATATTGATTATTGAAGAACCTTAAATCTTCTGCATTGAAAAAAAATGTGAACCTGAAATTTTTGTAAGGAATTGAATATCTTGATGACTAACAATGTTGAATGAATCTATTGACTATAGTCGCTGAATGTGAAACTGAAAGCTATTTGTTGCCTTATAATCGATACATATTGAGAAAAATGATGGTCTTTTAATTTTACAATGTTTATTGATGAACATTCAATCTTCTGCATTAAAAAAAGTGAACTTGAACTTTTTGTAAGATTTTGAATGTCTTGATAACTAAAAATGTCGAATGAATCTGTTGACCCTTGTCCCTGATGTGAATGCTATTTGTTGCCTTATAATGGATACATATTGAGAACGATGATGAACTTTTGATTTTATATTGATTACTGAAGAACTTTCAATCTTCTGCATTGAAAAAAAATGTGAACCCGAAATGTTTGTAAGGAATTGAATGTCTTGATGACTAACAATGTATGAATCTATTGGCCCTAGTCGCTGAATGTGAAACTGAAAGCTATTTGTTGTCTTATAATCGATACATATTGAGAACAATGATGGTCTTTTAATTTTATATTGTTTATTGATGAACATTCAATCTTCTGCATTAAAAAAAAAGTGAACTTGACTTTTTGTTAAGATTTTGAATGTCTTGATGACTAAAAATGTCGAATGAATCTATTGACCCTTGTCATTGATGTGAATGCTATTTGTTGCCTTAAAATGGATACATAGTGAGAAGGATGATGATGTTTTCATTTTATATTGTTTATTGATGAACATTCAATCTTCTGCATTAAAAAAAGTAAGGTTGACTTTTTTGTAAGATTTTGAATCTGTTGATGACTAAAAATGTCAAATGAATCTATTGACCCTTGTCACTGATGTGAATGCTATTTGTTGCCTTAAAATGGATACATGTTGAGAACGATGATGGACTTTTGATTCTATATTCATTATTGAATAATCTTCAATCATCTGCATTGTAAAAAAAGTGAACTTGAACTTTTTGTAAAAGATTGAATGTCTTGATGACTAAAAATGTCGAATGAATTTATTGACCCTTGTCCTTGATGTGAATGCTATTTGTTGCCTTATAATCGATACATAGTGAGAACTATGATGATGTTTTCATTTTATATTGTTTATTGATGAACATTCAATCTTCTGCATTAAAAAAAGTAAGGTTGACTTTTTTGTAAGATTTTGAATCTGTTGATGACTAAAAATGTCAAATGAATCTATTGACCCTTGTCCCTGATGTGAATACTATTTGTTGCCTTAAAACAGATACATATTGAGAACAACGATTGACTTATGATTGTATATTGATTACTGAAGAACCTTAAATCTTCTGCATTGAAAAAAAATGTGAACCTGAAATTTTTGTAAGGAATTAAATGTCTTGATGACAAAAAAAGTCGAATGAATCTATTGACTCTTGTCACTGATGTGAATGCTAATTGTTGCCTTATAATCGATACATAGTGAGAACGATGATGATGTTTTCATTTTATATTGTTTATTGATGAACATTCAATCTTCTGCATTAAAAAAAAAGTGAAATTGAACTTTTTGTAAGATTTTGAATCTCTTGATGACTAAAAATGTCAAATGAATCTATTGACCCTTGTCCCTGATGTGAATACTATTTGTTGCCTTAAAACGGATAAATATTGAGAACGATGATGGACTTATGATTTTATATTGATTATTGAAGAACCTTAAATCTTCTGCATTGAAAAAAAATGTGAACCTGAAATTTTTGTAAGGAATTGAATATCTTGATGACTAACAATGTTGAATGAATCTATTGACTATAGTCGCTGAATGTGAAACTGAAAGCTATTTGTTGCCTTATAATCGATACATATTGAGAAAAATGATGGTCTTTTAATTTTACAATGTTTATTGATGAACATTCAATCTTCTGCATTAAAAAAAGTGAACTTGAACTTTTTGTAAGATTTTGAATGTCTTGATAACTAAAAATGTCGAATGAATCTGTTGACCCTTGTCCCTGATGTGAATGCTATTTGTTGCCTTATAATGGATACATATTGAGAACGATGATGAACTTTTGATTTTATATTGATTACTGAAGAACTTTCAATCTTCTGCATTGAAAAAAAATGTGAACCCGAAATGTTTGTAAGGAATTGAATGTCTTGATGACTAACAATGTATGAATCTATTGGCCCTAGTCGCTGAATGTGAAACTGAAAGCTATTTGTTGTCTTATAATCGATACATATTGAGAACAATGATGGTCTTTTAATTTTATATTGTTTATTGATGAACATTCAATCTTCTGCATTAAAAAAAAAGTGAACTTGACTTTTTTGTAAGATTTTGAATGTCTTGATGACTAAAAATGTCGAATGAATCTATTGACCCTTGTCATTGATGTGAATGCTATTTGTTGCCTTAAAATGGATACATAGTGAGAAGGATGATGATGTTTTCATTTTATATTGTTTATTGATGAACATTCAATCTTCTGCATTAAAAAAAGTAAGGTTGACTTTTTTGTAAGATTTTGAATCTGTTGATGACTAAAAATGTCAAATGAATCTATTGACCCTTGTCACTGATGTGAATGCTATTTGTTGCCTTAAAATGGATACATGTTGAGAACGATGATGGACTTTTGATTCTATATTCATTATTGAATAATCTTCAATCATCTGCATTGTAAAAAAAGTGAACTTGAACTTTTTGTAAAAGATTGAATGTCTTGATGACTAAAAATGTCGAATGAATTTATTGACCCTTGTCCTTGATGTGAATGCTATTTGTTGCCTTATAATCGATACATAGTGAGAACTATGATGATGTTTTCATTTTATATTGTTTATTGATGAACATTCAATCTTCTGCATTAAAAAAAGTAAGGTTGACTTTTTTGTAAGATTTTGAATCTGTTGATGACTAAAAATGTCAAATGAATCTATTGACCCTTGTCCCTGATGTGAATACTATTTGTTGCCTTAAAACAGATACATATTGAGAACAATGATTGACTTATGATTTTATATTGATTACTGAAGAACCTTAAATTTTCTGCATTGAAAAAAAATGTGAACCTGAAATTTTTGTAAGGAATTAAATGTCTTGATGACAAAAAAAGTCGAATGAATCTATTGACTCTTGTCACTGATGTGAATGCTAATTGTTGCCTTATAATCGATACATAGTGAGAACGATGATGATGTTTTCATTTTATATTGTTTATTGATGAACATTCAATCTTCTGCATTAAAAAAAAAGTGAAATTGAACTTTTTGTAAGATTTTGAATCTCTTGATGACTAAAAATGTCAAATGAATCTATTGACCCTTGTCCCTGATGTGAATACTATTTGTTGCCTTAAAACGGATAAATATTGAGAACGATGATGGACTTTTGATTTTATATTGATTACTGAAGAACTTTCAATCTTCTGCATTGAAAAAAAATGTGAACCCGAAATGTTTGTAAGGAATTGAATGTCTTGATGACTAACAATGTATGAATCTATTGGCCCTAGTCGCTGAATGTGAAACTGAAAGCTATTTGTTGTCTTATAATCGATAAATATTGAGAACAATGATGGTCTTTTAATTTTATATTGTTTATTGATGAACATTCAATCTTCTGCATTAAAAAAAAAGTGAACTTGACTTTTTTGTAAGATTTTGAATGTCTTGATGACGAAAAATGTCGAATGAATCTATTGACCCTTGTCATTGATGTGAATGCTATTTGTTGCCTTAAAATGGATACATAGTGAGAAGGATGATGATGTTTTCATTTTATATTGTTTATTGATGAACATTCAATCTTCTGCATTAAAAAAAGTAAGGTTGACTTTTTTGTAAGATTTTGAATCTGTTGATGACTAAAAATGTCAAATGAATCTATTGACCCTTGTCCCTGATGTGAATACTATTTGTTGCCTTAAAACAGATACATATTGAGAACAATGATGGACTTATGATTTTATATTGATTACAGAAGAACCTTAAATCTTCTGCATTGAAAAAAAATGTGAACCTGAAATTTTTGTAAGGAATTGAATGTCTTGATGACTAACAATGTCGAAAGAATCTATTGACCATAGTCGCTGAATGTTAAACTGAAAGCTATTTGTTGCCTTATAATCGATACATATTGAGAAAAACGATGGTCTTTTAATTTTATAATGTTTATTGATGAACATTCAATCTTCTGCATTAGAAAAAAGTGAACTTGAACTTTTTGTAAGATTTTGAATGTCTTGATAACTAAAAATGTCGAATGAATCTATTGACCCTTGTCCCTGATGTGAATGCTATTTGTTGCCTTATAACGGATACATATTGAGAACGATGATGAACTTATGATTTTATATTGATTACTGAAGAACCTTCAATCTTCTGCATTGAAAAAAAATGTGAACCCGAAATGTTTGTAAGGAATTGAATGTCTTGAATACTAACAATGTCGAATGAATCTATTGGCCATAGTCGCTGAATGTGATACTGAAAGCTATTTGTTGCCTTATAATCGATACATATTGAGAACAATGATGGTCTTTTAATTTTATATTATTTATTGATGAACAACATTCAATCTTCTGCATTAAAAAAAAAGTGAAATTGAACTTTTTGTAAGATTTTGAATCTCTTGATGACTAAAAATGTCAAATGAATCTATTGACCCTTGTCCCTGATGTGAATACTATTTGTTGCCTTAAAATGGATAAATATTGAGAACGATGATGGACTTTTGATTTTATATTGATTACTGAAGAACTTTCAATCTTCTGCATTGAAAAAAAATGTGAACCCGAAATGTTTGTAAGGAATTGAATGTCTTGATGACTAACAATGTATGAATCTATTGGCCCTAGTCGCTGAATGTGAAACTGAAAGCTATTTGTTGTCTTATAATCGATAAATATTGAGAACAATGATGGTCTTTTAATTTTATATTGTTTATTGATGAACATTCAATCTTCTGCATTAAAAAAAAAGTGAACTTGACTTTTTTGTAAGATTTTGAATGTCTTGATGACTAAAAATGTCGAATGAATCTATTGACCCTTGTCATTGAAGTGAATGCTATTTGTTGCCTTAAAATGGATACATAGTGAGAAGGATGATGATGTTTTCATTTTATATTGTTTATTGATGAACATTCAATCTTCTGCATTAAAAAAAGTAAGGTTGACTTTTTTGTAAGATTTTGAATCTGTTGATGACTAAAAATGTCAAATGAATCTATTGACCCTTGTCCCTGATGTGAATACTATTTGTTGCCTTAAAACAGATACATATTGAGAACAATGATGGACTTATGATTTTATATTGATTACAGAAGAACCTTAAATCTTCTGCATTGAAAAAAAATGTGAACCTGAAATTTTTGTAAGGAATTGAATGTCTTGATGACTAACAATGTCGAAAGAATCTATTGACCATAGTCGCTGAATGTTAAACTGAAAGCTATTTGTTGCCTTATAATCGATACATATTGAGAAAAACGATGGTCTTTTAATTTTATAATGTTTATTGATGAACATTCAATCTTCTGCATTAGAAAAAAGTGAACTTCAACTTTTTGTAAGATTTTGAATGTCTTGATAACTAAAAATGTCGAATGAATCTATTGACCCTTGTCCCTGATGTGCATGCTATTTGTTGCCTTAAAATGGATACATGTTGAGAACGATGATGGACTTTTGATTCTATATTGATTATTGAATAACCTTCAATCATCTGCATTGAAAAAAAAGTGAACTTGAACTTTTTGTAAAAGATTGAATGTCTTGATGACTAAAAATGTCGAATGAATTTATGGACCGTTGTCCTTGATGTGAATGATATTTGTTGCCTTATAATTGATACATATTGAGAACGATGATGAACTTATGATTTTATATTGATTACTGAAGAACCTTCAATCTTCTGCATTGAAAAAAAATGTGAACCCGAAATGTTTGTAAGGAATTGAATGTCTTGATGACTAACAATGTATGAATCTATTGGCCCTAGTCGCTGAATGTGAAACTGAAAGCTATTTGTTGTCTTATAATCGATACATATTGAGAACAATGATGGTCTTTTAATTTTATATTGTTTATTGATGAACATTCAATCTTCTGCATTAAAAAAAAAGTGAACTTGACTTTTTTGTAAGATTTTGAATGTCTTGATGACTAAAAATGTCGAATGAATCTATTGACCCTTGTCATTGATGTGAATGCTATTTGTTGCCTTAAAATGGATACATAGTGAGAAGGATGATGATGTTTTCATTTTATATTGTTTATTGATGAACATTCAATCTTCTGCATTAAAAAAAGTAAGGTTGACTTTTTTGTAAGATTTTGAATCTGTTGATGACTAAAAATGTCAAATGAATCTATTGACCCTTGTCACTGATGTGAATGCTATTTGTTGCCTTAAAATGGATACATGTTGAGAACGATGATGGACTTTTGATTCTATATTCATTATTGAATAATCTTCAATCATCTGCATTGTAAAAAAAGTGAACTTGAACTTTTTGTAAAAGATTGAATGTCTTGATGACTAAAAATGTCGAATGAATTTATTGACCCTTGTCCTTGATGTGAATGCTATTTGTTGCCTTATAATCGATACATAGTGAGAACTATGATGATGTTTTCATTTTATATTGTTTATTGATGAACATTCAATCTTCTGCATTAAAAAAAGTAAGGTTGACTTTTTTGTAAGATTTTGAATCTGTTGATGACTAAAAATGTCAAATGAATCTATTGACCCTTGTCCCTGATGTGAATGCTATTTGTTGCCTTAAAACGGATAAATATTGAGAACGATGATGGACTTATGATTTTATATTGATTATTGAAGAACCTTAAATCTTCTGCATTGAAAAAAAATGTGAACCTGAAATTTTTGTAAGGAATTGAATATCTTGATGACTAACAATGTTGAATGAATCTATTGACTATAGTCGCTGAATGTGAAACTGAAAGCTATTTGTTGCCTTATAATCGATACATATTGAGAAAAATGATGGTCTTTTAATTTTACAATGTTTATTGATGAACATTCAATCTTCTGCATTAAAAAAAGTGAACTTGAACTTTTTGTAAGATTTTGAATGTCTTGATAACTAAAAATGTCGAATGAATCTGTTGACCCTTGTCCCTGATGTGAATGCTATTTGTTGCCTTATAATGGATACATATTGAGAACGATGATGAACTTTTGATTTTATATTGATTACTGAAGAACTTTCAATCTTCTGCATTGAAAAAAAATGTGAACCCGAAATGTTTGTAAGGAATTGAATGTCTTGATGACTAACAATGTATGAATCTATTGGCCCTAGTCGCTGAATGTGAAACTGAAAGCTATTTGTTGTCTTATAATCGATACATATTGAGAACAATGATGGTCTTTTAATTTTATATTGTTTATTGATGAACATTCAATCTTCTGCATTAAAAAAAAAGTGAACTTGACTTTTTTGTAAGATTTTGAATGTCTTGATGACTAAAAATGTCGAATGAATCTATTGACCCTTGTCATTGATGTGAATGCTATTTGTTGCCTTAAAATGGATACATAGTGAGAAGGATGATGATGTTTTCATTTTATATTGTTTATTGATGAACATTCAATCTTCTGCATTAAAAAAAGTAAGGTTGACTTTTTTGTAAGATTTTGAATCTGTTGATGACTAAAAATGTCAAATGAATCTATTGACCCTTGTCACTGATGTGAATGCTATTTGTTGCCTTAAAATGGATACATGTTGAGAACGATGATGGACTTTTGATTCTATATTCATTATTGAATAATCTTCAATCATCTGCATTGTAAAAAAAGTGAACTTGAACTTTTTGTAAAAGATTGAATGTCTTGATGACTAAAAATGTCGAATGAATTTATTGACCCTTGTCCTTGATGTGAATGCTATTTGTTGCCTTATAATCGATACATAGTGAGAACTATGATGATGTTTTCATTTTATATTGTTTATTGATGAACATTCAATCTTCTGCATTAAAAAAAGTAAGGTTGACTTTTTTGTAAGATTTTGAATCTGTTGATGACTAAAAATGTCAAATGAATCTATTGACCCTTGTCCCTGATGTGAATACTATTTGTTGCCTTAAAACAGATACATATTGAGAACAATGATTGACTTATGATTTTATATTGATTACTGAAGAACCTTAAATCTTCTGCATTGAAAAAAAATGTGAACCCGAAATGTTTGTAAGGAATTGAATGTCTTGATGACTAACAATGTATGAATCTATTGGCCCTAGTCGCTGAATGTGAAACTGAAAGCTATTTGTTGTCTTATAATCGATAAATATTGAGAACAATGATGGTCTTTTAATTTTATATTGTTTATTGATGAACATTCAATCTTCTGCATTAAAAAAAAAGTGAACTTGACTTTTTTGTAAGATTTTGAATGTCTTGATGACTAAAAATGTCGAATGAATCTATTGACCCTTGTCATTGATGTGAATGCTATTTGTTGCCTTAAAATGGATACATAGTGAGAAGGATGATGATGTTTTCATTTTATATTGTTTATTGATGAACATTCAATCTTCTGCATTAAAAAAAGTAAGGTTGACTTTTTTGTAAGATTTTGAATCTGTTGATGACTAAAAATGTCAAATGAATCTATTGACCCTTGTCCCTGATGTGAATACTATTTGTTGCCTTAAAACAGATACATATTGAGAACAATGATGGACTTATGATTTTATATTGATTACAGAAGAACCTTAAATCTTCTGCATTGAAAAAAAATGTGAACCTGAAATTTTTGTAAGGAATTGAATGTCTTGATGACTAACAATGTCGAAAGAATCTATTGACCATAGTCGCTGAATGTTAAACTGAAAGCTATTTGTTGCCTTATAATCGATACATATTGAGAAAAACGATGGTCTTTTAATTTTATAATGTTTATTGATGAACATTCAATCTTCTGCATTAGAAAAAAGTGAACTTGAACTTTTTGTAAGATTTTGAATGTCTTGATAACTAAAAATGTCGAATGAATCTATTGACCCTTGTCCCTGATGTGAATGCTATTTGTTGCCTTATAACGGATACATATTGAGAACGATGATGAACTTATGATTTTATATTGATTACTGAAGAACCTTCAATCTTCTGCATTGAAAAAAAATGTGAACCCGAAATGTTTGTAAGGAATTGAATGTCTTGAATACTAACAATGTCGAATGAATCTATTGGCCATAGTCGCTGAATGTGATACTGAAAGCTATTTGTTGCCTTATAATCGATACATATTGAGAACAATGATGGTCTTTTAATTTTATATTATTTATTGATGAACAACATTCAATCTTCTGCATTAAAAAAAAAGTGAAATTGAACTTTTTGTAAGATTTTGAATCTCTTGATGACTAAAAATGTCAAATGAATCTATTGACCCTTGTCCCTGATGTGAATACTATTTGTTGCCTTAAAACGGATAAATATTGAGAACGATGATGGACTTTTGATTTTATATTGATTACTGAAGAACTTTCAATCTTCTGCATTGAAAAAAAATGTGAACCCGAAATGTTTGTAAGGAATTGAATGTCTTGATGACTAACAATGTATGAATCTATTGGCCCTAGTCGCTGAATGTGAAACTGAAAGCTATTTGTTGTCTTATAATCGATAAATATTGAGAACAATGATGGTCTTTTAATTTTATATTGTTTATTGATGAACATTCAATCTTCTGCATTAAAAAAAAAGTGAACTTGACTTTTTTGTAAGATTTTGAATGTCTTGATGACTAAAAATGTCGAATGAATCTATTGACCCTTGTCATTGATGTGAATGCTATTTGTTGCCTTAAAATGGATACATAGTGAGAAGGATGATGATGTTTTCATTTTATATTGTTTATTGATGAACATTTAATCTTCTGCATTAAAAAAAGTAAGGTTGACTTTTTTGTAAGATTTTGAATCTGTTGATGACTAAAAATGTCAAATGAATCTATTGACCCTTGTCCCTGATGTGAATACTATTTGTTGCCTTAAAACAGATACATATTGAGAACAATGATGGACTTATGATTTTATATTGATTACAGAAGAACCTTAAATCTTCTGCATTGAAAAAAAATGTGAACCTGATATTTTTGTAAGGAATTGAATGTCTTGATGACTAACAATGTCGAAAGAATCTATTGACCATAGTCGCTGAATGTTAAACTGAAAGCTATTTGTTGCCTTATAATCGATACATATTGAGAAAAACGATGGTCTTTTAATTTTATAATGTTTATTGATGAACATTCAATCTTCTGCATTAGAAAAAAGTGAACTTGAACTTTTTGTAAGATTTTGAATGTCTTGATAACTAAAAATGTCGAATGAATCTATTGACCCTTGTCCCTGATGTGAATGCTATTTGTTGCCTTATAACGGATACATATTGAGAACGATGATGAACTTATGATTTTATATTGATTACTGAAGAACCTTCAATCTTCTGCATTGAAAAAAAATGTGAACCCGAAATGTTTGTAAGGAATTGAATGTCTTGAATACTAACAATGTCGAATGAATCTATTGGCCATAGTCGCTGAATGTGATACTGAAAGCTATTTGTTGCCTTATAATCGATACATATTGAGAACAATGATGGTCTTTTAATTTTATATTATTTATTGATGAACAACATTCAATCTTCTGCATTAAAAAAAAAGTGAAATTGAACTTTTTGTAAGATTTTGAATCTCTTGATGACTAAAAATGTCAAATGAATCTATTGACCCTTGTCCCTGATGTGAATACTATTTGTTGCCTTAAAATGGATAAATATTGAGAACGATGGTGGACTTTTGATTTTATATTGATTACTGAAGAACTTTCAATCTTCTGCATTGAAAAAAAATGTGAACCCGAAATGTTTGTAAGGAATTGAATGTCTTGATGACTAACAATGTCGAATGAATCTATTGGCCATAGTCGCTGAATGTGATACTGAAAGCTATTTGTTGCCTTATAATCGATACATATTGAGAACAATGATGGTCTTTTAATTTTATATTGTTTATTGATGAACAACATTCAATCTTCTGCATTAAAAAAAAGTGAACTTGACTTTTTTGTAAGATTTTGAATGTCTTGATGACTAAAAATGTCGAATGAATCTATTGACCCTTGTCACTGATGTGAATGCTATTTGTTGCCTTAAAATGGATACATGTTGAGAACGATGATGGACTTTTGATTCTATATTCATTATTGAATAATCTTCAATCATCTGCATTGTAAAAAAAGTGAACTTGAACTTTTTGTAAAAGATTGAATGTCTTGATGACTAAAAATGTCGAATGAATTTATTGACCCTTGTCCTTGATGTGAATGCTATTTGTTGCCTTATAATCGATACATAGTGAGAACGATGATGATGTTTTCATTTTATATTGTTTATTGATGAACATTCAATCTTCTGCATTAAAAAAAGTAAGGTTGACTTTTTTGTAAGATTTTGAATCTGTTGATGACTAAAAATGTCAAATGAATCTATTGACCCTTGTCCCTGATGTGAATACTATTTGTTGCCTTAAAACGGATAAATATTGAGAACGATGATGGACTTTTGATTTTATATTGATTACTGAAGAACTTTCAATCTTCTGCATTGAAAAAAAATGTGAACCCGAAATGTTTGTAAGGAATTGAATGTCTTGATGACTAACAATGTATGAATCTATTGGCCCTAGTCGCTGAATGTGAAACTGAAAGCTATTTGTTGTCTTATAATCGATAAATATTGAGAACAATGATGGTCTTTTAATTTTATATTGTTTATTGATGAACATTCAATCTTCTGCAGTAGAAAAAAGTGAACTTGAACTTTTTTTCAGATTTTGAATGTCTTGATAACTAAAAATGTCGAATGAATCTATTGACCCTTGTCCCTGATGTGAATGCTATTTGTTGCCTTATAACGGATACATATTGAGAACGATGATGAACTTATGATTTTATATTGATTACTGAAGAACCTTCAATCTTCTGCATTGAAAAAAAATGTGAACCCGAAATGTTTGTAAGGAATTGAATGTCTTGATGACTAACAATGTCGAATGAATCTATTGGCCATAGTCGCTGAATGTGATACTGAAAGCTATTTGTTGCCTTATAATCGATACATATTGAGAACAATGATGGTCTTTTAATTTTATATTGTTTATTGATGAACAACATTCAATCTTCTGCATTAAAAAAAAGTGAACTTGACTTTTATGTAAGATTTTGAATGTCTTGATGACTAAAAATGTCGAATGAATCTATTGACCCTTGTCACTGATGTGAATGCTATTTGTTGCCTTAAAATGGATACATGTTGAGAACGATGATGGACTTTTGATTCTATATTCATTATTGAATAATCTTCAATCATCTGCATTGTAAAAAAAGTGAACTTGAACTTTTTGTAAAAGATTGAATGTCTTGATGACTAAAAATGTCGAATGAATTTATTGACCCTTGTCCTTGATGTGAATGCTATTTGTTGCCTTATAATCGATACATAGTGAGAACGATGATGATGTTTTCATTTTATATTGTTTATTGATGAACATTCAATCTTCTGCATTAAAAAAAGTAAGGTTGACTTTTTTGTAAGATTTTGAATCTGTTGATGACTAAAAATGTCAAATGAATCTATTGACCCTTGTCCCTGATGTGAATACTATTTGTTGCCTTAAAACAGATACATATTGAGAACAATGATGGACTTATGATTTTATATTGATTACTGAAGAACCTTAAATCTTCTGCATTGAAAAAAAATGTGAACCTGAAATTTTTGTAAGGAATTGAATGTCTTAATGACTAACAATGTCGAAAGAATCTATTGACCATAGTCGCTGAATGTTAAACTGAAAGCTATTTGTTGCCTTATAATCGATACATATTGAGAAAAACGATGGTCTTTTAATTTTATAATGTTTATTGATGAACATTCAATCTTCTGCAGTAGAAAAAAGTGAACTTGAACTTTTTTTCAGATTTTGAATGTCTTGATAACTAAAAATGTCGAATGAATCTATTGACCCTTGTCCCTGATGTGAATGCTATTTGTTGCCTTATAACGGATACATATTGAGAACGATGATGAACTTATGATTTTATATTGATTACTGAAGAACCTTCAATCTTCTGCATTGAAAAAAAATGTGAACCCGAAATGTTTGTAAGGAATTGAATGTCTTGATGACTAACAATGTCGAATGAATCTATTGGCCATAGTCGCTGAATGTGATACTGAAAGCTATTTGTTGCCTTATAATCGATACATATTGAGAACAATGATGGTCTTTTAATTTTATATTGTTTATTGATGAACAACATTCAATCTTCTGCATTAAAAAAAAGTGAACTTGACTTTTTTGTAAGATTTTGAATGTCTTGATGACTAAAAATGTCGAATGAATCTATTGACCCTTGTCACTGATGTGAATGCTATTTGTTGCCTTAAAATGGATACATGTTGAGAACGATGATGGACTTTTGATTCTATATTCATTATTGAATAATCTTCAATCATCTGCATTGTAAAAAAAGTGAACTTGAACTTTTTGTAAAAGATTGAATGTCTTGATGACTAAAAATGTCGAATGAATTTATTGACCCTTGTCCTTGATGTGAATGCTATTTGTTGCCTTATAATCGATACATAGTGAGAACGATGATGATGTTTTCATTTTATATTGTTTATTGATGAACATTCAATCTTCTGCATTAAAAAAAGTAAGGTTGACTTTTTTGTAAGATTTTGAATCTGTTGATGACTAAAAATGTCAAATGAATCTATTGACCCTTGTCCCTGATGTGAATACTATTTGTTGCCTTAAAACAGATACATATTGAGAACAATGATGGACTTATGATTTTATATTGATTACTGAAGAACCTTAAATCTTCTGCATTGAAAAAAAATGTGAACCTGAAATTTTTGTAAGGAATTGAATGTCTTAATGACTAACAATGTCGAAAGAATCTATTGACCATAGTCGCTGAATGTTAAACTGAAAGCTATTTGTTGCCTTATAATCGATACATATTGAGAAAAACGATGGTCTTTTAATTTTATAATGTTTATTGATGAACATTCAATCTTCTGCATTAGAAAAAAGTGAACTTGAACTTTTTTTAAGATTTTGAATGTCTTGATAACTAAAAATGTCGAATGAATCTATTGACCCTTGTCCCTGATGTGAATGCTATTTGTTGCCTTATAACGGATACATATTGAGAACGATGATGAACTTATGATTTTATATTGATTACTGAAGAACCTTCAATCTTCTGCATTGAAAAAAAATGTGAACCCGAAATGTTTGTAAGGAATTGAATGTCTTGATGACTAACAATGTCGAATGAATCTATTGGCCATAGTCGCTGAATGTGATACTGAAAGCTATTTGTTGCCTTATAATCGATACATATTGAGAACAATGATGGTCTTTTAATTTTATATTGTTTATTGATGAACAACATTCAATCTTCTGCATTAAAAAAAAGTGAACTTGACTTTTTTGTAAGATTTTGAATGTCTTGATGACTAAAAATGTCGAATGAATCTATTGACCCTTGTCACTGATGTGAATGCTATTTGTTGCCTTAAAATGGATACATGTTGAGAACGATGATGGACTTTTGATTCTATATTCATTATTGAATAATCTTCAATCATCTGCATTGTAAAAAAAGTGAACTTGAACTTTTTGTAAAAGATTGAATGTCTTGATGACTAAAAATGTCGAATGAATTTATTGACCCTTGTCCTTGATGTGAATGCTATTTGTTGCCTTATAATCGATACATAGTGAGAACGATGATGATGTTTTCATTTTATATTGTTTATTGATGAACATTCAATCTTCTGCATTAAAAAAAGTAAGGTTGACTTTTTTGTAAGATTTTGAATCTGTTGATGACTAAAAATGTCAAATGAATCTATTGACCCTTGTCCCTGATGTGAATACTATTTGTTGCCTTAAAACAGATACATATTGAGAACAATGATTGACTTGTGATTTTATATTGATTACTGAAGAACCTTAAATCTTCTGCATTGAAAAAAAATGTGAACCTGAAATTTTTGTAAGGAATTGAATGTCTTGATGACTAACAATGTCGAAAGAATCTATTGACCATAGTCGCTGAATGTTAAACTGAAAGCTATTTGTTGCCTTATAATCGATACATATTGAGAAAAACGATGGTCTTTTAATTTTATAATGTTTATTGATGAACATTCAATCTTCTGCATTAGAAAAAAGTGAACTTGAACTTTTTTTAAGATTTTGAATGTCTTGATAACTAAAAATGTCGAATGAATCTATTGACCCTTGTCCCTGATGTGAATGCTATTTGTTGCCTTATAACGGATACATATTGAGAACGATGATGAACTTATGATTTTATATTGATTACTGAAGAACCTTCAATCTTCTGCATTGAAAAAAAATGTGAACCCGAAATGTTTGTAAGGAATTGAATGTCTTGATGACTAACAATGTCGAATGAATCTATTGGCCATAGTCGCTGAATGTGATACTGAAAGCTATTTGTTGCCTTATAATCGATACATATTGAGAACAATGATGGTCTTTTAATTTTATATTGTTTATTGATGAACAACATTCAATCTTCTGCATTAAAAAAAAGTGAACTTGACTTTTTTGTAAGATTTTGAATGTCTTGATGACTAAAAATGTCGAATGAATCTATTGACCCTTGTCACTGATGTGAATGCTATTTGTTGCCTTAAAATGGATACATGTTGAGAACGATGATGGACTTTTGATTCTATATTCATTATTGAATAATCTTCAATCATCTGCATTGTAAAAAAAGTGAACTTGAACTTTTTGTAAAAGATTGAATGTCTTGATGACTAAAAATGTCGAATGAATTTATTGACCCTTGTCCCTGATGTGAATACTATTTGTTGCCTTAAAACAGATACATATTGAGAACAATGATGGACTTATGATTTTATATTGATTACTGAAGAACCTTAAATCTTCTGCATTGAAAAAAAATGTGAACCTGAAATTTTTGTAAGGAATTGAATGTCTTAATGACTAAGAATGTCGAATGAATCTATTGACCATAGTCGCTGAATGTTAAACTGAAAGCTATTTGTTGCCTTATAATCGATACATATTGAGAAAAATGATGGTCTTTTAATTTTATAATGTTTATTGATGAACATTCAATCTTCTGCATTAAAAAAAAGTGAACTTGAACTTTTTGTAAGATTTTGAATGTCTTGATAACTAAAAATGTCGAATGAATCTGTTGACCCTTGTCCCTGATGTGAATGCTATTTGTTGCCTTATAACGGATACATATTGAGAACGATGATGAACTTTTGATTTTATATTGATTACTGAAGAACCTTAAATCTTCTGCATTGAAAAAAAATGTGAACCTGAAATTTTAGTAAGGAATTGAATGTCTTGATGACTAACAATGTCGAAAGAATCTATTGACCATAGTCGCTGAATGTTAAACTGAAAGCTATTTGTTGCCTTATAATCGATACATATTGAGAAAAACGATGGTCTTTTAATTTTATAATGTTTATTGATGAACATTCAATCTTCTGCATTAGAAAAAAGTGAACTTGAACTTTTTTTAAGATTTTGAATGTCTTGATAACTAAAAATGTCGAATGAATTTATTGACCCTTGTCCTTGATGTGAATGCTATTTGTTGCCTTATAATCGATACATAGTGAGAACGATGATGATGTTTTCATTTTATATTGTTTATTGATGAACATTCAATCTTCTGCATTAAAAAAAGTAAGGTTGACTTTTTTGTAAGATTTTGAATCTGTTGATGACTAAAAATGTCAAATGAATCTATTGACCCTTGTCCCTGATGTGAATACTATTTGTTGCCTTAAAACAGAAACATATTGAGAACAATGATGGACTTATGATTTTATATTGATTACTGAAGAACCTTAAATCTTCTGCATTGAAAAAAAATGTGAACCTGAAATTTTTGTAAGGAATTGAATGTCTTAATGACTAACAATGTCGAAAGAATCTATTGACCATAGTCGCTGAATGTTAAACTGAAAGCTATTTGTTGCCTTATAATCGATACATATTGAGAAAAACGATGGTCTTTTAATTTTATAATGTTTATTGATGAATATTCAATCTTCTGCATTAGAAAAAAGTGAACTTGAACTTTTTTTAAGATTTTGAATGTCTTGATAACTAAAAATGTCGAATGAATCTATTGACCCTTGTCCCTGATGTGAATGCTATTTGTTGCCTTATAACGGATACATATTGAGAACGATGATGAACTTATGATTTTATATTGATTACTGAAGAACCTTCAATCTTCTGCATTGAAAAAAAATGTGAACCCGAAATGTTTGTAAGGAATTGAATGTCTTGATGACTAACAATGTCGAATGAATCTATTGGCCATAGTCGCTGAATGTGATACTGAAAGCTATTTGTTGCCTTATAATCGATACATATTGAGAACAATGATGGTCTTTTAATTTTATATTGTTTATTGATGAACAACATTCAATCTTCTGCATTAAAAAAAAGTGAACTTGACTTTTTTGTAAGATTTTGAATGTCTTGATGACTAAAAATGTCGAATGAATCTATTGACCCTTGTCACTGATGTGAATGCTATTTGTTGCTTTAAAATGGATACATGTTGAGAACGATGATGGACTTTTGATTCTATATTCATTATTGAATAATCTTCAATCATCTGCATTGTAAAAAAAGTGAACTTGAACTTTTTGTAAAAGATTGAATGTCTTGATGACTAAAAATGTCGAATGAATTTATTGACCCTTGTCCTTGATGTGAATGCTATTTGTTGCCTTATAATCGATACATAGTGAGAACGATGATGATGTTTTCATTTTATATTGTTTATTGATGAACATTCAATCTTCTGCATTAAAAAAAGTAAGGTTGACTTTTTTGTAAGATTTTGAATCTGTTGATGACTAAAAATGTCAAATGAATCTATTGACCCTTGTCCCTGATGTGAATACTATTTGTTGCCTTAAAACAGATACATATTGAGAACAATGATTGACTTATGATTTTATATTGATTACTGAAGAACCTTAAATCTTCTGCATTGAAAAAAAATGTGAACCTGAAATTTTTGTAAGGAATTGAATGTCTTGATGACTAACAATGTCGAAAGAATCTATTGACCATAGTCGCTGAATGTTAAACTGAAAGCTATTTGTTGCCTTATAATCGATACATATTGAGAAAAACGATGGTCTTTTAATTTTATAATGTTTATTGATGAACATTCAATCTTCTGCATTAGAAAAAAGTGAACTTGAACTTTTTTTAAGATTTTGAATGTCTTGATAACTAAACATGTCGAATGAATCTATTGACCCTTTTCCCTGATGTGAATACTATTTGTTGCCTTAAAACAGATACATATTGAGAACAATGATGGACTTATGATTTTATATTGATTACTGAAGAACCTTAAATCTTCTGCATTGAAAAAAAATGTGAACCTGAAATTTTTGTAAGGAATTGAATATCTTGATGACTAACAATGTCGAATGAATCTATTGACCATAGTCGCTGAATGTTAAACTGAAAGCTATTTGTTGCCTTATAATCGATACATATTGAGAAAAATGATGGTCTTTTAATTTTATAATGTTTATTGATGAACATTCAATCTTCTGCATTAAAAAAAAGTGAACTTGAACTTTTTGTAAGATTTTGAATGTCTTGATAACTAAAAATGTCGAATGAATCTGTTGACCCTTGTCCCTGATGTGAATGCTATTTGTTGCCTTATAACGGATACATATTGAGAACGATGATGAACTTTTGATTTTATATTGATTACTGAAGAACTTTCAATCTTCTGCCTTGAAAAAAAATGTGAACCCGAAATGTTTGTAAGGAATTGAATGTCTTGATGACTAACAATGTATGAATCTATTGGCCTTAGTCGCTGAATGTGAAACTGAAAACTATTTGTTGTCTTATAATCAATACATATTGAGAACAATGATGGTCTTTTAATTTTATATTGTTTATTGATGAACATTCAATCTTCTGCATTAAAAAAAAAGTGAACTTGACTTTTTTGTAAGATTTTGAATGTCTTGATGACTAAAAATGTCGAATGAATCTATTGACCATTGTCCCTGATGTGAATGCTATTTGTTGCCTTAAAATGGATACATGTTGAGAACGATGATGGACTTTTGATTCTATATTCATTATTGAATAACCTTCAATCATCTGCATTGTAAAAAAAGTGAACTTGAACTTTTTGTAAAAGATTGAATGTCTTGATGACTAAATATGTCGAATGAATTTATTGACCCTTGTCCTTGATGTGAATGCTATTTGTTGCCTTATAATCGATACATAGTGAGAACGATGATGATGTTTTCATTTTATATTGTTTATTGATGAACATTCAATCTTCTGCATTAAAAAAAGTAAGGTTGACTTTTTTGTAAGATTTTGAATCTGTTGATGACTAAAAATGTCAAAAGAATCTATTGACCCTTGTCCCTGATGTGAATACTATTTGTTGCCTTAAAACAGATACATATTGAGAACAATGATGGACTTATGATTTTATATTGATTACTGAAGAACCTTAAATCTTCTGCATTGAAAAAAAATGTGAACCTGAAATTTTAGTAAGGAATTGAATGTCTTGATGACTAACAATGTCGAAAGAATCTATTGACCATAGTCGCTGAATGTTAAACTGAAAGCTATTTGTTGCCTTATAATCGATACATATTGAGAAAAACGATGGTCTTTTAATTTTATAATGTTTATTGATGAACATTCAATCTTCTGCATTAGAAAAAAGTGAACTTGAACTTTTTTTAAGATTTTGAATGTCTTGATAACTAAAAATGTCGAATGAATTTATTGACCCTTGTCCTTGATGTGAATGCTATTTGTTGCCTTATAATCGATACATAGTGAGAACGATGATGATGTTTTCATTTTATATTGTTTATTGATGAACATTCAATCTTCTGCATTAAAAAAAGTAAGGTTGACTTTTTTGTAAGATTTTGAATCTGTTGATGACTAAAAATGTCAAATGAATCTATTGACCCTTGTCCCTGATGTGAATACTATTTGTTGCCTTAAAACAGATACATATTGAGAACAATGATGGACTTATAATTTTATATTGATTACTGAAGAACCTTAAATCTTCTGCATTGAAAAAAAATGTGAACCCGAAATGTTTGTAAGGAATTGAATGTCTTGATGACTAACAATGTCGAATGAATCTATTGGCCATAGTCGCTGAATGTGATACTGAAAGCTATTTGTTGCCTTATAATCGATACATATTGAGAACAATGATGGTCTTTTAATTTTATATTGTTTATTGATGAACAACATTCAATCTTCTGCATTAAAAAAAAGTGAACTTGACTTTTTTGTAAGATTTTGAATGTCTTGATGACTAAAAATGTCGAATGAATCTATTGACCCTTGTCACTGATGTGAATGCTATTTGTTGCCTTAAAATGGATACATGTTGAGAACGATGATGGACTTTTGATTCTATATTCATTATTGAATAATCTTCAATCATCTGCATTGTAAAAAAAGTGAACTTGAACTTTTTGTAAAAGATTGAATGTCTTGATGACTAAAAATGTCGAATGAATTTATTGACCCTTGTCCTTGATGTGAATGCTATTTGTTGCCTTATAATCGATACATAGTGAGAACGATGATGATGTTTTCATTTTATATTGTTTATTGATGAACATTCAATCTTCTGCATTAAAAAAAGTAAGGTTGACTTTTTTGTAAGATTTTGAATCTGTTGATGACTAAAAATGTCAAATGAATCTATTGACCCTTGTCCCTGATGTGAATACTATTTGTTGCCTTAAAACAGATACATATTGAGAACAATGATTGACTTATGATTTTATATTGATTACTGAAGAACCTTAAATCTTCTGCATTGAAAAAAAATGTGAACCTGAAATTTTTGTACGGAATTGAATGTCTTGATGACTAACAATGTCGAAAGAATCTATTGACCATAGTCGCTGAATGTTAAACTGAAAGCTATTTGTTGCCTTATAATCGATACATATTGAGAAAAACGATGGTCTTTTAATTTTATAATGTTTATTGATGAACATTCAATCTTCTGCATTAGAAAAAAGTGAACTTGAACTTTTTTTAAGATTTTGAATGTCTTGATAACTAAACATGTCGAATGAATCTATTGACCCTTGTCCCTGATGTGAATGCTATTTGTTGCCTTAAAACAGATACATATTGAGAACAATGATGGACTTATGATTTTATATTGATTACTGAAGAACCTTCAATCTTCTGCATTGAAAAAAAATGTGAACCTGAAATTTTTGTAAGGAATTGAATGTCTTGATGACTAACAATGTCGAATGAATCTATTGACCATAGTCGCTGAATGTTAAACTGAAAGCTATTTGTTGCCTTATAATCGATACATATTGAGAAAAATGATGGTCTTTTAATTTTATAATGTTTATTGATGAACATTCAATCTTCTGCATTAAAAAAAAGTGAACTTGAACTTTTTGTAAGATTTTGAATGTCTTGATAACTAAAAATGTCGAATGAATCTGTTGACCCTTGTCCCTGATGTGAATGCTATTTGTTGCCTTATAACGGATACATATTGAGAACGATGATGAACTTTTGATTTTATATTGATTACTGAAGAACTTTCAATCTTCTGCCTTGAAAAAAAATGTGAACCCGAAATGTTTGTAAGGAATTGAATGTCTTGATGACTAACAATGTATGAATCTATTGACCCTTGTCCCTGATGTGAATGCTATTTGTTGCCTTATAACGGATACATATTGAGAACGATGATGAACTTATGATTTTATATTGATTACTGAAGAACCTTCAATCTTCTGCATTGAAAAAAAATGTGAACCCGAAATGTTTGTAAGGAATTGAATGTCTTGATGACTAACAATGTCGAATGAATCTATTGGCCATAGTCGCTGAATGTGATACTGAAAGCTATTTGTTGCCTTATAATCGATACATATTGAGAAAAACGATGGTCTTTTAATTTTATAATGTTTATTGATGAACATTCAATCTTCTGCATTAGAAAAAAGTGAACTTGAACTTTTTTTAAGATTTTGAATGTCTTGATAACTAAACATGTCGAATGAATCTATTGACCCTTGTCCCTGATGTGAATACTATTTGTTGCCTTAAAACAGATACATATTGAGAACAATGATGGACTTATGATTTTATATTGATTACTGAAGAACCTTAAATCTTCTGCATTGAAAAAATATGTGAACCTGAAATTTTTGTAAGGAATTGAATGTCTTGATGACTAACAATGTCGAAAGAATCTATTGACCATAGTCGCTGAATGTTAAACTGAAAGCTATTTGTTGCTTTATAATCGATACATATTGAGAAAAACGATGGTCTTTTAATTTTATAATGTTTATTGATGAACATTCAATCTTCTGCATTAGAAAAAAGTGAACTTGAACTTTTTTTAAGATTTTGAATGTCTTGATAACTAAAAATGTCGAATGAATCTATTGACCCTTGTCCCTGATGTGAATGCTATTTGTTGCCTTATAACGGATACATATTGAGAACGATGATGAACTTATGATTTTATATTGATTACTGAAGAACCTTCAATCTTCTGCATTGAAAAAAAATGTGAACCCGAAATGTTTGTAAGGAATTGAATGTCTTGATGACTAACAATGTCGAATGAATCTATTGGCCATAGTCGCTGAATGTGATACTGAAAGCTATTTGTTGCCTTATAATCGATACATATTGAGAACAATGATGGTCTTTTAATTTTATATTGTTTATTGATGAACAACATTCAATCTTCTGCATTAAAAAAAAAGTGAACTTGACTTTTTTGTAAGATTTTGAATGTCTTGATGACTAAAAATGTCGAATGAATCTATTGACCCTTGTCACTGATGTGAATGCTATTTGTTGCCTTAAAATGGATACATATTGAGAACGATGATGGACTTATGATTTTATATTGATTAGTGAAGAACCTTCTTCAATCTGAAAAAAAAATGTGAACCCGAATTTTTTTTAAGGAATTGAATGTCTTGATGACTAACAATGTCGAATGAATCTATTGACCCTAGTCGCTGATTGTGAAACTAAAAGCTATTTGTTGCCTTATAATCGATACATATTGAGAACAATGATGGTCTTTTAACTTTATATTGTTTATTGATGAACATTCAATCTTCTGCATTAAAAAAAAAGTGAAATTCAACTTTTTGTAAGATTTTGAATCTCTTGATGACTAAAAATGTCAAATGAATCTATTGACCCTTGTCCCTGATGTGAATACTATTTGTTGCCTTAAAACGGATACATATTGAGAACGATGATGGACTTATGATTTTATATTGATTATTGAAGAACCTTAAATCTTCTGCATTGAAAAAAAATGTGAACCTGAAATTTTTGTAAGGAATTGAATATCTTGATGACTGATACGAATTAGTGTGCTTTAATTCGTAAGAGTAGCGGAAGCAAACAACCAATAACGAAGGTACTAGGTACCACCCTTATTAGTCGAATTCTATTAAGTGTTTTGGAGTATTTGTTTCGTTTGTGTTAGTGAAAACAGTAGGGAAATGGCCAATGTTAAACTACACCAATAGCCTAACAAAGAGATTAGCACTCAACACCAATTGAGCTAATCGGACTATTTTCAAGACGACGCTTGCAAATAATCGGACGAAAATGTAGACACAAATTCTAATTGTACTGAAATTGTTCTTGTTTATTGAATGATTAGAATGATCATCATACATAGCTTTTATAGGCGAAAATGCATAGCCTAATTAAAATACAAAATAAAGTGCAACATAAAATGCAATTATACTAGTAATAAAAATGACATTTATTTCAATCAGCTATTGTAACTCCTTCTCCATGATTAGTCACGCCCTTTAATGCTTTGAATGGCCCTTTTATGCTCCTTTTGTAACCACTTGGATAGGCTTTTGAATGGCTGAACATTTATTTGTCTTACTTGATAAAAATGATTAAAATAGCCAAGTAATTAAACTCAGCCCTTGATGATGACTGAAAACAGCCCCCACGTCCTTAACTCCCTTTTGGATGTCACTTGTGTTGATTTCAAACTCTTCTTGATCAATTTTCGCACCATCCCCTCCCCCTTTGAAAGGAATTGACCACAATTCTTGAATATCGTCATCATCTAAATATGGTGAGAGATCTCCAACATTGAAAGTAGCATGTACCCCATATTCTCCCGGCAACTCAATCTTGTATGCATTGTCATTAATCTTTGATATAACTTTGAAAGGACCATCAGCTCTAGGCATGAGCTTATTCTTTCTCTTGCTTGGGAATCTTTCTTTTCTCAAATGGACCCACACAAGGTCACCTTCATTGAACAACTTAGGCTTCTTATTCTTGGACCTTTGCTTGTAGACTTCATTTACCGCCTTGATTCTTTCTCGCACTTGCTCATGTAGCTTGATCATTGATTTGAGTTTGGCCTCGGCATTTGGATGGACTAATTCTTCTTTTGGCATAGTTATCAAATCTAATGGCAAGTAAGGATTCACACCATAAACAACTTCGAAAGGAGAATGATTAGTAGCATATGTAGGGGACCGGTTGTAGGCAAATTCAGCATGAGCTAGCTTCAAGTCCCAATCCTTTTGAGTTTTACTAACCAAACCACGCAGCAAAGTACCAAGAGTTCTATTAGTCACCTCTGTTTGCCCATCGGTTTGAGGGTGATGAGAAGTACTAAACAGCAACTTAGTACCCAATTTCCTCCATAATGTGTTCCAAAAGTAACTCAAAAACTTTGAATCACGATCGGAAACAATAGTCTTGGGAACTCCATGTAAACGTACAATCTCACGAAAGTACAAATCAGCAACATTACTAGCATCATCTGTTTTGTGACAAGCTACAAAGTGTGCCATCTTTGAAAACCTATCAACAACAACCATAATAGCATCTTTACCTCGCTGTGTACGGGGCAAAGCCACAATAAAATCCATGCTCACATCCATCCAAGGACCACTAGGTGTGGGTAATGGAGTATATGCCCCTGGTTTGAATGAACTCTTCGCCATATGACAAGTAACACACTTGCTAATGACTTTTTGCACATCTCCTAACATCTTTGGCCAATGAAAGTGTTCTTTTAAAATTTCCAAGGTCTTTGTAATGCCAAAATGACCAGCCAAACCTCCGCCATGAGCTTCACGGACTAGTAACTCACGAATTGAATGTCTTGGGATGCAAAGCCGATTCTCCTTGAACAAAAATTCACCCTGCACTATGTACTTTCCAAATGCTCCATTTTCACAATTAGAGTATATTTCAGCAAAATCCACATCCTCTTTATAATAATTTTTCAAAGTCTCAAAACCAAGTAAGCGGGTTTCAAGAATTGAAATTAAAGCATACCTCCTTGAAAGTGCATCAGCCACCACATTACTCTTGCCATCCTTGTATTTCGACGAGAAATTAAAAGATTGAAGGAATTCCACCCATTTAGCATGCCTTGGACTCAACTTTTGCTGCCCATTGATATACTTCAAAGATTCATGATCTGAATGCAATATAAAGTGATTAGAACGCAAATAATGACTCCAATAATCAAGAGCTCTCACAATGGCATAGAACTCTTTGTCATAGGTGCAATAGTTCAATCTGGCTCCTCCGAGTTTCTCCGAGAAATAAGCAATAGGCCTTTTGTTTTGTATCAAAACAGCCCCAATGCCAACTCCACTAGCATCACATTCAACTTCAAATGGTTGAGTGAAGTCGGGTAAAGCTAAAACAGGAGCTTCACAAAGTTTCGACTTAATCAATTCAAAAGCTTTTTGTGCTTGCTCATTCCACACAAACGCACCCTTCTTCAAACATTCGGTCATGGGACTTGCTATCGTGCTAAAATTCTGGATAAAGCGCCGATAAAATGATGCAAGACCAAGAAAAGATCTCACCTCCGAAACTGTTGTAGGGCTCGGCCAAGTTTTGATAGCATCCACCTTTGTTTGATCAACTGATACTCCATCTTTAGACACCACATAACCAAGAAACACCACACTTTCAACCAAGAAATCACACTTTTCCTTCTTCCCATAGAGTTTTTGTGCTCTTAGGGTCTCAAAGATTTGTTTCAAATGAGTGAAATGCTCCTCAATAGACTTGCTATACACCAATATGTCATCAAGATAAACAACAACAAACTTACCCAAAAATGGCTTGAGTACTTCGTTCATGAGCCTCATAAAGGTGCTAGGCGCATTTGTGAGCCCAAACGACATAACTAGCCATTCATATAGACCATGTTTAGTCTTGAATGCCGTCTTCCATTCATCACCTTCGCGCATTCTGATTTGGTGATATCCACTCCTTAGATCGATTTTTGAGAAGATAACCGATCCATGTAACTCATCAAGCATATCATCTAGTCTCGGAATGGGAAAACGATATTTGATGGTTATGTTGTTCACTGCCCTACTATCAATACACATTCTCCATGAACCATCCTTTTTAGGAACCAACAATGCTGGAACAGCACATGGGCTCATTGATTCACGCACATAACCCATGCTCATCAATTCTTCAATTTGCCGTTGCAACTCCTTTGTCTCCTCTGGATTACACCTATAGGCAGCCTTGTTTGGTAATGGAGCGCCCGGAATTAGATCAATTTGATGCTCAATTCCACGGATAGGTGGCAAACCAATTGGTAGCTCCATTGGGAACACATCTTCATACTCATCCAAGACAGCCTCCAATTGTTGTTTTAGAGGATTCTCTACATTATCTTGTTTAGCATTCTTTGCAACCAACATGTAGACTAATTCACCATTATCAATAGCATCTTTCACTTCAGTTTCAGTAGCAAACATAGTGAGACTAGGCCTTTTACCTCTTTTTGTAATCATGGAACGGACTTCATTTGATGCCATTGGTTTTAACACAATCTTCTTGCCAATGAAGTTCAATTCATGCTCATTAGACCTTCCTCTATGCGTCACATCCCTATCAAATTGCCAAGGGCGTCCCAAAAGTATGTGACTTGCATCCATAGGCACCACATCACACAAGATCTCATCAACATAAGACCCCATGGTTAATCCCACGCGCGTCTGCCTTGTAATATTTATGCTACTTCCATTGTCCAGCCAATGTAGCGCATAAGGCTTAGGATGTTTTGTTGTGAGCAATCCTAATTTAGACACCATTTCAGTTGAAGCGGCATTGGTACAACTACCTCCATCCACAATGACACTACACCACTTATCCTTCACTTGACACTTAGTGTAGAAGATTTGATTCCTTTGATCTTCCATGGGTGCAGCCTTAGCTTGCAAAGTTCTGAGCATCAAAGTATCATATATGGGAGGTCCATATATTTCTACCTTCTCCTCATCATTTTCAACAATTTCAACTCCATCACTTTCAATATTGCCACCAAATGAACCACCAGATTCTTCCTCCTCATTAATCAACTCATCACGCATGCTAATTGCTTCTCGGAGGGTCACAACTCGTTGATTAGGACAAGCTCTAGAAAAGTGTCCAAATCCTTGACACTTAAAACACCTAACCTTTGATAGGTTAGTCTCCTTGGCCGCGGTAATGGGTGGTTTAGGAGCAGGCTCACTTTGTTTTGGTTGATTCACCATTGGTTTAGTGCTAGGGGCTGGATTTGCACTACCCGACACACCTCCCTTGGACCAACCACTTGAACTCCCAGCATTATATCTACTCTTGTTTTGATTTTCAATCTTCAAACACAAGGTGCACAAAGTGTTGAAATCTGTGTAATTACATAGCTCAACGGCAAAGGCTATGTTCTTGTTCAGCCCACGAAGGAAACGGCTCATTCTCTGCTCTTCATTTTCCTCCACTTCACCCATTAGGCATAGGTTCTCAAACTCATCAATGTATTCAGTGACACTCATTTTGCCTTGCACCAAATCTGAAATCTTCTTATACAAATTCAGTCGGTGGTGGGATGGTACATATCTTTTGCGCAACTTCCTCTTTTAGGACTCCCAAGAGTGGATTTTCTCCTTCCCCTCTCGTGTTCTTCTAGTCTTCAGCCCTTCATACCACAACGATGCACTTTTGCTAAGTTTTAGAATAGCATATTTGCAACGCTTCTCATCATCAAGGTCCTTGAAGTCAAACATTCTATCAATCTTGCGCTCCCATTCTAAATAAACCTCCGGGTCTGCACTACCATTGAATTCAGGTAGTTCGGTGATTTTGAACTCATCCACGTTTGGACGTGGTTCATTCCTTCTAGGCCTCCGACGGTCATCTCTCAAATTGACGTTCCTTAAGGCTTCACGCAATCTGTCCATGAAATCATCGCTTTCGAAATCCATTGTTGTCACGTAACAAGGAATCAGAGCCGAGCTCTGATACCACTAATGATACGAATTAGTGTGCCTTAATTCGTAAGAGTAGCGGAAGCAAACAACCAATAACGAAGGTACTAGGTACCACCCTTATTAGTCGAATTCTATTAAGTGTTTTGGAGTATTTGTTTCGTTTGTGTTAGTGAAAACAGTAGGGAAATGGCCAATGTTAAACTACACCAATAGCCTAACAAAGAGATTAGCACTCAACACCAATTGAGCTAATCGGACTATTTTCAAGACGACGCTTGCAAATAATCGGACGAAAATGTAGACACAAATTCTAATTGTACTGAAATTGTTCTTGTTTATTGAATGATTAGAATGATCATCATACATAGCTTTTATAGGCGAAAATGCATAGCCTAATTAAAATACAAAATAAAGTGCAACATAAAATGCAATTATACTAGTAATAAAAATGACATTTATTTCAATCAGCTATTGTAACTCCTTCTCCATGATTAGTCACGCCCTTTAATGCTTTGAATGGCCCTTTTATGCTCCTTTTGTAACCACTTGGATAGGCTTTTGAATGGCTGAACATTTATTTGTCTTACTTGATAAAAATGATTAAAATAGCCAAGTAATTAAACTCAGCCCTTGATGATGACTGAAAACAGCCCCCACGTCCTTAACTCCCTTTTGGATGTCACTTGTGTTGATTTCAAACTCTTCTTGATCAATTTTCGCACCATCCCCTCCCCCTTTGAAAGGAATTGACCACAATTCTTGAATATCGTCATCATCTAAATATGGTGAGAGATCTCCAACATTGAAAGTAGCATGTACCCCATATTCTCCCGGCAACTCAATCTTGTATGCATTGTCATTAATCTTTGATATAACTTTGAAAGGACCATCAGCTCTAGGCATGAGCTTATTCTTTCTCTTGCTTGGGAATCTTTCTTTTCTCAAATGGACCCACACAAGGTCACCTTCATTGAACAACTTAGGCTTCTTATTCTTGGACCTTTGCTTGTAGACTTCATTTACCGCCTTGATTCTTTCTCGCACTTGCTCATGTAGCTTGATCATTGATTTGAGTTTGGCCTCGGCATTTGGATGGACTAATTCTTCTTTTGGCATAGTTATCAAATCTAATGGCAAGTAAGGATTCACACCATAAACAACTTCGAAAGGAGAATGATTAGTAGCATATGTAGGGGACCGGTTGTAGGCAAATTCAGCATGAGCTAGCTTCAAGTCCCAATCCTTTTGAGTTTTACTAACCAAACCACGCAGCAAAGTACCAAGAGTTCTATTAGTCACCTCTGTTTGCCCATCGGTTTGAGGGTGATGAGAAGTACTAAACAGCAACTTAGTACCCAATTTCCTCCATAATGTGTTCCAAAAGTAACTCAAAAACTTTGAATCACGATCGGAAACAATAGTCTTGGGAACTCCATGTAAACGTACAATCTCACGAAAGTACAAATCAGCAACATTACTAGCATCATCTGTTTTGTGACAAGCTACAAAGTGTGCCATCTTTGAAAACCTATCAACAACAACCATAATAGCATCTTTACCTCGCTGTGTACGGGGCAAAGCCACAATAAAATCCATGCTCACATCCATCCAAGGACCACTAGGTGTGGGTAATGGAGTATATGCCCCTGGTTTGAATGAACTCTTCGCCATATGACAAGTAACACACTTGCTAATGACTTTTTGCACATCTCCTAACATCTTTGGCCAATGAAAGTGTTCTTTTAAAATTTCCAAGGTCTTTGTAATGCCAAAATGACCAGCCAAACCTCCGCCATGAGCTTCACGGACTAGTAACTCACGAATTGAATGTCTTGGGATGCAAAGCCGATTCTCCTTGAACAAAAATTCACCCTGCACTATGTACTTTCCAAATGCTCCATTTTCACAATTAGAGTATATTTCAGCAAAATCCACATCCTCTTTATAATAATTTTTCAAAGTCTCAAAACCAAGTAAGCGGGTTTCAAGAATTGAAATTAAAGCATACCTCCTTGAAAGTGCATCAGCCACCACATTACTCTTGCCATCCTTGTATTTCGACGAGAAATTAAAAGATTGAAGGAATTCCACCCATTTAGCATGCCTTGGACTCAACTTTTGCTGCCCATTGATATACTTCAAAGATTCATGATCTGAATGCAATATAAAGTGATTAGAACGCAAATAATGACTCCAATAATCAAGAGCTCTCACAATGGCATAGAACTCTTTGTCATAGGTGCAATAGTTCAATCTGGCTCCTCCGAGTTTCTCCGAGAAATAAGCAATAGGCCTTTTGTTTTGTATCAAAACAGCCCCAATGCCAACTCCACTAGCATCACATTCAACTTCAAATGGTTGAGTGAAGTCGGGTAAAGCTAAAACAGGAGCTTCACAAAGTTTCGACTTAATCAATTCAAAAGCTTTTTGTGCTTGCTCATTCCACACAAACGCACCCTTCTTCAAACATTCGGTCATGGGACTTGCTATCGTGCTAAAATTCTGGATAAAGCGCCGATAAAATGATGCAAGACCAAGAAAAGATCTCACCTCCGAAACTGTTGTAGGGCTCGGCCAAGTTTTGATAGCATCCACCTTTGTTTGATCAACTGATACTCCATCTTTAGACACCACATAACCAAGAAACACCACACTTTCAACCAAGAAATCACACTTTTCCTTCTTCCCATAGAGTTTTTGTGCTCTTAGGGTCTCAAAGATTTGTTTCAAATGAGTGAAATGCTCCTCAATAGACTTGCTATACACCAATATGTCATCAAGATAAACAACAACAAACTTACCCAAAAATGGCTTGAGTACTTCGTTCATGAGCCTCATAAAGGTGCTAGGCGCATTTGTGAGCCCAAACGACATAACTAGCCATTCATATAGACCATGTTTAGTCTTGAATGCCGTCTTCCATTCATCACCTTCGCGCATTCTGATTTGGTGATATCCACTCCTTAGATCGATTTTTGAGAAGATAACCGATCCATGTAACTCATCAAGCATATCATCTAGTCTCGGAATGGGAAAACGATATTTGATGGTTATGTTGTTCACTGCCCTACTATCAATACACATTCTCCATGAACCATCCTTTTTAGGAACCAACAATGCTGGAACAGCACATGGGCTCATTGATTCACGCACATAACCCATGCTCATCAATTCTTCAATTTGCCGTTGCAACTCCTTTGTCTCCTCTGGATTACACCTATAGGCAGCCTTGTTTGGTAATGGAGCGCCCGGAATTAGATCAATTTGATGCTCAATTCCACGGATAGGTGGCAAACCAATTGGTAGCTCCATTGGGAACACATCTTCATACTCATCCAAGACAGCCTCCAATTGTTGTTTTAGAGGATTCTCTACATTATCTTGTTTAGCATTCTTTGCAACCAACATGTAGACTAATTCACCATTATCAATAGCATCTTTCACTTCAGTTTCAGTAGCAAACATAGTGAGACTAGGCCTTTTACCTCTTTTTGTAATCATGGAACGGACTTCATTTGATGCCATTGGTTTTAACACAATCTTCTTGCCAATGAAGTTCAATTCATGCTCATTAGACCTTCCTCTATGCGTCACATCCCTATCAAATTGCCAAGGGCGTCCCAAAAGTATGTGACTTGCATCCATAGGCACCACATCACACAAGATCTCATCAACATAAGACCCCATGGTTAATCCCACGCGCGTCTGCCTTGTAATATTTATGCTACTTCCATTGTCCAGCCAATGTAGCGCATAAGGCTTAGGATGTTTTGTTGTGAGCAATCCTAATTTAGACACCATTTCAGTTGAAGCGGCATTGGTACAACTACCTCCATCCACAATGACACTACACCACTTATCCTTCACTTGACACTTAGTGTAGAAGATTTGATTCCTTTGATCTTCCATGGGTGCAGCCTTAGCTTGCAAAGTTCTGAGCATCAAAGTATCATATATGGGAGGTCCATATATTTCTACCTTCTCCTCATCATTTTCAACAATTTCAACTCCATCACTTTCAATATTGCCACCAAATGAACCACCAGATTCTTCCTCCTCATTAATCAACTCATCACGCATGCTAATTGCTTCTCGGAGGGTCACAACTCGTTGATTAGGACAAGCTCTAGAAAAGTGTCCAAATCCTTGACACTTAAAACACCTAACCTTTGATAGGTTAGTCTCCTTGGCCGCGGTAATGGGTGGTTTAGGAGCAGGCTCACTTTGTTTTGGTTGATTCACCATTGGTTTAGTGCTAGGGGCTGGATTTGCACTACCCGACACACCTCCCTTGGACCAACCACTTGAACTCCCAGCATTATATCTACTCTTGTTTTGATTTTCAATCTTCAAACACAAGGTGCACAAAGTGTTGAAATCTGTGTAATTACATAGCTCAACGGCAAAGGCTATGTTCTTGTTCAGCCCACGAAGGAAACGGCTCATTCTCTGCTCTTCATTTTCCTCCACTTCACCCATTAGGCATAGGTTCTCAAACTCATCAATGTATTCAGTGACACTCATTTTGCCTTGCACCAAATCTGAAATCTTCTTATACAAATTCAGTCGGTGGTGGGATGGTACATATCTTTTGCGCAACTTCCTCTTTTAGGACTCCCAAGAGTGGATTTTCTCCTTCCCCTCTCGTGTTCTTCTAGTCTTCAGCCCTTCATACCACAACGATGCACTTTTGCTAAGTTTTAGAATAGCATATTTGCAACGCTTCTCATCATCAAGGTCCTTGAAGTCAAACATTCTATCAATCTTGCGCTCCCATTCTAAATAAACCTCCGGGTCTGCACTACCATTGAATTCAGGTAGTTCGGTGATTTTGAACTCATCCACGTTTGGACGTGGTTCATTCCTTCTAGGCCTCCGACGGTCATCTCTCAAATTGACGTTCCTTAAGGCTTCACGCAATCTGTCCATGAAATCATCGCTTTCGAAATCCATTGTTGTCACGTAACAAGGAATCAGAGCCGAGCTCTGATACCACTAATGATACGAATTAGTGTGCCTTAATTCGTAAGAGTAGCGGAAGCAAACAACCAATAACGAAGGTACTAGGTACCACCCTTATTAGTCGAATTCTATTAAGTGTTTTGGAGTATTTGTTTCGTTTGTGTTAGTGAAAACAGTAGGGAAATGGCCAATGTTAAACTACACCAATAGCCTAACAAAGAGATTAGCACTCAACACCAATTGAGCTAATCGGACTATTTTCAAGACGACGCTTGCAAATAATCGGACGAAAATGTAGACACAAATTCTAATTGTACTGAAATTGTTCTTGTTTATTGAATGATTAGAATGATCATCATACATAGCTTTTATAGGCGAAAATGCATAGCCTAATTAAAATACAAAATAAAGTGCAACATAAAATGCAATTATACTAGTAATAAAAATGACATTTATTTCAATCAGCTATTGTAACTCCTTCTCCATGATTAGTCACGCCCTTTAATGCTTTGAATGGCCCTTTTATGCTCCTTTTGTAACCACTTGGATAGGCTTTTGAATGGCTGAACATTTATTTGTCTTACTTGATAAAAATGATTAAAATAGCCAAGTAATTAAACTCAGCCCTTGATGATGACTGAAAACAGCCCCCACGTCCTTAACTCCCTTTTGGATGTCACTTGTGTTGATTTCAAACTCTTCTTGATCAATTTTCGCACCATCCCCTCCCCCTTTGAAAGGAATTGACCACAATTCTTGAATATCGTCATCATCTAAATATGGTGAGAGATCTCCAACATTGAAAGTAGCATGTACCCCATATTCTCCCGGCAACTCAATCTTGTATGCATTGTCATTAATCTTTGATATAACTTTGAAAGGACCATCAGCTCTAGGCATGAGCTTATTCTTTCTCTTGCTTGGGAATCTTTCTTTTCTCAAATGGACCCACACAAGGTCACCTTCATTGAACAACTTAGGCTTCTTATTCTTGGACCTTTGCTTGTAGACTTCATTTACCGCCTTGATTCTTTCTCGCACTTGCTCATGTAGCTTGATCATTGATTTGAGTTTGGCCTCGGCATTTGGATGGACTAATTCTTCTTTTGGCATAGTTATCAAATCTAATGGCAAGTAAGGATTCACACCATAAACAACTTCGAAAGGAGAATGATTAGTAGCATATGTAGGGGACCGGTTGTAGGCAAATTCAGCATGAGCTAGCTTCAAGTCCCAATCCTTTTGAGTTTTACTAACCAAACCACGCAGCAAAGTACCAAGAGTTCTATTAGTCACCTCTGTTTGCCCATCGGTTTGAGGGTGATGAGAAGTACTAAACAGCAACTTAGTACCCAATTTCCTCCATAATGTGTTCCAAAAGTAACTCAAAAACTTTGAATCACGATCGGAAACAATAGTCTTGGGAACTCCATGTAAACGTACAATCTCACGAAAGTACAAATCAGCAACATTACTAGCATCATCTGTTTTGTGACAAGCTACAAAGTGTGCCATCTTTGAAAACCTATCAACAACAACCATAATAGCATCTTTACCTCGCTGTGTACGGGGCAAAGCCACAATAAAATCCATGCTCACATCCATCCAAGGACCACTAGGTGTGGGTAATGGAGTATATGCCCCTGGTTTGAATGAACTCTTCGCCATATGACAAGTAACACACTTGCTAATGACTTTTTGCACATCTCCTAACATCTTTGGCCAATGAAAGTGTTCTTTTAAAATTTCCAAGGTCTTTGTAATGCCAAAATGACCAGCCAAACCTCCGCCATGAGCTTCACGGACTAGTAACTCACGAATTGAATGTCTTGGGATGCAAAGCCGATTCTCCTTGAACAAAAATTCACCCTGCACTATGTACTTTCCAAATGCTCCATTTTCACAATTAGAGTATATTTCAGCAAAATCCACATCCTCTTTATAATAATTTTTCAAAGTCTCAAAACCAAGTAAGCGGGTTTCAAGAATTGAAATTAAAGCATACCTCCTTGAAAGTGCATCAGCCACCACATTACTCTTGCCATCCTTGTATTTCGACGAGAAATTAAAAGATTGAAGGAATTCCACCCATTTAGCATGCCTTGGACTCAACTTTTGCTGCCCATTGATATACTTCAAAGATTCATGATCTGAATGCAATATAAAGTGATTAGAACGCAAATAATGACTCCAATAATCAAGAGCTCTCACAATGGCATAGAACTCTTTGTCATAGGTGCAATAGTTCAATCTGGCTCCTCCGAGTTTCTCCGAGAAATAAGCAATAGGCCTTTTGTTTTGTATCAAAACAGCCCCAATGCCAACTCCACTAGCATCACATTCAACTTCAAATGGTTGAGTGAAGTCGGGTAAAGCTAAAACAGGAGCTTCACAAAGTTTCGACTTAATCAATTCAAAAGCTTTTTGTGCTTGCTCATTCCACACAAACGCACCCTTCTTCAAACATTCGGTCATGGGACTTGCTATCGTGCTAAAATTCTGGATAAAGCGCCGATAAAATGATGCAAGACCAAGAAAAGATCTCACCTCCGAAACTGTTGTAGGGCTCGGCCAAGTTTTGATAGCATCCACCTTTGTTTGATCAACTGATACTCCATCTTTAGACACCACATAACCAAGAAACACCACACTTTCAACCAAGAAATCACACTTTTCCTTCTTCCCATAGAGTTTTTGTGCTCTTAGGGTCTCAAAGATTTGTTTCAAATGAGTGAAATGCTCCTCAATAGACTTGCTATACACCAATATGTCATCAAGATAAACAACAACAAACTTACCCAAAAATGGCTTGAGTACTTCGTTCATGAGCCTCATAAAGGTGCTAGGCGCATTTGTGAGCCCAAACGACATAACTAGCCATTCATATAGACCATGTTTAGTCTTGAATGCCGTCTTCCATTCATCACCTTCGCGCATTCTGATTTGGTGATATCCACTCCTTAGATCGATTTTTGAGAAGATAACCGATCCATGTAACTCATCAAGCATATCATCTAGTCTCGGAATGGGAAAACGATATTTGATGGTTATGTTGTTCACTGCCCTACTATCAATACACATTCTCCATGAACCATCCTTTTTAGGAACCAACAATGCTGGAACAGCACATGGGCTCATTGATTCACGCACATAACCCATGCTCATCAATTCTTCAATTTGCCGTTGCAACTCCTTTGTCTCCTCTGGATTACACCTATAGGCAGCCTTGTTTGGTAATGGAGCGCCCGGAATTAGATCAATTTGATGCTCAATTCCACGGATAGGTGGCAAACCAATTGGTAGCTCCATTGGGAACACATCTTCATACTCATCCAAGACAGCCTCCAATTGTTGTTTTAGAGGATTCTCTACATTATCTTGTTTAGCATTCTTTGCAACCAACATGTAGACTAATTCACCATTATCAATAGCATCTTTCACTTCAGTTTCAGTAGCAAACATAGTGAGACTAGGCCTTTTACCTCTTTTTGTAATCATGGAACGGACTTCATTTGATGCCATTGGTTTTAACACAATCTTCTTGCCAATGAAGTTCAATTCATGCTCATTAGACCTTCCTCTATGCGTCACATCCCTATCAAATTGCCAAGGGCGTCCCAAAAGTATGTGACTTGCATCCATAGGCACCACATCACACAAGATCTCATCAACATAAGACCCCATGGTTAATCCCACGCGCGTCTGCCTTGTAATATTTATGCTACTTCCATTGTCCAGCCAATGTAGCGCATAAGGCTTAGGATGTTTTGTTGTGAGCAATCCTAATTTAGACACCATTTCAGTTGAAGCGGCATTGGTACAACTACCTCCATCCACAATGACACTACACCACTTATCCTTCACTTGACACTTAGTGTAGAAGATTTGATTCCTTTGATCTTCCATGGGTGCAGCCTTAGCTTGCAAAGTTCTGAGCATCAAAGTATCATATATGGGAGGTCCATATATTTCTACCTTATCCTCATCATTTTCAACAATTTCAACTCCATCACTTTCAATATTGCCACCAAATGAACCACCAGATTCTTCCTCCTCATTAATCAACTCATCACGCATGCTAATTTCTTCTCGGAGGGTCACAACTCGTTGATTAGGACAAGCTCTAGAAAAGTGTCCAAATCCTTGACACTTAAAACACCTAACCTTTGATAGGTTAGTCTCCTTGGCCGCGGTAATGGGTGGTTTAGGAGCAGGCTCACTTTGTTTTGGTTGATTCACCATTGGTTTAGTGCTAGGGGCTGGATTTGCACTACCCGACACACCTCCCTTGGACCAACCACTTGAACTCCCAGCATTATATCTACTCTTGTTTTGATTTTCAATCTTCAAACACAAGGTGCACAAAGTGTTGAAATCTGTGTAATTACATAGCTCAACGGCAAAGGCTATGTTCTTGTTCAGCCCACGAAGGAAACGGCTCATTCTCTGCTCTTCATTTTCCTCCACTTCACCCATTAGGCATAGGTTCTCAAACTCATCAATGTATTCAGTGACACTCATTTTGACTTGCACCAAATCTGAAATCTTCTTATACAAATTCAGTCGGTGGTGGGATGGTACATATCTTTTGCGCAACTTCCTCTTTTAGGACTCCCAAGAGTGGATTTTCTCCTTCCCCTCTCGTGTTCTTCTAGTCTTCAGCCCTTCATACCACAACGATGCACTTTTGCTAAGTTTTAGAATAGCATATTTGCAACGCTTCTCATCATCAAGGTCCTTGAAGTCAAACATTCTATCAATCTTGCGCTCCCATTCTAAATAAACCTTCGGGTCTGCACTACCATTGAATTCAGGTAGTTCGGTGATTTTGAACTCATCCACGTTTGGACGTGGTTCATTCCTTCTAGGCCTCCGACGGTCATCTCTCAAATTGACGTTCCTTAAGGCTTCACGCAATCTGTCCATGAAATCATCGCTTTCGAAATCCATTGTTGTCACGTAACAAGGAATCAGAGCCGAGCTCTGATACCACTAATGATACGAATTAGTGTGCTTTAATTCGTAAGAGTAGCGGAAGCAAACAACCAATAACGAAGGTACTAGGTACCACCCTTATTAGTCGAATTCTATTAAGTGTTTTGGAGTATTTGTTTCGTTTGTGTTAGTGAAAACAGTAGGGAAATGGCCAATGTTAAACTACACCAATAGCCTAACAAAGAGATTAGCACTCAACACCAATTGAGCTAATCGGACTATTTTCAAGACGACGCTTGCAAATAATCGGACGAAAATGTAGACACAAATTCTAATTGTACTGAAATTGTTCTTGTTTATTGAATGATTAGAATGATCATCATACATAGCTTTTATAGGCGAAAATGCATAGCCTAATTAAAATACAAAATAAAGTGCAACATAAAATGCAATTATACTAGTAATAAAAATGTCTTTTATTTCAATCAGCTATTGTAACTCCTTCTCCATGATTAGTCACGCCCTTTAATGCTTTGAATGGCCCTTTTATGCTCCTTTTGTAACCACTTGGATAGGCTTTTGAATGGCTGAACATTTATTTGTCTTACTTGATAAAAATGATTAAAATAGCCAAGTAATTAAACTCAGCCCTTGATGATGACTGAAAACAGCCCCCACGTCCTTAACTCCCTTTTCGATGTCACTTGTGTTGATTTCAAACTCTTCTTGGTCAATTTTTGCACCAATGACTAACAATGTCGAATGAATCTATTGACTATAGTCGCTGAATGTGAAACTGAAAGCTATTTGTTGCCTTATAATCGATACATATTGAGAAAAATGATGGTCTTTTAATTTTATAATGTTTATTGATGAACATTCAATCTTCTGCATTAAAAAAATGTGAACTTGAACTTTTTGTAAGATTTTGAATGTCTTGATAACTAAAAATGTCGAATGAATCTGTTGACCCTTGTCCCTGATGTGAATGCTATTTGTTGCCTTATAACGGATACATATTGAGAACGATGATGAACTTTTGATTTTATATTGATTACTGAAGAACTTTCAATCTTCTGCATTGAAAAAAAATGTGAACCCGAAATGTTTGTAAGGAATTGAATGTCTTGATGACTAACAATGTATGAATCTATTGGCCCTAGTCGCTGAATGTGAAACTGAAAGCTATTTGTTGTCTTATAATCGATACATATTGAGAACAATGATGGTCTTTTAATTTTATATTGTTTATTGATGAACATTCAATCTTCTGCATTAAAAAAAAAGTGAACTTGACTTTTTTGTAAAATTTTGAATGTCTTGATGACTAAAAATGTCGAATGAATCTATTGACCCTTGTCCCTGATGTGAATGTTATTTGTTGCCTTAAAACGGATACATGTTGAGAACGATGATGGACTTTTGATTCTATATTCATTATTGAATAACCTTCAATCATCTGCATTGTAAAAAAAATGAACTTGAACTTTTTGTAAAAGATTGAATGTCTTGATGACTAAAAATGTCGAATGAATTTATTGACCCTTGTCCTTGATGTGAATGCTATTTGTTGCCTTATAATCGATACATAGTGAGAACGATGATGATGTTTTCATTTTATATTGTTTATTGATGAACATTCAATCTTCTGCATTAAAAAAAGTAAGGCTGACTTTTTTGTAAGATTTTGAATCTGTTGATGACTAAAAATGTCAAATGAAACTATTGAGCCTTGTCCCTGATGTGAATACTATTTGTTGCCTTAAAACAGATACATATTGAGAACAATGATGGACTTATGATTTTATATTGATTACTGAAGAACCTTAAATCTTCTGCATTGAAAAAAAATGTGAACCTGAAATTTTTGTAAGGAATTGAATGTCTTGATGACTAACAATGTCGAATGAATCTATTGACCATAGTCACTGAATGTTAAACTGAAAGCTATTTGTTGCCTTATAATCGATACATATTGAGAACAATGATGGTCTTTTAACTTTATATTGTTTATTGATGAACATTCAATCTTCTGCATTAAAAAAAAAGTGAAATTGAACTTTTTGTAAGATTTTGAATCTCTTGATGACTAAAAATGTCAAATGAATCTATTGACCCTTGTCCCTGATGTGAATGCTATTTGTTGCCTTATAACGGATACATATTGAGAACGATGATGAACTTATGATTTTATATTGATTACTGAAGAACCTTCAATCTTCTGCATTGAAAAAAAATGTGAACCCGAAATGTTTGTAAGGAATTGAATGTCTTGATGACTAACTATGTCGAATGAATCTATTGGCCATAGTCGCTGAATGTGATACTGAAATCTATTTGTTGCCTTATAATCGATACATATTAAGAACAATGATGGTCTTTTAATTTTATATTGTTTATTGATGAACAACATTCAATCTTCTGCATTAAAAAAAAAGTGAACTTGACTTTTTTGTAAGGAATTGAATGTCTTGATGACTAAAAATGTCGAATGAATCTATTTACCCTTGTCCCTGATGTGAATGCTATTTGTTGCCTTAAAATGGATACATGTTGAGAACGATGATGGACTTTTGATTCTATATTCATTATTGAATAATCTTCAATCATCTGCATTGTAAAAAAAGGGAACTTGAACTTTTTGTAAAAGATTGAATGTCTTGATGATTAAAAATGTCGAATGAATCTATTGACTCTTGTCCTTGAGGTGAATGCTATTTGTTGCCTTATAATTGATACATATTGAGAACGATGATGGACTTATGATTTTATATTGATTAGTGAAGAACTTTCAAATTTTGCATTGAAAAAAAATGTGAACCTGAAATTTTTGTAAGGAATTAAATGTCTTGATGACAAAAAATGTCGAATGAATCTATTGACCCTTGTCCCAGAAGTGAATGCTATTTGTTGCCTTATAACGGATACATATTGAGAACGATGATGAACTTATGATTTTATATTGATCAGCGAAGAACTTTCAATCTTCTGCATTGAAAAAAAATGTGAACCTGAAATTTTTATAAGGAATTAAATACTTGATGACTAAAAATGTCGAATGAATCTATTGACCCTTATCGTTGATGTGAATGCTATTTGTTGTCTTATAATCGATACATAGTGAGAACAATGATGGTCTTTTAATTTTATATTGTTTATTGATGAACAACATTCAATCTTCTGCATTAAAAAAAAAGTGAACTTGACTTTTTTGTAAGATTTTGGATGACTTGATGACTAAAAATGTCGAATGAATCTATTGACTCTTGTCCTTGATGTGAATGCTATTTGTTGCCTTATAATTGATACATATTGAGAACGATGATGGACTTATGATTTTATATTGATTAGTGAAGAACTTTCAAATTTTGCATTGAAAAAAAATGTGAACCTGAAATTTTTGTAAGGAATTAAATGTCTTGATGACAAAAAATGTCGAATGAATCTATTGACCCTTGTCCCTGATGTGAATGCTATTTGTTGCCTTAAAATGGATACATGTTGAGAACGATGATTGACTTTTGATTCTATATTCATTATTGAAGAACCATAAATCTTCTGCATTGAAAAAAAATGTGAACTTGAAATTTTTATAAGGAATTAAATGTCTTGATGACTAAAAATGTCGAATGAATCTATTGACCCTTGTCCCAGAAGTGAATGCTATTTGTTGCCTTATAACGGATACATATTGAGAACGATGATGAACTTATGATTTTATATTGATTATTGAAGAACCTTAAATCTTCTGCATTGAAAAAAAATGTGAACCTGAAATTTTTGTAAGGAATTGAATGTCTTGATGACTAAAAATGTCGAATGAATCATTTACCCTTGTCCCTGATGTGAATGCTATTTGTTGCCTTAAAATGGATACATGTTGAGAACGATGATGGACTTTTGATTCTATATTCATTATTGAAGAACCATAAATCTTCTGCATTGAAAAAAAATGTGAACCTGAAATTTTTATAAGGAATTAAATGTCTTGATGACTAAAAATGTCGAATGAATCTATTGACCCTTGTCCCAGAAGTGAATGCTATTTGTTGCCTTATAACGGATACATATTGAGAACGATGATGAACTTATGATTTTATATTGATTATTGAAGAACCTTAAATCTTCTGCATTGAAAAAAAATGTGAACCTGAAATATTTGTTAGGAATTGAATGTCTTGATGACTAAAAATGTCGAATGAATCTATTTACCCTTGTCCTTGATGTGAATGCTATTTGTTGCCTTAAAATGGATACATGTTGAGAACGATGATGGACTTTTGATTCTATATTCATTATTGAATAATCTTCAATCATCTGCATTGTAAAAAAAGTGAACTTGAACTTTTTGTAAAAGATTGAATGTCTTGATGATTAAAAATGTCGAATGAATCTATTGACTCTTGTCCTTGTGGTGAATGCTATTTGTTGCCTTATAATTGATACATATTGAGAACGATGATGGACTTATGATTTTATATTGATTAGTGAAGAACTTTCAAATTTTGCATTGAAAAAAAATGTGAACCTGAAATTTTTGTAAGGAATTAAATGTCTTGATGACAAAAAATGTCGAATGAATCTATTGACCCTTGTCCCTGATGTGAATGCTATTTGTTGCCTTAAAATGGATACATGTTGAGAACGATGATGGAATTTTGATTCTATATTCATTATTGAAGAACCATAAATCTTCTGCATTGAAAAAAAATGTGAACTTGAAATTTTTATAAGGAATTAAATGTCTTGATGACTAAAAATGTCGAATGAATCTATTGACCCTTGTCCCAGAAGTGAATGCTATTTGTTGCCTTATAACGGATACATATTGAGAACGATGATGAACTTATGATTTTATATTGATTATTGAAGAACCTTAAATCTTCTGCATTGAAAAAAAATGTGAACCTGAAATTTTTGTAAGGAATTGAATGTCTTGATGACTAAAAATGTCGAATGAATCTATTTACCCTTGTCCCTGATGTGAATGCTATTTGTTGCCTTAAAATGGATACATGTTGAGAACGATGATGGACTTTTGATTCTATATTCATTATTGAATAATCTTCAATCATCTGCATTGTAAAAAAAGTGAACTTGAACTTTTTGTAAAAGATTGAATGTCTTGATGATTAAAAATGTCGAATGAATCTATTGACTCTTGTCCTTGAGGTGAATGCTATTTGTTGCCTTATAATTGATACATATTGAGAACGATGATGGACTTATGATTTTATATTGATTAGTGAAGAACTTTCAAATTTTGCATTGAAAAAAAATGTGAACCTGAAATATTTGTAAGGAATTAAATGTCTTGATGACAAAAAATGTCGAATGAATCTATTGACCCTTATCCCAGAAGTGAATGCTATTTGTTGCCTTATAACGGATACATATTGAGAACGATGATGAACTTATGATTTTATATTGATCAGCGAAGAACTTTCAATCTTCTGCATTTAAAAAAAATGTGAACCTGAAATTTTTATAAGGAATTAAATGTCTTGATGACTAAAAATGTCGAATGAATCTATTGACCCTTGTCGTTGATGTGAATGCTATTTGTTGTCTTATAATCGATACATAGTGAGAACAATGATGGTCTTTTAATTTTATATTGTTTATTGATGAACAACATTCAATCTTCTGCATTAAAAAAAAAGTGAACTTGACTTTTTTGTAAGATTTTGGATGACTTGATGACTAAAAATGTCGAATGAATCTATTGACTCTTGTCCTTGATGTGAATGCTATCTGTTGCCTTATAATTGATACATATTGAGAACGATGATGGACTTATGATTTTATATTGATTATTGAAGAACCTTAAATCTTCTGCATTGAAAAAAAATGTGAACCTGAAATTTTTGTAAGGAATTAAATGTCTTGATGACAAAAAATGTCGAATGAATCTATTGACCCTTGTCCCTGATGTGAATGCTATTTGTTGCCTTAAAATGGATACATGTTGAGAACGATGATGGACTTTTGATTCTATATTCATTATTGAATAACCTTCAATCATCTGCATTGAAAAAAAAGTGAACTTGAACTTTTTGTAAAAGATTGAATGTCTTGATGACTAAAAATGTCGAATGAATTTATGGACCGTTGTCCTCAATGTGAATGATATTTGTTGCCTTATAATTGATACATATTGAGAACGATGATGGACTTATGATTTTATATTGATTAGAGAAGAACTTTCAATCTTCTGCATTGAAAAAAAATGTGAACCTGAAATTTTTATAAGGAATTAAATGTCTTGATGACTAAAAATATCGAATGAATCTATTGACCCTTGTCGTTGATGTGAATGCTATTTGTTGCCTTATAATCGATACATAGTGAGAACAATGATGGTCTTTTAATTTTATATTGTTTATTGATGAACAACATTCAATCTTCTGCATTAAAAAAAAAGTGAACTTGACTTTTTTGTAAGATTTTGGATGACTTGATGACTAAAAATGTCGAATGAATCTATTGACTCTTGTCCTTGATGTGAATGCTATTTGTTGCCTTATAATTGATACATATTGAGAACGATGATGGACTTATGATTTTATATTGATTAGTGAAGAACTTTCAATCTTCTGCATTGAAAAAAAATGTGAACCTGAAATTTTTATAAGGAATTAAATGTCTTGATGACTAAAAATGTCGAATGAATCTATTTACCCTTGTCCCTGATGTGAATGCTATTTGTTGCCTTATAACGGATACATATTGAGAACGATGATGAACTTATGATTTTATATTGATTATTGAAGAACCTTAAATCTTCTGCATTGAAAAAAAATGTGAACCTGAAGTTTTTGAAAGGAATTGAATGTCTTGATGACTAAAAATGTCGAATGAATCTATTTACCCTTGTCCCTGATGTGAATGCTATTTGTTGCCTTAAAATGGATACATGTTGAGAACGATGATGGACTTTTGATTCTATATTCATTATTGAATAATCTTCAATCATCTGCATTGTAAAAAAAGTGAACTTGAACTTTTTGTAAAAGATTGAATGTCTTGATGATTAAAAATGTCGAATAAATCTATTGACTCTTGTCCTTGAGGTGAATGCTATTTGTTGCCTTATAATTGATACATATTGAGAACGATGATGGACTTATGATTTTATATTGATTAGTGAAGAACTTTCAAATTTTGCATTGAAAAAAAATGTGAACCTGAAATTTTTGTAAGGAATTAAATGTCTTGATGACAAAAAATGTCGAATGAATCTATTGACCCTTGTCCCTGATGTGAATGTTATTTGTTGCCTTAAAATGGATACATGTTGAGAACGATGATGGACTTTTGATTCTATATTCATTATTGAATAACCTTCAATCATCTGCATTGTAAAAAAAGTGAACTTGAACTTTTTGTAAAAGATTGAATGTCTTGATGACTAAAAATGTCGAATGAATTTTGGACCCTTGTCCTTGATGTGAATGGTATTTGTTGCCTTATAATTGATACATATTGAGAACGATGATGGACTTATGATTTTATATTGATTATTGAAGAACCTTAAATCTTCTGCATTGAAAAAAAATGTGAACCTGAAATTTTTGTAAGGAATTGAATGTCTTGATGACTAAAAATGTCGAATGAATCTATTTACCCATGTCCCTGATGTGAATGCTATTTGTTGCCTTAAAATGGATACATGTTGAGAACGATGATGGACTTTTGATTCTATATTCATTATTTAAGAACCATAAATCTTCTGCATTGAAAAAAAATGTGAACCTGAAATTTTTATAAGGAATTAAATGTCTTGATGACTAAAAATGTAGAATGAATCTATTGACCCTTGTCCCAGAAGTGAATGCTATTTGTTGCCTTATAACGGATACATATTGAGAACGATGATGAACTTATGATTTTATATTGATCAGCGAAGAACTTTCAATCTTCTGCATTGAAAAAAAATGTGAACCTGAAATTTTTATAAGGAATTAAATGTCTTGATGACTAAAAATGTCGAATGAATCTATTGACCCTTGTCCCAGAAGTGAATGCTATTTGTTGCCTTATAACGGATACATATTGAGAACGATGATGAACTTATGATTTTATATTGATTATTGAAGAACCTTAAATCTTCTGCATTGAAAAAAAATGTGAACCTGAAATTTTTGAAAGGATTTGAATGTCTTGATGACTAAAAATGTCGAATGAATCTATTTACCCTTGTCCCTGATGTGAATGCTATTTGTTGCCTTAAAATGGATACATGTTGAGAACGATGATGGACTTTTGATTCTATATTCATTATTGAATAATCTTCAATCATCTGCATTGTAAAAAAAGTGAACTTGAACTTTTTGTAAAAGATTGAATGTCTTGATGATTAAAAATGTCGAATAAATCTATTGACTCTTGTCCTTGAGGTGAATGCTATTTGTTGCCTTATAATTGATACACATTGAGAACGATGATGGACTTATGATTTTATATTGATTAGTGAAGAACTTTCAAATTTTGCATTGAAAAAAAATGTGAACCTGAAATTTTTGTAAGGAATTAAATGTCTTGATGACAAAAAATGTCGAAT